>CM068824.1:47204224-47559224 GCA_028554795.2 Sinohyriopsis cumingii
CTAGAATATGTGTCACACCATTTTGAGGGTACAATCAACTATGTCAAGATGACATATATTTTATGTTTGCGCACGGGGGTCTTCTAGTAGTAAGTCACAATGAATGTTTATGCTGTAATGTTACTCGTTCCCTCCCTCTTTACAGGAATTGAAAAATCTATTAAGTGACCGAATCTTTTCATTCCTTCAAAACAATAAAACATGCTAGGATTCCTCAGACCGGGTGGAGCCTGTTATTGGACGACGCACATAAAACTCAGCCATGGACTCCATCATTTAGATTGATATGGATTATCTCTACATTGGGTGCATCTCTAAAATGTACATAAAATATGCACTTAAACCGGAAGTGAATTGTGTCAGCAAAGAACCCTCAGCCGTGTAGACTCATTAGCCGTGAAAATTAGTAATGTTGATTCGAAAGGTTTCTGGTTTTAAAAAAATTATCAAATATGATGGAATTGCTTGGGAGTGATGCCATATGCTACGTCTGGTTTGGTGACCTGTAGCTCGCAAGATGCAGACATGTCTGTGACATGGGGTAGTATCTTTCAGAGTGGGGAATTAGCTATAAAATGTAGGTTACGACGATACATATGCATTAAATATATACATTTAGTTTCAATAGGATAAAATGCATGATAATTGAGCATATCATATATAATTAGTGATCACAGTTTGGTAAAATGAACCAAAGTGACACATTATTAATTTGTAAAATAGTTTTGCTTCTAATCTAAATTATGTATGTTGTTTGTATAGCATAGATGAAGAGCTAATGAACTGAAGCCAAGAAATAATTCAGATCACTATTTTTCATTACCGAAAAGTACGTCACAGTGACTTAATTTTGGTGTGTGACACGGTCAAAGATACACAGAAAAAGTAATTATAATGTCAGTACATGTTTTTCTAAAACACGTTCAGCACTAGCAAGGAGACTAGACATAGTGTATACAGCAATTTTGAAAAGGCCTGAAACGTAGGGTACGTGTCGCATTCATGGTTGAAACATGCCCATTTTCAGTTGTGTTCTCTTTAGAAGTCTGGTTAAAATAGGTTAGGCTTTATAATTATAGCACGTGTATGACTCCAAGTAAGTGTTAATACATTTTGGAAAGTAGTCTGCAGTGATCTAGTTTTCGTGCAAATCATATCTTGATCCCAATAAAATATTGGAGTTTGGCCCAGACAGAAAATGCAACACACTGACAAATCGTGATGCATTGTTAGGAAACGTTTCGTTAAAGTATCGTCGGTGCTTCGAAATGTATAATCCATTAATTTACAAGTCACGTATAAAGTTGAAATATAGCTATGGTAAGTAACACGCTGTTTGATCATGTTGTAGTCTTGAGCGAAATTTCAGGGGATTCTCTCCAACCGTTCCAAGGTTATGAAAGTAAGGCAATGGTCGCAGACAGACAGATAGATAGATGGATAAATAATTCCAGAACATAATATGGCCGACTTAGGGCAGATGTATAAAATGTATCAATAATCATAGCATATTAAACATGACGCCAGCTTTACACTTACTCTTTAGTCACCAGACGTGTTATCACAGTGACCCTGACGTTTGATAAATGACATAGAACATGATATGCAACACACTGTATAATTATGATTTGTCATACTTTTCTGAGAATATCGTAAGGAGCTTCAGATATATAAAAATCAGTGCCTTCAATTGGTTCGATTGTGTTTGCAAGGGCTTTAGAAGCAATTTGATGGTCTACATTTTACAAAGATCATAGCTTCGAATCTGACAAAAAATGTAAAGTCTGTATTCTTTGAATTTCTTTACTTCATCTGTATATAATACCCCCATGAGTTTGATATCTTTGAAATTTTACAGACTGCTGTGAGTAATTTATAAAGTGTAAAACACATGGATGCATATCCTTCCAAAACCATTTGTACAAATATGTAGTAACACCAACCAGCAAGACCCCGGGATTTTTTAAAACACAGGCACATATCTGATTCACAGGCATTTAACTGTTCTTGTGATAGTCCCTGAATTGGCCGCTTGGGATAACGACAATATGGCGTCCTTCATGAAAGTGTGTTTTTGTTTGTTCTTCCTTCCAATATATATTCAGTCTCATTGCCATTTCCTCTACTTTAACTCGGTGTTCTTTATTTCTGTTTCATGAACTATTTTGTGTTTGTTTTATGACATGTCATGAATGTAATGTTTTGGGGTTTTTTTGCGGGGGGGGACTTTCTAAATGATTTAAAGTTCAATGTTTCATTTGTCATGATTTCACGCTTCTTGTCATCAACAGTTGTTTGATTTCTTCTTTTACTTGTTCTATACCACACATTACGTCTTTGTCACCCTTTTGATATATGTTGTTTTACGCGAACTATATTATAGCTACTCTCCTCTACGCATATTTAAATATCTGCCGGAGTTAATCATTTAAATACGTAGGTAACGCTGCTGGGATGCATAGGTTTAATTATTGGGTTTGTATTATATCGCTTCTTATATTATATTGCTTTTTCATTTCATTTGTACAAGTCTTTATATTTATAATAAAAGTCTTTATCTCTTAACTAAGATTTATTAAATTTAAAAATATCTTTATCGTCCTGGAACGTTTGTATGCATGGTAATTATGAATTGTTCCGATTTGTATCGTAATCGAATATCAATAAAAGAGCGATACAAAATATCAATGTATGATGAAAATAAAAATAACTGTGCTTAATTACCTTAGCAATCCTATCAAAATGTATCTCCTTGTATTCGGATGTTGTCTACCCCAGATGAAGACAAGATGAAAACTTTCCATCAATTTTGTAGTATTCTTTTTTAGTTGAGATAAAAAATTTCAGGTAATTATTCATGCACGGGGCCATTCTAATTTTGAAAAACCGATGCATTTATGTTCTCTATTATAACCTTTCTTCCAAATTGCTAAACATAACTGTATCCATCTGCCCACCCAAGCAATCTCACCTTTCAGATTCCGGATATAGAACTGCAAACCCAGATTTGCCAAAGTGAAATAAAAAGTGTTATAACTTCAATGTGAATGACACTTATAATAATAATAATAATAATAATAATAATAATAATGCTTTACTATGAACAGTGGTATCTTATTTGATGAGGAGTACCTTTCAAGCGACAACTTAACTGCACTGTTTTGCGGATTTCATGTAGGTCAGCGATGACAGGCCATTTGGATCGTATTTATTATTATTAATATTATTTTTATTATTATTATTATTATTGCAGTCATATTGATCTATGCGCAAGCTCTTGAGGCTACAGTCTTGACACTCCCTTTCTTGGTGTGCCTATCTACGCGCTTTAGACTACTTGGCGGAGTTATAGGACTTTTCTATGCCCTAGGATGGTAAGTAATATTTTGTAATTCCACATACTACGTTATCTGATGATATTACCTTTCGAATAGCATAAAGTGATATTTTATTGATATTTTATATCCATTTATATAATTTGATATGATACAATAGTATTTAAGACACTTTGCTCAATGACAAACATTTTATTTTATTAGTTTCAAAACTTCAGAACCAAACTCAAATATTCTTCTGTACTTAATGCCTTATATATTACACTGAGAAATTTATCACCATTGTAAATGACAATTTGGATACATATTTTTCATAGAAGAGTTTTATTCGCAAGGTAGTTTATTTTTTTCAGGTCTGTCCTCTCGCTGTATGATTTGGTGGTACCAATCATGTGTCTGGTGGAAGCTAAGAATACTAATTCAAGTGCGACTCAGAATGACCAGAGTGTCAAAAGTATTCGTAATGAGGCATGTGGGAAATGTTTTAATTGATCATTGTTTCTAAATTAACTGAACCTAACATAAAATAAGTTGTTGAATAATTGGGAAGCACAACATTTGCGGTATGGTAAACGTCTTGCTGGCGGGTAAGAGAACAAATATCTAACTAATTCAACATCTATCAGAGGCATGATTTATCTTCTGACTTGACATATCGTTATTTAAAAACACTTTGTATATGTATATATAATTTGTATGTATGTATGTATGTATGTATGTATGTGTGTGTGTGTGTGTGTGTGTGTGTGTGTGTGTGGTCACCGTCTGAAACAAAAAGACAACTGCAATTATATCTTTTATATTTTATGAAGAGTTATTCCCCGTCGGTAATGTTTGTAAATCAGTCGGCATATGTTTGATATATAGGCCATACACTAAGTATCATATTACTTAGGTTAATCATTCAGTTATGATCAATTTTCTGTCCTTAAGATTTCGGATTCCTTGGTAAGGTGTTTGCTTATAATAAATGAAGATGCGCTCAAACATTATTGTGAGAAAATGAATTAAGTCTTATGTTAACCTCGCCGTAGACCAGACACAAAACATTAAATAAAATTGATGACATAAGACGTTAAATATAGTGAATGAAATGATAGCTCTGACAATCAGTACGCGCAGCCTACTGTGATTAAATGTTCAGAGCATATTGGCAAATTGGAGTCTTTAATTATTTTCATTTCTCAATACAGCGCTATAAAGAATGATAAAAAAGCCATGTTACCTTTCCAGCATTCTAATATAAATGTCACTAAATGAAACAGTTCCATGTAAAGTGCACTGTGTACACCTTTAACAATGTTCATCTTGTCTATTAAAGTACCAAATGTTTAACAGATTTTTCTGATCACGTTTTCAAGCTGGTGGATGGTACGATATTATTAGAAGTGATGATAGAGCTTCCGGTGTATATCTGTTTTATATGCATCGTCGGGAAATTCATCACCAGAATTTACGATTGCATTAAAAGAGGAGAATATACACGTCAGGTAGAGTACTGAATATCTCAAGAGTATTAGATTTTTATAATGGGGCAATTGATGTAATCGATTAATTAAAAACACGTAAGAAATTTTCAAATCGGTTCCAGCACATATATTTAAAAACTTGTTATAAAGCGTAAAAGTTAACAAGAATATTGACTAAAATGAGAAATTATTATATTTCACAAGGTGAATATTAGGGAACCAAAATACTGCTTTATTCTCAATATAAAATACTATACTATATTATATATTTTATTTTTAAAACTTCGTTTAAAATTTAGTATTTCTTAGATTATTTTTGTTTGACATCTGTTCTATTCATTATGCAACCATAAGTTCTAATATATTGACTAGTATTTCAGGGAGATACAAATGTTACTTTTTTAGTTTTCTTTGCTATTTATCCAATATAATCTAAATGTCGTATTTTGGCCAACCAGGACAAGGATGAATTATCAGTGAAAAATTCTGAAATATATATCAAGCACTTAATGGATCCAGTTGGCACGAAAGCCACGTAAGTCTCTCTCTCTCTCTCTTTCTCTCTCTCTCTCTCTCTCTCTCTCTCTCTCTCTCTCTCTCTCTCTGTAACAGTACATGTCAATTGCGCCGATTTTCTGATCCTCAAGTAATAATGACGAAACACACATATGCAAAAACTGACAAATTAACCACAGCAAATAAGTTTAAATAGACATTTCAAAACTGAAGCATTGTGAGTAAAGATTTTATATTATATTATATATAGTATTATTATATTATATTATTTGCCGTCTAACTAATCTCCCTCCCTCCCTCCATCTCTCTCTCTCTCATTGCACTTGGCTTCTATACCATTTTCACCATCCTCCTCCTTCTCTGTTTATTGTTCTTCTTCCTATTCATCATCGTCATCATCATCATCATCTTCCTCTTCTTCTTCTTCTTATTACTAGTAGTAGTAGTAGTAGTAGTAAGTGTTGTACCTAACATAAAGTTGCTATTTGTTTACTCCAATGTAACAAAAGCGACAAAATTATAACTATTATACGTTAAGCAGAGAGGAGAAATTGTATCGATAAATAAGCGCAAATTACTTGTGATACAAAACTCAGAATTATTTTGCATTCAGCGATGTGATAATTAAGAAATTAATCTGTTTTTAGCTTTGAGTCATCCGTGAAGATTTTTATTTGCATTTTAGACAAAGCATTCGAACGAAATACCTGCAACGTATTACTCACAGCATACCCGGATTTACCTACTCCAACCCTATCTTTTCCACGGCATTTATGATGGCAATAGTTCTGTACCAGGTAATGCTGGAAATGTAGAACAATACAGGGAAATTTTACCACAGTTGTCAAGAGAACAATGCAGTTATTTGTATCGAACTCGGGTCAGTTCATGAACTCTGGCATAAGTGTGAGGTTTCAGGAAATAAGCTGGTGGTTACTTTTCCAAGTATGAATTGTTTAGTGCAGTTAAAACACGAGGTTTTAATTCATCCATCGGTGCAAGATATACCTACCTTTATTTTTATTTATATGTGTAATCTCCATTTTGGGGTGTCAATGGCGCTCTATTTCAAAATGTATTGATCCGTTTCATTCTCAGCAATGTTCTTTTTTTAGCATAATGTTCTTGCACAATAATGTTAAGATTAAACTTATTTTAATGACTGCAAACTGTATTGAAACTTTACTCTTAAAGGCTGCTGAACTTCACATTTAGTACGAATGGAATGTTATTGACTACTTCAAGCGCGTAAGCGTAGATGCCCCAATCGGAATACCTCGTGGCTTTTCTACAAAGTTCCATCTCAAAATGATTGGATGAGTGGATACAGTGTACAAAGAGGACAATTGCAGGACAATAGCGGAAAACTCAATATCATGGCAAAACGTCAGGCAAAACAGAAGCACGTCAAGGACATTGTAATATCGTTATGAAATTATTTGCAAAAGTTTGGAAAAGAACTTTATCAGGTTAGTTCATGATTGAGGAAAGAAGCTTGTATATATTGCGACCCAGAATAATTCATCGCAGTCGCGTCGTCCGTAATGAGTTCAATTATGCTGAGTAATCTGCAGATAACGTCATTTAGTAAATGAGACACACGAATATGCTACGGTGGCTACTTTAAAGTTTCTGTTGTATTTTCCGATTATTGACGGAAAGGCCATAGTGTTCTGATTGATTCAAATACGCAGCTACAAACTTACATATTGTGTTCATCTTCCAAATCAAATCAGTTCCTGAATGATTAAATGTATTTATGATTCTAATCATACACTTGACATTAAGTGTGGTAAAGCTTCGACGAATTGTATGAGTTCATTAAAGACTGAAGAAATACAGTCTTTGAAGTGTTTAATATTACAAACTAAATTAGATGGAAACGGTTTATATTTCTTTCAGATAATTCTTACCGAACAGTTGTTGCTGGATCTTTTGCAGAAATTGTTGCGCATACGCAGCCAACAGTTTTCATTCGAGAAATTCTTGGAAACTTTTAAAATAGCGTATATTCTTCAAGGTTTGTATTGTAGTTGACAACTATTTACATTAAAGCATCGCCAAAGATATAAACGCTATGAACAGAACATAAATTTCAGATCTTACATTTGCACATACTTAGGTAACTTGTTTTTATTTAGCTCCAGCTACAAGAGACCACTAACAAAAAGTAAGAAACGTTTTTGATATTATGTTTCCGCGTTTGGCATGCAGCATGCATCTATATATGTATCTATATTTGTCTTTGGATATATGGATGGATGGCTGATGGTAGTATGCCATGATATCTGGGGACATTGCATTAGTAGATTTAAGCATGTGGAATATTCAATGACACAAATAACCATAATTTGTAGTTCCTGACTGAGTAAAATATTATTTAAACATTATGCTTACTCCCTGAGTCCCATTTTAATAAATATTTGACTTACCCATGAGGGTAGCAAATTTAACACTGTCGTTAGTTCACTGTTTTGATCAATAATAAATGGTATTCTTTTCAATAAAATTTTAGGATGTAGTATTGCTTCCGGCATAGCTACAGGAATATATGGCTGTAGTGTGATCTACTCTCTACTCATGACGTATAAGTATGTAAACTTCAATTAATTCTTCTTATATTATAATTGTATTATGTAGACCTACATGAATGGCATGTAGGTAATTTTCAATTAATTCATTACATATTGTTATTGTGTTATTTAGACGTACTTGACATATAAGTCTTATGTTACATGTTTAGCTCGAATAAACTGTAACACAAGAAAGAGTGAAAACAACAAGCTTTGTAAAACTATGACAAAACGCTGTATAAAGGAAAACAAATATGAACATATGCTTTTAAGAAACAAATCCAAAAACATTCCAAGAATAATCCACGAATAAAATTTTACAAGTGGCAATAATGAAATGTTCTAATGATTCAATGTTTGAGTCCCAACGAAGAATCCAAGATGAAAGGCGATGACGTATGCTGTAACTTGTAAGGTGTTGAAGTCGACACAATACTTTGTAGAAATACAAAAATTTAATCCTCCGATCTTGGAAATCCAAATAGAATTTTCAAGAATTTTCCTTATTCAAGAATTCTGTATGAATACAATGATATTTCAAGAGAAACGAATTAATCATTTAGAGTCCAAATAATCTGAAGAAAAGTTAACAAATAACTAAAAACCTCAAACATTCAATGCTTATCACAACAGAAGCAAAGAACTTAACATCAAGCATTTAAAAGCCTGGACTCTGAGATTTCTCTCTAAACATCACTATTAATACTATGTATTTCGCAATTTTTGAAACACCTAATTGTGAAATAGAGGATCATGTGATCATGTTTACATGTAAAAATCGCCTAGCTCCTGTATGTCTTTGATAAGAACCAATCATTTTACTCCGAGAAAATGTTGTTTACCTGACCCTCAATCAAGGCCAGGAACTAAGTCAAAAATAGAAACAAATGTTTCTATTCTTAGGTATTTATGGAAAGATTCAGGTAAAACTGAAATTTCTGGAAAATATCAAATTCATTGTTAACACAATTACATTACATTGGCACGTAAAGAAAATATAAAGATTCCAAATACTAAAAACAATCAAATCAAATCAAACACAAATTTAATCAAATATAAATTAAATCAAATATTCGTAACAAAAGTAGGTACATTCCAATTAGTTATTCTTACATTGTAGTTGCGCTTTCAATTGACTCTGGACAAAAAAGCCATAATCGAAGAGATTGAAAGACAACAAGAATTAAGGGCAGGCGAACTTCTAAATTGAGTGTATGCTGCACTAATTAATACCTTCTTTAAATTCTAAGAAGTATGATATAGGAGAAGTGTGATTCACTATTGTTACACTCATTTTTTATATATACAAAATGGCCAGAAACTGGTCTCCATAACTTATGCGTGTTCAGTCAAATTACTTTTATATCACACGAGGTGACTCATTGGCGGTAAAGTTTTAAAACTCTGAATCTGTCCACGTAATACCATATCCAACCAATTAATTTCTCAACGAGGACCGCAAAGTAGATAAAAATCAAGGCATTGTCAGTTATTTGTCCCTATGGTTAGATCTTTATTTTCGTTTCTGTTCGTTAATACAATGCAAGTGTTACATCAATGTTACAATGTTCTATTTTAACAGTAAAATTTATTGAATCCATTTGCTTGGTTATGGGCTAATGGGTATCTGCTGTTATGTTTAGCCACCACATCGATGTCTACCTATCGAGTGGAATGCAGCTATTATGTGCAGCAATACACGGCCAAGCCATCAAGGAATCCCTCTTATGTGCTATGTTGTGTGCTAGGAGGCGTGATTTGATTGGATGTACATTGTAGTTATGACTGGTGATCTCTATGACGTATGCTCACAAGACATCATATATACTATGACTAATACTTTTCCACACTCAAAGCTTGGCGGCTCATGTGCGAGTTGCCTGCCGCGATGTGAAAGCTGAACTCTATAGTTCTGCTCGCCTTCACACTTGTACTGTCATGGCTGCACAGTTTCGAGACTAATATTTGTTTTCACTACTAACCTAACAACAAAGGAAACTGATCAGGTTTCTATTATGATTCTTAAAATATCTCAAGCGTATTCTTGATGAAAATTCGATGCAAATTAGATCGTAGCGCCGGCAAACAAACGTTAACCTGGAAGCAAATGTTTTCCTAAACTCGTTATCTTTACAGTTTTTGCTATGTGTTCATTTCATACGATATTAAGAGTCGAGAATGTTGTCTTATTTCATGTGTGTATGTATCCATGGGAAGAAACAGTTTTATTATTCAACATCTTTTCGAAGGTTTCTCTACAGTGAACACAGTTGGCACCTATCAGCGATTCTTTTACTTATATGAATATCACTAAAATAGTCCTGTCATAGTGGTGTGACGTCATATTCGGATGATTCAGATAAAAGACTTATCTTTTATATTGTTAACTGAGCTGGAGAGGCACTCTATCCATTTCAACACTTTTTTCTGACCTTGTTTTTGTCGGATCGAGTGCAAAATGTGCAAAACATCAAGTCTTTTAAACAACAGGGAAATTTTCCTTTCTGTTTTGACATTATAATTTGTATTTATCCCTCATGCTGGGCCAAATGGGGGTGGGGGGAGAAATACATTCTGCCACCCACCCCCGCCAAAAAAACCTAAGAATCCCATGCACACATCAACATACAATAATTTGTCACTTGAGATCTGACCATCGTTTTTTTATTATTTTATTGCACGTTTAATTTATTGGGTATTATGCAAACTTTGAATAAATAGACGCGTAAATGTTTGCTTTGGATGCTCTTTCGAGGAAAGTCCGGGACATTTTGAAATTTTAGAAACCATCCTCCCAACACTTGACATGATTCGGCCATCTCGTTTTTAACTATCCAGCGGAAACAATTATACCAAGTATAGGCAAATTATCTTACGAAAGTAAACACATTACATGCCGGGCTATATACATATTTATCGATCAGACCGAGCCCTAATAACTATTCAAATCTAATTTAAAAACGTACAGATCGTGCACGTTGATTTTTCAAACCAACTTAGTAAAACATAATTTTTTGCTTCATATAACACTCGTGGAGCAAGTCAATTCAATCGTCAATAAAAAAATCTAATCAAGTAAATGTGTATTTCGACCAAGTTCATAATAGACTTGTAATGCTTTTATAATGTTTAATGCAAAACAAAACCACAACGCAAGTATGTCGCTACTGTAATGTTCCATCTTTACTGAAGCTTTAATTTTAGAGCATTCCATGTAGCCAACAAATCTTAAAATCTTTGGCTTGTTCCTATTTTACTCCTTTTTCTCATCAAGCGTGTATATTATCATGTCTATCCATTACTCTCGATCCGTTTTGGACGAATGGAGAAAGTACCTACTAAATGGATGTAAAATGTCTTCAAAAAACGAGTGGATAATTCTGAACGAAATGTAATTTTATGACTCACAGAGAGTATGCTAAGTGTCATCTGTTTCTTGTTTTATATATATATATATATATATATATATATATATATATATATATATATATATATATATATATATATATATGTATGTTAGCCGTTAGGGTATTGTAAGTCAGATTAATTAACAAACAGGTACATGTACATATGTAGATATTATAACTTTTAAGGACCCGGCCTATTGTATAATACTGTAATGTACATATTCTATTATCCGTCTATTCTCATATCAGTCATGGTCTTGGTCCCGCGTCCCGACGGATAATCGAAGTTCTACTATATATATGTGTGTGTTTGTGTATTTTTTCATCAAACATTATGTCTTTATACAAGATTTTATCAGAAAATTCAATGTCACAGTTGAAATGTTCTTCAATTATGGTACTACATCTGTAGGTATTAAATCTTGACGAGTTTTCTTGTATATTCTCACTTTTCTAAGGCGGGATATGGAAAGAGTTCACTAGAAACTTTGTATAAGGCAATGCCATGGAAATGCAAATCTGTTTCGTCTGTTATAATTTTAATTTAAAATTAAATTCGAATGTTTTAACTTGAGCATTTGAGCTTCTAAGGCAGATAAAAGTTCAAAAGCATCCTTGTAGCCATGTGCAAAGGAATTTACTAATGTGAATCTCTTTCAATGCCATATATCGAATAAAGCAAATTTTGAACAATATATAAGGTAATATTTGCAACAAGGTCTAATGACATTCAGCAGAAACAGAAATTCAAACTAAATATCAAACCTGATAGTTATTAATTGCAATAGTTTGAAACGTATTGTCCAAAAACAAAATGAAAATTCAAAATTACAGAAGTACACGACACGAACGCATCACTTTATTAAAACGATTCAAAGCAGAAATGGATATATCTCACCTCATTTCAAGTATGAGCACGAACTTAAAAAATTTTTCACATTCGTTGTAAAATAAACGTCAAGCCTTTGTTTTGCCCCATGTTGAATTAATTAAAAGTTTAAAATATTCTCTAAGACAGAAATTTGCGGTTAAGAAGATGAAAAATTAAATCCAAAACAGGTCCTGTCAAACCTTTTTATATGTAACTATGCCTTGCCATTTGTTTTTCACATTCGCTATCAAAGTTTTTTTCTATTGCAGACGGCATATGCTAAAGTTATACAAAGGAGAAAGAGAATTTCTTCCTGAAAGAACAGAACAAATAAAGGCAGAAACACATCTAGTAAGTATCTTCCTCGTCAATTTTCTTTTTCACGAATGATACTGGAACTTACTTTATCTTTACAAAATTTAATGAACAATTTCGTAGAACTCTGCTGCTTTGTCAGTTAATCTCCCTGCCCAATTTGTGATCAATGCCATTATTTAGCACTTTATGAACCGAATAAAGACACACAAATCCAATAGTACTGTCCCCTGGTGACATAACGTGAAGACGTTTCATGCTCAGTTTTGCTTGCAGAATTGGTGCGGTTCATTTACTGACATCTAGGCCGACTACTGATGTAAATCCGTCCGTTACAATTCTTCCTACATATTTCAAATGCAATACAACAAAAGCAAACCAATAAAGACAAACGAGAGGCATATCTATCTATATATCTATTTGAATAAAGTCAACTCTTCTGAATAATAATTTTGTTTAAGCGTTCTTGTTTTCCAAACACTCATTTTAGTGGCACACACTAGTGTTGTTATTAAACCTTGTTTGACCTTGCAAGGAAACTACAATTGTTGACCTAATTCACCATACAAGTCATTCAAATGAAGCACCAATAGAATTTCCGATACAGATATTCGAATTTTAGTAAATGAGTTTGGTGTCAGAACACTTCGTCTAGGAATATTATTAAATACTGACAACAAGTGAAAAAAGAGGACACTGTCTACATCAGGCAATATTTATTTTATGACATCTACACGTTATCCATTTTCGATAGCCTGACGTCAGACATAGCGCATGTTTCCATTGATTTGCATAGGAAAGTTATATATGTTCACTCTCTCTCTCTCTCTCTCCACTTTTTCTACGTAGGTGTATCTCTTTTAAAGACAAATAGTTTAAAATCTGAGAACGATTTCGATTTACATGGTATTTTGACTGCAATTTATGCAAACAAAGTTTAAGTGCCCTAACTGACTTTAATGAATTTAGGATTTTATAGTCTCTGTTCATGCAAGATAACCAGTTTCCGTTCATGTCCAGTGTTACGTGCTCGTTAGATGTAGCGTTTATATAACACTGTTTGATCATGGATTGACAATTCTTTCAAGCTAGCAATATTTTTGGAACAAAGGACAGTTGTCACGTGCAATCAATACAAGAAGAAACATCCCGTTCATGGCATATTACAGAGTCAAGGTCTAACTTGTACCCCACTGTCCTCGTTTCACGGAGTTATAACTTTTAAGTGGATGCGACATCAATTTCCTTCTCAAAAGTATTTGAATGGTAATAACTTATTTCCAAGAGTTTCAGAAGATGTGTTACAAATGGATCAACTTGCAGTAATTGAATTAGAGAAAGAATGCAGTTAGATTCTGGGTGAAGAAATTCCTTGCCATGGATGTTCGAGAGGACACGAAAATTTAAATTACCTAAATTTAAAACATTAACCCAAAGGAAGGATGTAAAGTATTATGTCACCTAAAATCTTTGATGCTGATGGGTATTCATTTGGTCATTTCCTAGCGTGTTTTGTAATTTTCAATATAAAAAAAACAAGCTAGCAATATGTTATATCTCCAACCAATCAATTTCCAGAGTTTTGAAATGTTACGGGCTTGTGGTCTTTAACTAAATAACAGAAAGGAGCGAAGGCCAAACATTTTTGTAAAATGCAACGAATAATGCATTTCCCCAAAGCGTAAATTTTAAAATATTTGAAAGGTACTTGCAGTGTTTTGAATAATATCCCAAATAGTCCTAAAAGTTATGTTACAAGTAAAATATTATAGGGTATTCCGAATGAATTCCAGTGGTTTTCCGAATGAATTCCAAGCTTAACTTTTGCTGATATACCCATACAGCGGAATAGTGTTAATGTGCTAACAGTCTTGATATATCACTATGATATAATCCAAAATGTCCTTCAATGACTTCACAATAATCCCAAAATAGTAATTTAATCCGAAAAGTGTTAATGAGAATTTGTAATTCCAGCGAATAGTGTACATAAATAGATCCATTCAAATATTAAGTGAACACAACTTAAATTGATTCCACTAATACTGTTAAGATGTTGAATGAGTACCTATGAATTAAACAACATTTATATCAAAAGCAAAGAAACAATAAAAGAACCAGGACGAGGGTCATTTTTGCAGCATGTTCATAAAGAACTTATTCCTAGGATTTTCTTAATTTCTAAAAAAAAACCCCTAGACCTTGAACTCAACATTTGTACATATGTTTATAACCAATTAATAATGATTATAAACTATAATAAAAAATAATAGATTGAATTTAGCTATGTAATATGTCGTTTATAAAAAATAACATTGATCAGGAAGGCCTAAATTCTACTTTCATTTATTATGGATAAATGTCAGTCTGACAATAAAATTAAATAACAAATATACTGATCTTGATATTGTAAGTACGATTAGTTCTTAGATGTCTCTGTTAATACATATACATCAGTTGGAGATTGCAGCATACATACATACATACATACACATCGGAACCAGGATATTTAGTCCACCCCTCTCGTGCGATCACTTTGTTTTAGTCCTGCTTATGGTCGTACTATAGAACCAGAGTTGTATATGGTTCATTTAGACAATACAAATGATCTTCACTTTCAGCTAGATGACAAACCATAGTTTCGTTCATGATTTTGGTTTACATTGAAAACTATTCGATCCAGACGACCAGTTAATTCTGTGTAATGACCTAAAATCCCTGACAAATTGGTCAAAATCTAGAAAATGCGGTTCTATGCATAAAACAATGCAAGTCTTTGGTTGCACTAAGCAAGTGATACCACTCTTACGATGAATGTGACATGTTAATGCCAATATATCCTTACTTTCTTGAAATCTGGATTATTGTCATTAACACTTCGATATATATAGCATTTATGCAGCCAGGAATAGAATATTTGGCCACTGTTTGGAATCTGTAATATTCGTTGCTTGCATACATTTTCGAAACAGTGATGCTTCCAGCAAAGATCACACAAATGTGGGCTATCCCACTTTGATGCAATACAAACTAACACTACCCTAAACAGACTTGTAACATTTTGTAAAGTGGTTGAAAGAATGGCACCCGACTATACAATACCTTCGTCTCTAAACTTTTAAAACGAAAAATGTATTATTAGTTCAAAATAGTTTCGAGATTTTTAGGTATAAATAATGTAGAAAAGCCAATTGACAGAATAAATGTTCTGGTCACAGCGCCGAACACAAACCGGGCTATTTGGATCTCGATTTCAACTTCGTTTAGAATTGTCACAAAAATCTTTTGTTGCTTGAGCTGATGTTTAAAATTTCTGTTTCACTGTTACCTCGGAAATTTAGGAAAAAGTACGGTTAGGCGTTTTCGAGGATTCTTGCAATCATCCTTCGATTGAAGTTGTGTTTATAGAGAAAAAACAACACTATAGGAGATGAGACCTCAACTATAAGGCACGAGGACCACATCCTACTTTCGAGTCTATTGGTTATTAAATGTCTTCTAAGCAGTCTAGATGTATATACAATAGGAACTGTAATGAGTCACGAACTAAATACAAGTATTTAACCTATTTTAGTAAAGCATACATGTAAGTTACAGTGTCCTTCTTTTGTTGCAAGTGTTGCAAGTGAATTGCTAAATAATTTGCATATCATTATCATGTTACGTGCTATTAATATAAACAACACTCTGTACATTAGGTTTTGAACAGTTTCACCAAGTTGCTGGAGCATAACATAAAATAGAGACTATATCTACAGTAAGAGTGTTGAACATAACTATATATCGACATCCAACCTCCCACCTGTTTTAATGATGCAACGTAGTGAAGCAACATATAACGCATTTTTATTGAGACGTTAATTTTCCTATTATCGAGAAATAAAATTATCTAGATTCTCAGTTGAGGTGAAATGAAAAGGGGGAGATCCTCTCAAATTACGTTCACATATTCATATTCATTCAAGATAGCACAATTGATATTAATTACTGTTTACGATGACAATGCGTCAAACTTCTGTACAGCAATGTGACCAATTATATAATTTGTATTTGGATGGGTTGAGATTATAACTTTGCATAAGGTGGGTAGAGTCAGCCCAAATAAGAGAAATTATTGATGTTTATTTTTTCGACCTCGTCTTGTTTATGGGCCTAATAATAGGCCCATTATTTGAATACGCTTTGAACTGGAAGGGTTCAAATAATTTGCGCCGTAGATGGTATCAGTTGAAATATTTTGATTGCAAAAACTTATCGAGTAAGTTTGCTAACATGTGAACATAAATACGTATATGTTTTAAATTTTCACATGGAATACGTTTGAACAGAATCGATTATGGTTACATATACTGAGAAATGATATTTCTATAGCAACGTGTATATTGACATATTCTTATATGGTAAGTATAGATTTTACATGCGATCTGCAAGCACCTGATAATTGAAACAAACTGAACATGAATTGCCCAGAGTCAGAGTTATTCATACTTCTTAAAGATACAAAATCTGCCACAAATTCAGCAGAAACTAACTGGGAACATGTTAATATTGTCATGTATCTCATTATTTTACCGCATCAAAAGCTGTCAGTTGCTATCCAGTGCGGTACTCTGTGATTAGAGATACATTTTATATCTGAAATCTCTATACTATTTGAATCACTTCTATATTGCATGTTAACAAAGTACTCAGAAAATTATGCAAACGTTTCTAAATGACCTGATACATGTTGAGAAGGATAGCATTTATGTAGAGAAATTAGCTACAATGAAGCTAAATTAGACAATTAAATGTTCATTGCCTATTTAACCTCATTGCTTTTTCAAAGGATGACAAAGCTGGTGTGTGTGATTTTGACCTCTTCGGAAAGGTCATTCTTACGAACAAATCCAATCATTTCATTCAGATGCAACTATTTCCAGAAAATGTTACTAGCGCATTGTTACCTTGGAATTTATCCTACTCATGCACAGGAAACTTAGGATAACGATTGCTAGGGTCAGCTTATTAACTAATTAACTGGATCTTTTTCGGACACCGTTTTAATCTGACCAAGTTGTAGCTGTGATTTTTTCTCGGTCAACCGGATGCAATATTATTAAAAAATAAGGCCGACAATTTTATCAGCTCTTTAAATGTTCTGAAGGATACAGTAGCGTTTCAGCTATTTGTACGACTGAAACAAAACCATGTTTCTGTCTGAGTAATTTGTCTGTTGGCTTTAACGTTGTGACCACACGAGTATGATCCAGCTAATATTTCATGAACCAATATTCCTTTTTGCATGGGTAAATAATTTTTGGTTGAACCGGACAGGAAGTAAATTTTAAATAGTTCAATTTTACTTTAAACTCTTTTCTATTTTTTCTAACCAGGAAAATATGGTTTCTTAATTAATTCAGAGGTGGTCTAATCTTCTTGGGGCTTTACATGCGGCTTGTTACCATCATTCTCTACTGCCTACTTTCCAGTAACAGAGAGTAAGGATTAACTTTCAGCTAATCGACGAATTTACACGATGCGAACAAGATGGAAATATCAACCCACCAATTACTTATGTTAAACATATTTCTGATTACAGAAGAGAAAGCAATCATGTTTGAAAAACATTGTATTTGATCGGAATGCCAAAACACACCTCTGGTGGTAGTTAAAAAACACATTTCCTTTATCTTACAGATTCGAAGCACACAGTACATGGGGAACCAAATCATTGGAATGATATATGGTACAGAAACAAAACTAACATCCACAGGAACGAATCTCATTAACAATCTTCAGGAAAATACTATTATTTCATTTTTTTTTCACTACGTCCTTGTATTTACGATAAGAGGCAGACACCTTCCTGTCTGTTTTCATGAGTACACTGACTTTCGCTTCTTGCATCTGACACATTTGGTATTTAAATATATTATGCATGCCTTTATGCGGACGATATTTCTCATCTTCGTAATTTTGACAAGTGTTTGCATCATTACGGCTTGTGCTAGTGAATGACTTGATTGTCTTGCTTTAATTTGTATAATTAGTTCCACTCTGAGATAAACTTATGACCCGTCTAAAGAAAATCATAAAATATACTAATATTAATCGATGTTACAGTGCTCATTACCATGGCAATAATGTATGATTAATTGGATTAAAGAAAGGGATGAGTGCTTAGTAGATCAGAGCTGATCATTATTCTTAAAGATTAGCTTACAAAATTGATGTTGATTCTTAAGCCATTAGGATCGATGCCAGTTCGAGGATTGCGCATTCAAGTTAGATATCACATTTATTGTACGTTATTGTATGCTTACCGTCTGATCATTTGTTTTTTTCATGAACTCGACAATCTTCGCAAACTCGATATGCCAAAACAAGCATTCAACTTAAATATCAGAAATATATGAATATTATATTCAATGCAATACCAGAATACGCATAATAAATTTATTAATGTTTTGTGTTTTTCGTCTCAATATGACCCACAAACTTTAAAGAAATTGAATTTTCTGATGCATTCACAACTATTAGCTCTTCAAATACGCTAAATTCAACATCAAGAAGGTTCTTCATTGTCGCTTTTGCTGCCTAGTGGTTGGTTTTAATTAAAGTAGTTCCTTTAGCATAAACTTGTTCATATACAACTTGACGAACCCAGTGTATGCTATTAACTGTAATATTAACTTTTCTCCTATTTTAAATCGATGGGACTATGTTTTCTTAACAATATTCATATGCCTCAAAATATTACATCATAACAATTGCATCAAACACTTTGAAGAATTCTACTAAAGTAACATAACTTGCAGTTATGCACTATCCAGAGTAACACATCTTGGACTAATGTAATAAACAAAATCTAAAACCATTGTCTATTAGGTTTAAAATGTAATCACACTCATGACATTAAAAAAGACAATAAGATGACCAGTTCGCGTTTTATTAAACTACTTCCATTATTGTTTATGAACAGTTTACAATTGCGTACTTTTAGAATCGTTTGTAGCTATCATTCCCTTTTGCTTGATCAGATACACCCACTATTATTTATTATTTTTCTTTTTCTTTCCAGGAACAATCATTTGCTTCTTTTGCCTGTTTGTGCCGTTAACTCTATTGTGCTTAGTATTCAGACTTGTAGAAGTATTTGATAATGTTCCGCAGTTATTGGAACAGTTTCAAATTTTAGTGTAAGTACTAGTTTAGTAAATCAATCATAAATAGTGCAAATGTCATATTCACTAAACCCTGCCGTCTATGAACAATATAGACATTATTTAAAATCTAATATACACATCTAATATGTCATCAAACAAATTGTTCAGCCAACCAATACAAAATAGTCTTTGAATAGTAAAGTGATTTTATATTCTGGCCCAAAAGCTTTGTTTTTTTAGAAGTAGGTATTACTTTTGTCACGTACTGTTTAGACGGTTTTTCGTAGACATAAAATACAAATGCTACCTTTTTTCCCTAATTGTCATATGTTTTGCACATTTTTCGCTAAAGTTTACCTTATTTGTTACGGCATTAAACTTAAATCCAGAACAAATTTCATAACATTCAAGTTTTATCAGCATTTTCAAAGGTTCACTTTTGTCTATTTAATCTTTTACATTTAGTAAATTTTATTTTTAAAATTCGTTTATTATTTTTGAAAACAAATTATACTACTTCTGACATAAACGTTTAAAATTTTAAACATCTAGTTTATAGTGTTAACACTGTTGAGAGCTTAATGAACTTTAAAATTCAAACTTGCTCATTAACCCCTTTAATGTCTCTCTCTATAATAACTTAAACACTGTTCTCAATTAAAAGTTTTAAAATTTATAATTAGTAAAATATAAATTTTTGACAATATAAGAGTTTGATAAAAGTTCATTTAAAGGATTTTTGTTCTCAAAATACATACGCTATGGAAAAGTAGTAACAAAACTGAAGAAAAGATAAATTCAAACAGAGCTAATATGCTTTCGTTAGACAAACGAGCCTAAACTGCAGGAGAGAAAGTAATACCATGACGAAGAAGCCTAAGGTTTCCAAATATGGAAAGATGTCGTGTCAGTTAGACTTAGAACACACATCCAGGCAGAAAAATACTTACGTTGAACCAAATGGTTGAACCTTAAATAAATAGTTTTAAAAATACCTATAATAAAATATTCTCCACCTGAAGTAAATCAACAGTAGCTTTAGCGTGATTTAAAGCTTAAAAGGTCCTACAGGAAAGTATGACGCTTGTAATTCTGAACTTTGTTAAAATCAATATGATTAAGATTACTAGATTTCTATTTGCTTGAACTATAACATATGCTAGTTGACATTCCCTGGGGTGGATGGTAATATGAATTCTTTGTCATCGACAGAAGATAAGACACAATTTCAAACGAAGAAAGCGTCTGGATTCAATGGAAATCGCGTTAACATTGACACATTAATGATGAAATAAAAGACAGATATAAATAGTCGATTAGACCAAAACGTATAAACTTTTTAAGTTTCTAATTTTGAGAAAATATTTGAGCATATAAAGGAGGTGGGTCCTTTAGAACTAGTGAATTTATGGCTTGCACAAAATACACTATCTGCATTCTTTTATTGTACAATTCCCATTTAGGTACCCAGTCAGTGTGTTCATCATATTCCGCTTGCAAATCTTCATCGTGGGAAAGTTCTTGTTACAAGAGAGATTAAACCCGACTGACCAACAGAGGCCGCTTGCTATAGATAACAGGTCCATCATTATTTTATACATTATTATTATTATTATTATTATTATTATTATTATTATTATTTGTATACTCCTTCATAACGTTTAGGGTATTATGTTATAAACATCTATTTTCCTCTTCTAACAATCTTGAAATCAAAAATAGGATAAACACAAACAGCTGCTATGCAGCCAAGTGTTTCGAATAAAAACCCATATAATGAGTTCAATAATTAAATAAATGGCATAGCCTATGTGTTTGGGAAATATGTTGGCCGAAAACTCAACAAGAAGCTTCGGGATATCCAACTCGCTTCGTAGAATGGCACGCTTCAAATGGAAGGAAACACGGAGATGAGGTGGTATTGTACTGTATATTACACACTTACTTCACCCAGCCATGACTCCTGAAGGGTGAATCTCGACTAAAGTGTACACTCTGCACGTGTCGACTAACAATAGAAAATGTTCTCTCTCCTGCATAATTTTACCCTTTGTGACAGAAGTTGTTTTTATATGACTTCAATTGGGAAC
This sequence comes from Sinohyriopsis cumingii, assembly GCA_028554795.2. Lineage (NCBI taxonomy): Eukaryota > Metazoa > Mollusca > Bivalvia > Unionida > Unionidae > Sinohyriopsis > Sinohyriopsis cumingii. The sequence continues at coordinate 47,225,949 of CM068824.1, forward strand.
CTTTCTCAACCAGACTAACTCTTGAATGATTTCAAAGAGTTCCGCTGATTTAGCAATCTTTATTAACTTTTTGAGCATTTTATTGACTTTTAATTTCATATTTTATTTCATATAAATGTTCCAACGTTGTGACGTCAATGTCTTTTATACTTTATCTTGTCGAACTGCTATCCTGCACGGTAGTTCCTACACTGCTATCGTTAGCGCCATGAACAAGTGCTTGCCTTCATGCATAGATATAGCAAGTGAGAAAAAAACAAGCAAGTGAAAGTGGTCCAAACATGATCCGTTTTGTGAAAACGGTGCGATACACAAACAAAAACTACTGAAGCAACAGGCATTTTCACAACAGTGAAGGATTGGTAAACTTATGCAGATATACAATGACAGCTGATAATCCCTACTGACGTGTGTAACACTAGCTTCAGAACTGATATTGTATTGTGGTCAAGAGGTCTCAAACATGTGCCTTTGTTAGAATTGATAGTGCCATAGAAGCTAGAATAGAGGAAGCCCATGAAAGGAAGCTGGTCAGTTATCAGCCACTTACCCATTAGTGTCAGCACAATGGGACGGAAGGCCTGAAATCTACTGGTGGAAATAAGGTGCCGTGGCTTTGCATCACCAACCTTTTGGTGTGCCATGGGCGTAATCGGGATTGCAGGAGCTAGACGAAACATTATAGTCTCTGAAAGGTTGGTGATAGAGTTCTGGCTCTATTCATCATGCCTCAAAATAACCCTCTTCAGGCAATGTCCTTTTACAGTTAAAATGAAAGTAAGTAACTTCAATTATGTCGTTAAAACTCGTGGGAGGCGAAAACAAAACCAACTTTGTCATGTACGTACGTTAAAGGAGCATTTTTGATAGATATAGCCCCATTAATAATTTAATCAAATTGGTTGTACCTGCCCTCTCACAATGAGGATTTTGACGATGGCGTACCATTAGCATGTAATGGGTATGATTTAAACAATATTGGTATTCGGAAATTTTACAGCATCTGGACCAGATACTTTTATTTCCACAGCTGCAAGAAAAGAACCAATTATTAAAGCTGTAATGTCACTATAAACACTTGTTTCCAGATGTTCCAACACTAGCAGATAAAATCTACAATCACATTGGAACTGTAGACTTTACCCCTGTAATTCGCATACCTACTGGATGAATCCTCTCAAGCATTAATGGTTGAAAGAGGAAATTCAATATTTGGTGGGGGAAGATTGAATTGAACTAAGTATTAGTAACTGGAGTTCGTGTAATTTCATTATTCCGGACTCGTCTTTTCTTCGCTCCTTTATATACTTTTCTTCGTCACAGCCTCTATCCTCCATGCCTTTCACCTATTTTAGCACACAAACCAAACACGGTGTGCATCACATGGATCATGTAAGAGGCATGCATTGGCAAGCGAAACCGACATTTCCACTGGCATTCCAAACCGTAATCTACCTTCCATTGGCGGATTTACAATCGCCAAATCTGACAGTTGTTGTAGAACGGCTTCATTAATAATTTTAACAACTGCAGCTCGCATAGTTTCTGCTGATATTACCGTAAACGCTTTTGATGGTACTCACTCGAGTCACTAATCGTTATAGTCCATCGAAGTGATTGAGTCGCTTGTTAAGCCAGTATTACATTTACAGCAATGTTTTAATACTATCAACGTCTCGTGTTACATTTTATTTAGCGATTGTTGCGGCGCGTGAAAAAAATTCCGCGAGCACGTTTGGTGCACCTATAAGCAATCCATGAAAAACATTACCGAGGCCATTTCCATGATATACTGAATAAACAATTTTTCTCGCGGCATCAACGCACACGGGTGTCGAGACGTCCACGTACTGCTATCATTTTATTAATATCAGGTCCATCTGTAAAGGACAGTGTATCGTCATTGTTTCATATCGAACAAATGAATAGAATATATATTGTTATTATGTCATGGAAGATACACAGGTGAAGAGGGTTTAATTGATACCAGATCGCCTGATTTCAAGGTTGGTGAGAAACCATTCAGTAAATTCTCATGAAGAACTATTCCTATCAGATCTGTTTCAGAACTTCCATTGATGGCATCGCAGGTTAAATTGATCTGATTCGTTGAGGTAACTCTGGCAATGTCAGGCTAAGTATGATATGCTCTCCTGGAAGTAAGTGGTGCACGTAAAACCAAGAGCTGTTCTCAACGACGGCTGTCTAAATATTTCAGCGATTCGATTGCTCTGAAGGAGCTAAGTGCTGACTGAGCATCTCGAAAAGAAATTTGTTAGTTTCTAACGGTCAACACCAAAATTCTTCATCAGACCTCATCATTCATTGAGGTAATATCGTATGCGCCTTTAGGAAGTTCCACCACACCCCACATATGATCCATGATCTTGTGAAAATATAAAAGTGTTGTTCGCGGACAGACTACCAAACGGTTGTGATCGGATATTAGGCTAACTGAAGAAAAAACGAAAGTGCATTCTCAGGTGTACGTTATTCTTCAGGGTAACACGAGTTGAAAAAGTCACATCGAATTCCAGTCTCTTTGATGAGATTGTGGTCATTGAGGTAACGTAAATTCGTCAAATTTATTTGCAAAATGATACCAATGATCACCGGTAAATTATTTTCATTGAGTAAATGCCCATTTTAGGCCATTTCACGCCTATATGTTTATCGTGTGTCTTTGATGTTAAGTTTATCATATAATCTTTCCAAGTGGGAGGTCTGCAAAGGATTTTGGAAAATCTCCTCACGAACTGTTCCGTCAAAGAATTGAAGCGGCGTTTACATCTGCAATTTATACTCGGGTAGCACGTGTGGAATGTTTTCAAATGCCTCTCTATCGTTTACGTTAAGTACACGGATGCCTGTTGCAAGCACGCCAACGACTTCACGGGAGATATTTTCATGCTCATTTATTACATCAGTGGCAGACATTTTATATAATGGTAGTGATTGTTAAATTGGCACATCCAAACCCGCACGATATTGTCCTCCGAAATTGCAAGTTTCGTTCAAGTCAATGGTGGACAACTATATGGATCCTTAGTGATTCACCTAAACATGCCACGAAATTCATTCAAATCCAATGAATGTGTGCAAGACCTTATACGTCAACACCACGAAATATAATTATCATATTACAGTTGTCACGGATCGCTTTAGACACATTTGTGTATCGTTCAGCGACAAATATTTTGTCCCTATTTTTGTGTCGACGTCGGGACTTATTTGGTTATACACCACGTCGTCTTGGTGGCGCTCACCAGATAATACGTACTTTTGAGAGAGTGACGTATGTAAGGTGAAGTAGTTCGCATTTAAAACATGCACAGTGGAGAGAATGTTGACATATCTCTATGCTACAGTAATGTAATGTGGATGATATTTCTTTTGGATATTGTACTTTTGGAAATTTTACATGATTTAAGTACACTGCTAAATAAAATGACTGCTCCCTTGTGTTAAAAATCAGTCTGAATTAGTCTAAAGTGCACTATACATAGCAGCTATTAAAATAGGGAAAATGAAATTTGCCAGACTAGACAATACCAGCTTCTGAAAGTGCAATGAATGAATTACCAAATATATAAAATGTAAAAAAAGTTATCGGCTCTTTTTTATACAATTGACCTCTGAAGTTCAGGAAGTGAAAATGACCAAGTAGAGCTAGCACTTTTTTGAAAGGTGCACATTTGAAGTAAGGCCAAGCTGTATACTCTATAACCCATAGTACACCCATCAATCATACACCAAAATAAAGGGAATTAAAGGTTCTTTGCATTATACCTAAGATATACAAGGTCTTTTTTAAATAGCCAGTAAAACCAGTGAGGAGAGCCGGGGAAATTCTTTTTCTTTAAAATCCTAACCCTATGCAAAATGCGAAACTGTATAGCGCCACCCTTACACTACAAAAAAAAAAAAGATTGTTTTCCCTTCTATCCAAATCGTCAATGGTAGGTGCTTTATCGGTAATAGAAAAGAAAGCGATGGACGCTTATATTCTTGTGGATGACCCTTTCTCTCTCAACGATTTTAAAGACCTTTTAAAACATCATAACACGGTTGATCATCAGCCGCACAATCACGTACATCCGATACCACTTCAACCTTTGTACAATCATATTCAGCAATAGTTGTGTCCCAGTCCAGTGGGGTCAATACTTAGCGCACGAACTGACTTTGGGAATATATCATCATACGTGAACGGTGTAGATGTTGCGTAATGCCATTGAATACTATAGTATATAATACAATCATGACTTCATTTTGTGTATTATGTCCCACAAAAGCAAGTACTGGAAATGCCACTCGAGCTCAAACACGTAATGGATGAGCAGTGATTTCTGAAATTTATGTTCGATGTGGGGCAAATAATTTCAGTCATTAAAACAAAAAGAGGTTGGCGGTGATATCATGTCTTAATTAAGAAAGCTACCAGAAGTACCATGGTGCAAAGATCTCGGTGAAAAAACATCCCTGGATACATGTACTGTGTATCTGGTACATATAAAAATATACTACTTGATTCTAACAAACAGTCAAACCATGGTGAAGCACATATAAGCTGTGTTGAGTCTGCGTGTTACCAATATGATATTGCATACCAAGTATCAAAATATATCCGTACACGTAAGCGTGCCAATATGGATCTCCTTCATGTCTAAAATGTTATTGCGAAACCGGGTGCTGAGGAACGAATCGAAAGAAAGATCATCAAAGAGAGAGATATGAAAGACAAGACTGCATAAGGCGGCTCTGTCTCCCTTGGACAAACTTCAACTCATTAAAAGTAAAATATGTTAATCCAAAAATGATGGATACAAAATAACCAGAGATTTTCAAAAACATACTACAGTCTGCGTCGATATTGGAGAGGTAAAGCCGCAAAGGAAACGTTAGGGAGCGCGGCTAAGACAACTCATGGAATTGCTCGAGCATGGTTGGCCAAACAAACGCTGTGGTAAATCTACCTACCAGTGCCAAGAAAGATTTCACGTTGTTGGTTTGATGTACAAATACCAAATGAAGTTCATTAGGCTGGTCTATTGTTTCTTGCACGTAACCGTGCATATGGTCCACAGGGTCCATTGCACATTTACAAGTACGCGCTAACCACTGTCGATATTGCCAGCAAATGCAAAGAAGCTGAGCCGTTAATGTCAGTAGATTCTGCAAACGTCGCGGATACACTCGAAGATGTCTATGAGCGTTTACCATTAACACCGCCACGATTGCTGAAAGTGGATCCTGGTATAGAATTTATCGGATTTTGTTGCTCTGCTGTTTCTTGATTTTGATAAACAAAACATTCTCTTTCGAATAATCGCTGTTATCAAATTAATTTGCTAAACTTGACTCAGTGATGTTTGCGTACATGTTATTGGTGGTGATATGCGTCAGCAGTGAATTAGTCTCGGTGTAGGGTATCTCGACACAATCAAAGCACATCTATTTGATCTTGTTTAATTGAACTCAACATTAGCAGCTTCGACATATCCAGCACGGACGATCCATCGTAAATAGGTTTTATCAGTTTCAGTTGTGTTTGGTTTTACTGAGATCAGCAACAATCACACCATTAAAGATCTTCCGAGATTTAAAAAGCTGGGACAGCGGTAAGCTTTAGAAGCTTATCTCGTTCACTATCACGGACCATTTTGACTGAAATCCATTTGTGCATATTCTTAATGTTTTTCCCGCATCTGGGATTGTTCATGAGTTTAATTAAACCTTTTTTAAGGTCATTCGTGGCTTTATTTCTCAGATCCGTATTCATTATGATATAAGAGCCTTTAAGTCGTGCTGCCATAACCCAAGCACTAGATATATCATGGTTATAGTCATTCCAAGTCGCCAATACAACTACAGGTTTCTCACTCGTAGTATATAATTGTATTTCTTCGGAAGACTTGAAACAAGTTTGGTGCAGTCAGTAAATTTACCACCAAATTAATTTACGATTGCGCACTGATACGGAGACAACCACACACCAGGCAGCGGAAATGCTTCTGGCGCGTACGTGTGTGAGAAGATTACGTGGGATCAATCCACTGAAATTCCCCAAGTAACGGTTTTATCATTGCTCAGCCATAATGGTTGTTGCAATTCAGATATATGATGTAACTGCTATGAGCGGTTGGGTCATACCGTCCAGGTTTTGTTTGCCGGAGGATATATGTGATTTCCCATATCAAGCCCTCCACAAAGTGAGCTCTCAACAAATAGATTTTAGTCATTACCTCGATTTTCGTTTTATGACAACAACGCTTCCCAAGCCATTCCAGCAAATGAAATATAATGGGAGAGATCGATAATGTTCACGTGCATGGTAGTGTTACAAACTTGTTCAGACACATTACCGAGGAAGAACATATATGTGCGCAGCTGCAGATCGTGATAGTCACCCAAGGTTTTACATTCGAATATAGACCAAACTTGTTTGCGTGCTCGTAGTCGTTGGCGGAACCACCTTCACCTGCCAGCGACGATTAACAGTCTTCCGTTATTGACAACTGAGTTCCGGCAAACTTGTCCCAATCGCTCATATACTCGTATATATATATATATACACCTTCTCTGATGAACGGGTCACTGTTAGTGGTACAATACAGACGGACAATTTTGAGTTTTCAGAAACTGTTTCGAATCGATAAACTATAATTGTTCCAACCAAAACGTCATGCAATTTTATATGTTGCTTGCAATAATCCGTATTGGTGCCGTTGACGCCAATGCTACTGCCTGTATTATTAGGTGAAAATCATATCCGTGCAGGTCTTGAAACATTACAGGAAATTTTTCAAAAATAAGTTTACCCATGTGCTGCCGGTCGACACTCTTTTTTTACATTCTTACTGACCATGACGAAACCTACTCTGGAGTTCGTATGTAACTGAATCCATGAACTGGATGATATGGTGATATGTGTGTTTTAAACCTGCATTGGTGTATTTTTCCAAGGTTTCAAGAATCGTTTCAATGCCTCTATCGATGTCATTACTGATGACGCTGTTGTAGCTACTGTTCAGGATTGAACTAGCACCGATGTGAATCAACCGTGTAGTGGTTTTATAACTATCGATATCACGAATTAGCGCAATATCCAAATGCGCATTACGGAAAATATCTGATTTAACTCTGGAGTGGCCAGATCGTTGTAACACCGATGTGATTATAAGAATCATAACTGTTGACGTTTATCGAATGTCTTCACTATGGTTGTATGTATGTATGTATACTGAAGGATATTAGTACCTCTGCACTTTCATGACTTGGAATTCATTCATAGCACTCACTCCATTATGTGGAATATATAGGATATTTTGGATTTAATTCGCAATACTGTAAGTTTTCCATAAAGCTGTATTTAATAACTTAGAGAATTATTTGTTTTGCTTTTCGTTTTACAAACACTTCTTTGTTTTATTTCGTTTTGTTACTTAGTTTTAAGACCATAGATTTGTAACAAAATGATGCTTTGAAAGTGCCACTCAGAAGGAAACCATTACATACATACATGCATAGATACAAACATACATAGATACATAGATACATACATACATACATACATACATGCACACACACATGCTCACACACATACATACATACACACACAAACACACAAACACATACATAAATACATTCATGTATGTTGCAAGTAAAATGGAATATAGGTGAAAGCATGGTATCGAGACGCTAGGTGTTTACCGAGTTCTAATTCACCAGATTTAGCTCAATAGATTTTGTTTCAAACCATAACAAAGCCCATTGCAGTATTTAAAAAGCAATCTGTAGCTTTTATGTTGACTGATTGAAATTAGAAAGACAATATTTTTATTTTTTGTTCTCTAAATCTGTTAGTTTTCTAATGCTTCAAAAATGTCCTTTTACATACACTAGTACGGAACGGGAAATTTCCATAAAGACAATAGCGTTTGTAAACTGAGTGAACGGCTTTCAATTACCTTAATAGCATGGTTGTATCAAGAATTGAGGACAATAACGTTTGTAAACTGAGCTAAAGACTTGCAATTACCTTAATAGCATGGTTGTGTCAAGAATTGAGGAAAATAGCGTTTGTAAGCTGAGAGAACGACTTTAAATAACGTTAATATCATGGTTGATTCAAGAACTGAGGACAATAGCGTTTGTAAACTGATAGAAGGACTTTCAATTACTTAATAGCATGGTTGTATCAAGAACTGAGTGGTTGCCGGAAGTAGCATCGAATTTTTAAAAAGCTCATGTTTAGAAACGTTTACATGGAAATTGTGAATAAATGATTAAAACAAAAATGACGTAAGAATACAAACCAAATCACTCAAATTAATAATTAAATTATAATTCGGACATGAATACTTTTATCAGCCTTAACGACAGTAAAGATAAATTTCAGTTAGTGATTACATTAAATCTAGTAATTTCTGACTGTTTTAATTCATGAAATATTTTGTGATCTCGACACGTTACAATATAAGAAAACGCAGAACATTGTTTAAACTTTCTAACTCCCATAGAATAATCTTTTCCACTCAGATGTAGGTTATTATGATAATTTCTTTGGTTGTATAGGGCGACCATACTACAGACCATTTGTTTTCTATTATTGTTTTAAGCTTCGACTTCAGATATGGAACTGATATCTACATGTAAATGTTTCTTCTGTCGTTTAGAAAAGCCCACGATTTATTCAAGTTCTTCATGCTGTTTGTCAATCTGGGTATTGGAGTTATTGTCTTCCTGAGACGCTTAATCAGCACCATAATCCTAGGAATTTTGCTCGTACCCAGGATGGACAGATCCATGTTTCCAAAGGGATTTGAAAGTGACGATAAATGTAGGTAAAATTGCGGATGATTGTTGTATGTATGTATGTATGTATGTATGTATGTATGTATGTATGTATGTATGTATGTATGTATGTATGTGTGTGTATGTATGTATGTATGTATGTATGTATGTATGCATGTATATGTATGTATGTATGTATATATTTATTTATATAAGTATGTATGTATGAATGCGTGTATGGATGGATGTATAGATGGATGGATGTATGGATGGATAAGAAAACATTAAAAGGAACTAAAAATTGTGCGTTCATTGTGAATTTTATATCTGTAATTTTCCAGTATTTAATTTTTAAGCAGCTATTAGTATTTTGCACGTAACCTTAAATGACTTTTGGTTTATGTATATAATACTTTTTCTTACATGTTTAAGGTTATATGAATTATGTCGGCATGTTGATGGTGGACTTCACGCACAATAACCCCATAATGAGAGTGTTCTGTTCGATTCTTCTGAAGACTGCTGCAGAAAAGCACGATCAAAGGAGCAACGCCAACACAACCGTTCAAAACTTCAATTACAGTACACTTGGAGCGCAATCTTCTCTGCCACCATATCAAGGTATGCATTATATAATGATACTTAAATGTCTTTTCTTATATTCAACAGGCTCTTGATAAATAAAGCAATGAGAAGCATTAATCACAATACGCGGTACATTTCGAACATGTCCCGGTACGGGTCTTTTTCTCGCCATGCTAACGCAACTCCTAGCCAATGGATATTGGTTAAGGAACTCAACGCCCTCCCCAGCATAATTATTGCCAGACGGTTTTGGATTTGTCATCGTCACCTACAAGATCTTGAAGATGGACTCACAATGTTTCAACAACTTCAGTGCGTGTCTGTCATCATCGTCTTCTGTTTGTATGGAATCCCTTTTACCCCAGAAATACTGCAAATATATTAGAGAAATTAAATTTTTTAATATTATGATAACATGCATAACGTTCGAAAAATCACAGAAACTTGTTTCCCTTTTACCTTTGCGGCTCTTTAAGCATAACAATCTTTAACTCCTTTAATGGTGCATTGAATTGTTTCGTTGTTTCTCTCTTTTTTGTTGTTGCCCTTATCCATTATTTCACTGCACTTTTTAATATTCACACTCTTTCAAATATTACAGTAACATCAGATTTTCTTCATTTGAAATTTACTTCTGAAGGGGACATAATGTTAATTATTGCACATTCTTGATATCTTAGAAGGCACAAGAGCCATTTATTTAAAAATTGGTAGGAAGTTGAACTGCTTTCTAAACCCTTCCGTTTCCAGGCATCGTTTATCACAGATAAAGGTCCTGTATTCATTCAAAAGTGCGGAAACTTCACTAAAGCTGCGTCTCAAATGAAATCATATCGATGCAAATTCCTTTTGATCGTTCAGTCGATTCTGGTACCTACTTGTGGCAATAACTGTCGCAATAACTGACTGATCCAATTAAACATCTGATTGTTAAATAATTCTATCGAGGAAAAAATAAGAATTGTTTACACAAACTTGATCTTCTATTCTGATTATATATAATGTTCAAATGTGCGATTATCAATTATGTTTTGTGAATACTAGGTCACTCAAGGTCAAGAAATAAATGGCTGGTTGCTTATACCTTAATGAAGAATCCTGCCATCATCGGAACGAGGAAGCATGCTCTGCCAGGCATAGTTCTAATAGAGGCATCAAACGTTCGAACAGACGTTATTGACAGAGTTCAACGAAGTATCGCCTCAACACTGTTTATATACATTGGAATGATGGTCGTTATGATAACTATTGCGTTCCTTTATTTTGGATTTAAAGCACTTATACCATTTTAATGTCACTATGATGGACTCCATCACCATTGTTATATAAACTGCTATCAATGCGTATGTGATAAATATTGGAACCATTCCTATCGATGTCCGGATGATACTCCTGGATTATACATGTAGAAATTATATCCTTCTAAGAAATTATTTTTATAAATTAGAGATTGTATGCTAAAACTGACTGCACATTATGAAATATCGGTTAATTCGTTAATAACGACTAATTGAAACTTCTTGCAAATATCAAAGTCAGCTTAATAATGACACGAAGAAGCTCGAAAAGGAAGAGGTAACTTTGTTTCACATTTTCATATATATTTGTGTAATCTAATCTATTCATTAGACATATCTGAAAAGCATCTGATCAGCAAGTGTATGGTATTCAGGATGACAATCTATCAAATTATGGTGAAATTATAATGAGAGTATTTAAACGTATTGTATTAATCATTACTATTCCAGCATAACCATAAAGTCGTATAATTAATTGGTACGTGTATTCAGATAATCAACTGGTACAAGTTATTTGTAGTGACCAATATAGTGTTGACACATTTTTGCGTAAATCCGAATGAAAATGCACTCAAATTTTCCAATAAGATGATTGAATAAAAATATGTATTACCTGTGTACAGTAGTTTTAAATATTTACCTTCGTGGACACCGTTTTTCAACAAAAATGATTATCTCATTCATACATATCAGGCATCAGGCATATTTTTGATTCCGAAAATGGCTGACACAGAGCGCTAAGAATCGTGATTGGCTAGCTGACAAATCTAATACCGTGAGACACATTCATTATTAAAAGGTATTGCTGTATTCAGTTTTAAAAAAATTGTAAATATTGTGGGTATATATTGCTTCATCTAAACGTTTTGCACAAATGTCTTGAACATTTGGAATGCATGTTTTAAACGGCAGGTTTCATTATGTATTTTTATAATCCGTTTGTACGCTTAGCTTGCACAACTCTGAGCATTGTAGATTGCTTTTTCATTGCTTTTCCAGTTGTATCATACTTACAAGTTCAAGAATGGGAATAGTGCGTTCATTTTCTGTTGAAATGCTCTTAAGCTTTCATTGTAATAATTCAATGGTCAATACTAATGTTATGGAGGATGCGTCTTTCCGAACAGTTAAAATGGATTTTGAAGATTAGTTTAATGAGTTGTTTGTGTCTACTGGTAATTCAGAATACATCTGCATGGACTAATCAAAATATTGATCAGGTTGTAGGTTCATTACTAAATTTGTTTTATTATTTGCCGATTTTGTAAAGTCCATAAATATTCATTCCATAGCAAGATCGTCTTAATATGTGCGTTGAGATACCGAGTTACAATGGCAAAAGTTATTGCGTAATTTTAGGATGAGCCTTTATGTTGATCTTTTGTTTGTAAGTTCATCGGGAAAAACGCAATTCAGATGTTTTTATTAAATAAGGAAGTAAATATATAGATGAGAAAAGGGTTTGCTTGTTCTGTTGGAGACATAAGAACAATAAGTTTTTGAAAGCTTAGATTTCGTAACAAAAGGGCTTATTTAGCAAGTATTACATATATTGCTCTGTGTGGTAAAAATATTTCAAGAACCTAATATATTTAGAAGGCGTTGTTGATGATAGTGAACGGGAGGAATCGTATTTTGGATATACATCAGTATATAATTGAACCTATACATTACTCGTACTAGGAAAGTGTACATTTGTTAATGAGTCTCAGATTTGGCAGGACTTGGGTCCAAGTCGAACAGACATTTACTTTTATTAAGTTGTAATGCTTGAAGTTTTCTTGGTTCATAAAGAGAATGTATAATATGGGAATTGCATGGAAAGACTCTTTGGACGACCATACTAACTCTATGGGTTGATCGTTGATTATTGTGAAGACATCTTTGCCTCCATTTTAAACAAACGTTTGTGTGAATGAGGTGCACGTAACTGCATTATTCACGAAGAATAAGCTTGGCTTCGATGCGTATATTCTAATACAAATGACATACTTACTCTAAAATATGTCATATAGAAGTAGATTGCAACAGGAGTCTACAGGTGTTAATGCTAAAAACCTCTAATTGTGGATGGGTCTTGCTTCAAAATGTTTACACTGGGAACTTGGTTTAACCACTTTCAGTTCAAATTTGCTCTAAATGTATAATTTATTGTTACATTTTGAGAAATATCTTTCCATAATACAAGTTTTCGTATGTGTACAACCTCTTTCGTAACTCTTTCGTAATTTTCGTGCTTATAAACTCTTAAAAGAGAATGTATACATAATGATTCTACTAATTTATATCTTCTTTGTAATGTTTTAGTTTTCATTGTACTTTGTTGCTTGTAGCAGATGAGTATCAGATAAAAATTATAAAGATCTTAAGAAAAATATTTCGATAAAAATAGATATACTTATATATCTCATGAAAAGTCTTATGGATTTATGCCGACACAGAATCCTTTTGTTATTGACAGAGTTGCAGTATTGTTCTACCATATATTGTATACAAAACATATGCGTAATATTGAGTACTAACACAATATGCATATATATGTTACAGTTTATGGATTGTGTATATATATATATATATATATATATATATATATATATATATATATATATATATATATATATATATATATATATATAATTTTAAATTGCCAAATAAACAAGATTAACTCTTAACTCTTGACTTCTAAACTGCCAAATAAATAATCTTAACTCTTAAATCTTGACTTCTAAACTGCCAAATAAACAATCTTAACTCTTAAATCTTGACTTCTAAACTGCCAAATAAACAATCTTAGCTCTTAAATCTTGACTGCTAAACTACTGACCTCTCAGACTTCACATGATGATGTGTTAATCTTCAGTGGGTTCTTTACGGAAAGAAGCGAAGGCAACTAAGATACCCATGCGGATAATTAATTCTTATTATGTTAGTTGTGTCCTTTTATTACATTAGCAGTATACATTTTGTATGAGTTGTATAGATAAATACAGATATTACTTTACATCACAACACTTAGGGTTGCAAAATGTACAATGGACAGTCAGTTTAAAAGCATTTTAACTTTTGTATCTATCTAGTATGGTACATTCCGAAATGTGTGATTGGGGCTGAAAGGTAAAACAAAAATCATCCTTCAAGAAACGAAGTCAACCACTTGGTTTGTTTGAAAAAGAGTGAATTTACTTAAAGACCTTGTATGCACATAATGATTAAGGTTGTACTATACAAATCGTGAAGATGGTGCACAAATGTACACAATATGTTATGATCACTTCTATAGTGGAACGTATTTTCATCTTGATTTAAGGAAACGTCTACGTTTGCAATCAAAACTGCATATTTTACTTACGCATAAGTCGGGTCAAATTATAAGCAATACAGACTCTGATATGCCAGCAGATCAGGTTATTTTTTGTTTGTCATACTGAGTATACCTAATAAATTTCATATATCTAGATCTAACGATCCAGGCTTGTTCAGTGTGTAGTTGGATCCGACTTAGAAGCGAGGTTCAACAATAACTACAGCTACAGTAAATGTAGGTACGTATTTTACACCCGAATTAGACCTCAGTCACTTAAGTAACACGATGTCGTCGGTTAAATGATATACAATCATTCTGTTTGAATCTGTGACAATGGAAAAGAGCGACAATGGATCGAACTGTCGTCAGAGAGTTACAGAGAATCATTCACACCTCCAACAAGACTTCTAGATAAATGTGAAGACACCTGTTATCTCTACGAAGAGAAAGTTCCGTTGGCTATAAAATGTCTACAACGTCAAAGAAAAGAAATCTCTGCAAAACGAGAAATGAGGTCCAGAGGAAAACGTAAGGACAACCTGATGTATTTGTCAACAAAAAGGACACCAGTGTTTAGACAGTCCCCCAAAATGAAAAAGAGGATCAACGAAACTATTTTCCGACTCAGAATAAGATATAGAAGACGCTATTCTGATGCGAAATTAACCGCTGCAAAACAAGAAGAATCAGACCAATAAGATGAAGGAGAAGAACTCAACCAATGAAGAAATTTAACGCTACACAGTCAGAAGAATTTCAGTGAAGAAATATGTTTTTAAAAACTAACAGTGAAAACAGAAAAGGATGGAATTTGATGTGTTTGAAATTTCATATAGACTCTAACTCTTTAGAATATACTAACAAAGAAATCTTATCTGTATCTTGATTCCGAATATGTAGTTAAGGTAACACGTGTATTTAATAATGAGGGAGATTTAAGTTTGATTTGTCAGTCTACTGATCGCTGAAGAGGCTGAACAATACTGACCATCAGTTACAAATCGTTGTTATAGCGGAAACTGAATCATCCCATTTCTTATCATTCCTCCTTTATCCCATATTTTCTGCATATTTCAAGTTTATCCATTCATTACAAACTTAAACGGTGTTCAAAGACGTTCTGGTAAAGAATCCGTTGTGGAAAGAAGAAATACATCATTGTATTTTTTATTAGTAACTCGGATTTTGATAAGGTGCTTCTTATACTGCCTGGCTGCCTATGTAAAGTTGCCGAAAAACCGGTAATAAAATAGAGTATGGCTCGCCATGAATACAGTAGGGAAATAAAGTAGTATTGCCGCCTGTCCGTGTTTTTGTTATACTTCCAGTCACGTTGGGTCTTGCAAACAAGTTTAATCTCACAGTTCAACAATGGTGTGTATGTAACTGTCTTGACAATCAAAACAACACATTACCAAAATTACCTTTTTGTGGCATATACTTCAAGGTTTTGCACTTAGGCTAGTTTATGTGTTATTATTGACTGCAGACTATTACAGATATATTTGTTGATTCTGCTTGTAGAGGGCAATAACTAATTATCAAACTTATCGTCATAGTTACTTATAAACAATGTCTTAAATACTTCAGTTAGATCTGCATTCAAGCTAGTTTCTAGTAATTTCTGACTAAAGCTATATACGATTTATGTGTGAATGAGGGTGTATGAGTATAATATGGCAAAATATTTTTAAAATAATATATCATAGGCATGAAGCATCTGTGCTTAATAAATGTATTCCAGATTTAAATGGCGCAAAATGTGCAGTTACTGTATAAACAAAAAGGTTCGAAAATAGAAAGATACTTTACATATGGGTCACAGCTGAGGGAAAAACCGGTCCATACTACTGATAGGCATAAAATATAATATAGAAAATATTTGCTGAAAACGAGTGTATAGAGTCTATGTTTCGTTCAGTGAGTGAAAACCCACCATCTTCACCCACAAAATAAAGAGATTCGTTAAATCATTTGAAGCAATCAATCTGTTTTCCTTGTGTGAGCAATGCATGTACTCATCAGATGTGGTAATGTAGCAGCATTTACTCAACTTAAATTAAATATAAATTGTAGTTCCTAAATTTAATACTAATATATTTTAATCAAAATCCATTCCATCCTGATTATTGAATGATCTGTACCTTAACCGTTATTAGGAAACTTACAGGTCATAATTTTGGATGATTACCACAGCATGTCGGGCCTAATCGGCACAATTTAAGGCAGCACGAAGTTTTGTCATTGTGACATCAGTGCACGCGACATTCGATCCGGTTTGTACTGGATTACACCTTTACACTTACCTCGTCCAAAGGTATCATGGTACTTTAACATTGTTTGTTGCCGTATGTTTTTGTCATGGCGTGACAATAATGACCTTCCAGAGATTGTAGAAGAATCCAAATAAAGTGAATAATTGCCATTAAAGGTATGTGCAATCAATTTCTTAGAAACAGCAGCCGTTATTAAAATAGTCAGTACTTAACGCATACGTGATCTCTCTGCTTTTTGCTATTTTATATAACACTGAAGTAGCAAATTTTTATTGGATCCCACGCGATGTCAGCGGTTTGTCGATTATGTTCTGCTGTGTATTTTGATTATTCGCACAGAAAGTATCAACAGTTATTTAAATATTCTTCCCAACTTTCTTAAAATAACAAATTAAAGTGAACATAATTTACATCTTTTTGGGTATGAACTGGAATCGTCTTTAACCGGAAACGGTCATATTTACCTTTTTGCTACGTAAGCATTATACATAATTTCGAATGTCATGATTACATTGTTATTTGCGTATACTGATGCCAATGAAATTTATGATCTATTTTCACTCCATGAAATATTTAGAATATAGGATTGCTAATTTGGCAATTTAAATATCTTGTTGAAGTATCATCTCTGATGAAAAACATAACATCAAAATCAAACGAGGACATACCGCAAGTCATCGCGATCAGGCAATTGTTGAACGATTAATCGAACACTTGCTGAGATATTGTTTGGATATCAATATGCAAAGGACATAATTCAGAAAGACAAGAGTTCTTGTGAATGGGTTGCAAGACTACAAAGTGTCATAGCTGCGTTAAATAATGAAATTACTCGTGCGATTTCTATGAAACCTACCAATGTGATCACAAATGACATATACCAATACAGCGACATGACTTTTCAAAACAACCATTACCAGGTAATGTGACTGTGAAGAATTTATATGAACCTAGTGAACTTGAAGGTGGTAAACAAAAGAGCGACTGGTCCTATTTGGAGTGTGACAACACATAAAAGTTCCAGCGTGGTAAGATCCATGGGTTGATTTGTAATGTACAGAATATATTCAATTGCTCCTTAGCGTGGGGTTGCACATGAACAAGTACAAGTAATTCCTGAAGATACTCAATTACAACCATGTTCGCCTTTGTGAACTTGCGCCTCAACGTCCAGTACTCTCAAGACAGGTCAGCATCACATTTTCGGGTATGTAACCAAAATAAATATCTTTGATTTCAACGTCGGCAGATTCAGAATAACTAAGCATATTTTCTTGTTGTATTCTCCATTCACCCCCTGATGCATTAGCACCTATATCTAGTTGCTCTAACAATCCTGTATTTTTTCTTTGATATAAAACGAATCTGTGGCGACTCTAACAGCGGCATCATGAAATTTATTTATCATCGATGATAGATTTGTCGAAACGTAGGATAACGTATAAGATCTTAAATGAGTAAACTGCAGTGTCTTACCATCACTGTAACTCGTAATTGTACCTAATTTAGTTAAGTCCGATCAATTAACATTACTAAGACTTATAAATGTGTTTCTCTCTGTTATATCGGCAATTATAAAATCGAGTTCAGCATCATCTATAATTAATCTTGTACAATGTCGTTTATGATCATATGATCCTCCTTGTGTAAATTTACCAATTATGTTTCTGCCAAGATCTTTTGCTATTTTATTCTCAAGATCAGTAAAACCAGGATTGTTATCATCAGAATATTTATTTTGCTGCGGTAACGAAACTTGTTTATGCGGACTATATGATATCATTGCTTTACTTACTGTTAACAATAGTAGTATTTTTACATAAACCGTATATCGTAATAAAACTATTGGTGCCCACATTTTCTCTGAAAAGTGTTTGCCAAACCAGACATAACAAATCGGATGAAGACTTTCAGCAAACTTAAATGTCTCGATACAAGAGAATCAAGTTACGTCAAAATCTGGTAATGGTCCGTTTATCGCAACTCTGGTGATCTCGTGTGTTGGAGTACCGAATCTCTTTATATGCTCACAACATTCTCTCATTCCAAGAAAACTTCCAGGATAATATGCAACCATATCAGCCCAGATAACATCTTTATAATTATATCTGGTATTCCATAATCCGCCCGTATTGGTATTCCATAATCCGCCATGCCCGTATTGAACACAACTGCGCTGGACATCTTTAAGAAATTCTAATAGTTTTGATTTCCATAAATTTTCCTTCGGAGCAAAATGAGCAGCAACTGACGAAATTGTAAAACAATTACTTAGTAATTGTCCAGTATCGTCATGGGTATATTTCAACTCAAGATTTTTCATTTCTTCGTGGAGACATTATGTACGATAAATATCTCCAATAGGCCGTACACATTGATCATAATTTCCATCATCGGAACTTTGAAACAGCCACACGGATACTGGATCGATTTTACTGATATATCTGATAAAATCAAATATATCACCGGTATAGAACTTGACAGTTCGATCTTGTGGAAATAGTGTCACCTCGGATGTCCAAGCATGCGCATGATGATCAATAATATTTATCGGAGCTCCTTTCGATAAATATTTTGGCTCACATCATATTTCTCCAGTTACTGTTTTTACCATTATTGGGAACTTTAGTGGGTTTTTTCCTAAATTAGCATCATCATTTATTGTAGCTCCTTTATCTTTGACTGATCCAGCCCATTTGTTTATTTCATCATGTCGTAGATCTGTAAGTTTATATCTACGTATCGCTTTTGTAAAGTGTTCTGTAACTAGTTCGGCTACACAATTTATTTTCTAAAATTTCATTGGTTTGAGATCATAAACGCTGGGATTATCATTTATCTGATATATCGCATAAATGACTGCAATCACAGGATACGCTCGTTCATAATACCGTTAAAATTTTTATTTAACGTGACAATATTTCCAGTGTGAAGACGGACATGTTCATGTTTGTCACGGATAATCCGAGTATCGTCTTCCGCGGTATCTACCGTTACAATAAATTCTATGCTAAAATAATATCTTTGATTGTTGAGATAATTAATAATGTTCGCTGCTCGTTGGTCATTCATTGTAGCATCGATATCACCTTCGGTATTGCACGTAATTCTGAATGTTCACAACACATGAGATGCACCATCATCGCAACACTTTTTCTTGGCGTCATAGATACTTTTAATCACAGTTTTCGTCGCGGATCAAGCAGAGCTCGCCTCCGCAAGGCATGGGTTCTTCTGTCTACGTACAGAAGGTTCGATTTTAGAGAATCTCTCAAACTGTTCCATATTATAATTAAGACAAATATATATTCAAATTAATATATATATATATATATATATAAACGATATTATGATATAAAATATTACCCCAATGAATCTCCCATAATAACGCTGAAGACTATTAAAGCCAGATTATCAATTTAATTATTTAGACAAATAATATTGTCATACAAAATGGAACAAAATAAATTTGTAAAACATCCCATCATCAAGATTGTGACGCATCTCGTGATTGTATCAGCAGGAACTAAAGATTTAAAAAAATAGTTGGTAATGTCACTAATACTGGTTATCTCAGATTCAATGCAGGGGGAATAAAATGTATTTCTCTTAAATTTGCCTGTGATCGATCATATTAATGATCAAAAACTAGGGTCACTGAACGAAAGGCCGATTTCAACATATCTCCTAAACCATGTCCTCGCTGTCGAACGACGCATCGGTACACTGGATACATGACTTACGATTCGTTAGATAATCGTTTTTCGAAAATGGAGTTTCACCGTGACTTCCCCTTTGGTAAATGGAATATTTTGGCCTAGATCTCCTTTTACAGCAATGTTGACAGTGTCAAAATACGACTTACTGACGGGTAAATAATGAGGATGTACAAATTCGCGGTGAACGTGATAAGTGTTTCCACCTTCCTCGTCAGCGTTCGTAGCAGAATCTACTGAGGAAGAACGGGTGTCAAATTGGGTTTCGTAGGCATCATCAGCACCGGAGAAGTGGAAAACATGAGGCTACCGGAAACGTCGTTGTTGCAGGTCGTGGTTTGCGAATGTAAGTTTGCGTCCTGGCCGAAGTGTCTCTCTTGCGGGTAGAAGCTGCTTTGTGCAAGCTTTTCTTTCTCTGGGAACTTTTCCTTTTCGTTTTCTGTGGACTTTTCTTTTTCTGGGGTTGTGACCTGGTCTTGACACCGCTGCTCGTTTTCTTCTATAGGACTTAGTTTAGCTTTTTTGGGAGTGGATTTTTTCTTGGGGAGAACTTTGGGGGCATTAGGATCCCATTTTAAGAGGGAGCGAATGATGACACCTCCTAGAGAACCGCTCCCTCCAGGTTTCAAAATGATTTGCTTTTTGGTTTGAGTGTCGATGCGCGATCGGCCAGTTGTGTCAAGGATACTTTATTTCTATCAAACAAGCGTTTTGTTTGATGAGGAATCTGAATGATGCCTTGCAGTAATTGACGTGCTGTCACCGTAAACCATCGTAAGACTTCTTCGAGACTGGCTTCTAAGACACGAACACGTATTTGTGGATTTTTTTCGCGACTGATGCCATACAAGGCACGAATCAATTTGACGGGAAGATGAGACTGATGTGACGTAATGTTGACGATGTGTGAAACAGACCCAAAGTGCCCGAGGTTTTTATAGATTTTTTTTTATTAAATCGACGATGGAGATATGTACAGGACAGGCCGTCCGTCTTGACACCAGTGGTGAAACAAATGGGTACGAAATCGCACATAATCGGGTGTGGGTGGGTTTCAAATCTACGAGCAAATAGGCGTGTGGCGTTCGAGTGGCATCGTCGTACCTATGAGTTAGTCAAGGCGTTCCTAACTCTTTGGCTAAGACTTGCACTTGCGATTTATCTCTAAGGCTTTTAAACATGACCACGTAATGAGCACTGAGACTGATGGTGCGATGGGGTTTACTCTGTTGAAAGAAATTTTGTGTAATGTAAATGACACTAGTATTACGATGATGCCCTTTGCGCGTAAACCACAGTTTAATTTCTTATTCGTCTTCTCCTAACATGTCGAAAATGACCAGATGGGTTTGACTGGGGTCAGACACGATTCCGTCGTCTTCGTTAGGAATGTCTCCCACAAACACGATGAAATCGCCTTGACTTCCTCGCAAGAGACTGTACGCCGATTGCCATTCTTTGTAACACCAAACAATTCGTTGAGGTGGACGATCTATCAAATGATGTTTATGTTCGATCAACCGTTTGACAAATTCGGTTTTGCCTGAACCGCTAGGCCCAGCAATAAACATGTTAAAGGGATTTCGAAGATACAAGGCCTCCCAACTAGCACGATCTAAGTGTTCGTCGATGACTATGAAAGTGGAGGTAGAGGGAACATAGACAGCAGAGTTAGCCATAATGCAAGGATTGTCACTTTGACACGAAGACAGACAAGACAAGAGTTTTTTTTACATTTTTTCAAGACACGTTTATAGATTTTTAAAAAAAAAACACGAAAGACAAAAATACATGAAAGCCAAATGGTTAAGTACAACGATAAAATACACATCAAAACGATCAAAATCGAATATAAACAAGTCTCTGTACAACATGTTTTTTGGTAACCAAGATGTCCTAGGGACAATGTGTAATGGTCTTACAGACTCTACATGGGGTAATGTCACACAAGTGTCCTTCCGGAATGGTCTTTCGGGAATGTCCATGACAGTCCTGTCCTGAAGGAAGTGGTTGTCCTCGGTGACGGGTTCTTCTGGCACTGTCACTAACACAGTTTTAAAAGTGACATTTTCCTAGGACGTTTGAATGGAGGATCACAACTATCGAGCATAATGGGCCACTTCTTGGGTCCAAGCCTCAAAACCCCAATTTTTCCAGTCACGTACATCTGTCCAGTCACAAGCTACACACACATCGTCATACACATCTGCGGTAACTAAAAGTTGACGAATCTTTTTTCCGTAGAGGTCGAAAAGTATCCAGATGAAAACACAAGGCTTCGAGCAGAATGAGTCTCTAGTGGACATTTAAAAGAACCACTTTCATGTTTTATTTGGTGGTAACTACTGTTCGTAAAGAGTCCACAAGGAATCGGCTGGTAAACGAAATCCCAGAAAACACGACACTAAGACACACACCACACGACGACCCCATTTCAATGGACACAGTTCAATAATAAATGTTGGTAATCTTCCACTGTTTGAATAGTGTCATTGGTTTCTTTCCACGGAATACGGTAGCCTGTTTTTATACCCGCTGTTGTCGGAGGTAATAAATGTACTTTCTACACAAAACTGATTGTACTCCAGTAGCTAAACCAAAATATTTAGTTTCTAGTTCACACACTACACATTGCAGAGAAATTTCGTCTAAAGACAAAATTCGATCACGTACAAGATTTTGGTAATCCAATAACTCTTCCTCTGGAACTTGTTATAGTATGACCAACATGTAAGTAGTAGGATGAGTTGACAACAAAATCTTCTGGTCCTTCTCCAGTTGAACAATGTCTGACCACTGGAACAGTTTCAAATGAATCAGTCCTTTTATAGCATTCAGGTACCAGTGGTTTGAAGATCGGTGACGTAACGGATGCAATTGTTCTTTACGTTTCATTTGTATTCTGACCAACTCCCGGTAAATACATTCTCTCGTTCCCACAGGCAAGCCCCGAATGTTCTCTTGTAAAGTATCCTTGATCATGTCCTCCTTTGAAATCACTGGGTTGTAGCATATAGTCTCGTTTACATTTGTGACTTAAGCGGTCTCCTCCCATAATCAGTCTTTTTATACTTTGGAAGACAGCATAATTTAAAAATCGTGTCAGTCAGTATTATTTTATTTAAAATCTTCTTCTAGAGCGAAAGTAATGAACATAGTGAGTAATTGCTGACCACTGCCATTCAGGGTAACGGGCTAGAATGTCAATAAAATCTCCTGATGTAAAATGTCTAACGCAGAATAATAGAGTGAACGCACACTTGATCCGGAAAAATCTGATCCGTTTGTTGACTTCTTTTACTTTCCTCTTGTGAGTTTCTTGACATAAACTTTCTACAGTCCCCCATTGAGATTTCGCTCTGGCTACTCCCTGCCAAACTTTCTTGTAGATCTTCTCTTGCAGTTCGTTTGGTAATGCTTGAATATTATTTTTTAAATGGGGTTTAAATACTGGTATCAGTGGTGTCAAAACGTTTGACTCCTAACCAATCCGGTTTCTTAAAGGACATGGTATGTCACTTGAATGACTCGGTCCCACTAAAGGTAGGTAGTGACAATTCGGGGACCATCGAGCATGTTCCAGGTATGCCGCAACTGAAGACCTTGACTTTATCCCCTTCGCCCAAGTAGAAAAATCCGGCTCTGGCTAATTCTTCAGGGGTCGGTCCTCCCAGATATTTAGGCCATTTTCCTTGGAAGGTTTGAAGACGATTTTCAAAGTCACAGTATTCAGGCAAACGCACACGGAACGAATATTCGTTGTTTCGCAGGTTCATGTTCATGATGACAGGGTGACATCAACAGGAGTTTGCTCAGTAATGGATGACATCCGTTGGGTGGTTGAAGCATGGCCTCACGTGAAAATTGACATTGACAATGAAACCCAGTAAAGAGTCCACGATAACGAGTGGTATTGCTTTCGCATCCGTCAGGTTTGACACGCACAGCATCACTTTCTATGGTAGGTGTAGTGATAGTAGTAGTAGTAATAACAAAGTTCCAATAATGCTTTACTGCAACGCTTTCATGCAAGGCACAGCATTGCACTCCACTTGAGAATCACCGAACTTGAATGATATCTGTTAAAAAGGATTCATCTTTCTCGCTTGGTCTTGGTAGTAACAATGAACTATCGATCTTGGACAATGACCCTTTTTATATGCTGACCAATATTGACGTGACCGTTCGATAACTTGAAGTGATTGGGAAGACGTACTCGCTTCTGGTACACG
The DNA here is from genome assembly GCA_028554795.2 of Sinohyriopsis cumingii. Taxonomy (NCBI): domain Eukaryota; kingdom Metazoa; phylum Mollusca; class Bivalvia; order Unionida; family Unionidae; genus Sinohyriopsis; species Sinohyriopsis cumingii. The sequence continues at coordinate 47,250,156 of CM068824.1, forward strand.
ATTTGATACAGTTTTTTCAAGGGTCGACTGACGATTTGGTGAGTAGGTAAACGTACAATCTTGTTCGGTTCGTAGGTGGTCACTTTAAAGTTTCCATCCTGTCCAGACTGCTTAGCTTCTTTCAATACCTCAAAAGTTTACCACTCGACTGGTACGATACTTGAGAGTCAATCCTTTCACTTTACACTCGGTGTACACTTCTTCTTGTTTGTCCGGGTATTCGTAGCCGTAATATTTAGCACCACAACTAGCGAAACTTAAAATCTTCTCGTCGGAGTGTTCGTCTGTCCATGCTCCTAAACGGTCTCCTTCGATGTCAGGGTGACGTTGACCAGGGCGATCGATGTAGATGCAACTGTCCTTGTCAAAGTACAGGACACGAACACCTAACAGTTCTAAAGCTTCAAACAATTTTAAGCGAGCATGGGCTGTCAATAAGCCGCAATGATGACATTTCCAAATTCGTCGGCTTGTACAAAGACCAGATCTTCTTCGTAATTGACTAAGGTCAAATCCACACGAAAACCGTCCATGTGTTTCATGTATTTGGTTTTGTCTTGAATCATCTGGAAGTAGCGGGAAGGTTCTGTCAAATACTCCGTCTTAGGTAAACACGGTAGTTGTGCCATTTTGCCCCACAAGCAATTTAACATCACTTTGGCAAACTATCGCTTGCCTTCGTTTTTCGCGATGGGGTCTAAAGTGATGTCTTGTTGCCCCCAGTATTTCTCTTTGGTTGTATTTTGATCTTCGGGAGTCTGACACCAGGAAGGATAGCCACTGGCTTCTTGTTTCAGTTTCAAAAAGGCATCCACGTAGTCTGCGAAAATATCTTTCTGAATCTCGTCGCCCTTGTGGTATTTTTGTGTCTTAGGAAAGTGGTAAATTTCGTACACTTCTAACTGTTGGTATCCCATGTCCAGAGCTTTGAACAATTCCACGCTGGCCCACGTTCCCCTCAAGGCGCGTTCTACCTGGGTGTGCTTAAAAGGTTTGTCTTGGTTACACGTTTCAGCACAAGTACGACACAAGGGGAATATTAGTTTTCCTTGGTTATGGTGAGGTAACACGGGATGGTACAAGTCCGTGGGAGGCAAGACTTTGCACTTGATCAATCCTTCGTATTGTCGAATGTTGTTACGTCAGCAATTCCGGTACCCAGTAGGAAAGCGACAATATTTGCACACGTAAGGATACAGTGAACACACGTCCAAGTATTTGATTTCTTCTCCTTTCTTTTCGTCAGCGTGGCACAGCAAACAGGTGGCATTTGTCCTTCCTCCGTACAAACTGTCCCTCAGGTTCAGTGGGTCGACCAGCTTTTAACTTTCAACGATGCGTTTAAAATCGGGATCGGTTTTTCAGCAGTGATTGTACTCGTGTTCCCAAATTTTCACCACTTGGTATCCTTGCTGTTCTAACTTCAAGCGTCGCTGACAAGTAGCTTGTTACAAGTCTTCCATGGTCCGTTGTAAAAACTGATTTTTAGGGCCACGTTGAGGGTAACAGAGGGACATCCGTGAAATAAGCAACCGTTAAACTCGTACACGATCTTGGGGTTTTCTATGTCCCATCCATCCACTGAACACGTTCTGATGGTCTTTTCGCCTCCTACGTTGCGGACATGTTGGATCCATTTGTCTTCCTTGTCGCACAAATAATATAGCCAGCGTAGGGCTTTGACTGAGTACTGACGTTTGACAAAGTTGGCTGTTTGAGAGCTAATGACAGCCAGGGTGTTTTCAGGCGTGAATCGTTGTCGGTACGCTAAAGAATATGCTTTGGCAATGGTGCAGGCTTCTTTCAAAGGATCGACCCTTCCGTGTTCCATAAACAGTTCTCGAAATTTTCCACAGCAACGCCGTAAAATGTCCACGTCGGAACGACAATACTTTAACATTTCTTCCTGAAAGTCGAAAGGGTCCGAGACGTGAGCCTGGTTCCAAACGTAGAAAGCTTCTCTTTGTTCGGTACGCATGTTGTCGGGGTCGTAATCGTGAGCCTCAGGGAAATAGGGTAGAACGGCGTGTTGATTGGCTTCGGTATTGAAAAAGTGCGGAGAATAACCTTTGGAAAATTTCTGTCATTCCGAACATTTTAGGCATTTGGCTCAAAGACATGGCTAAGTAACTCATCTAATCTTTAAATTGAACTGGTCCCACTTACATGGAAGTGATTTTGGCCCTATTCAAAGTGACTTTAGGACGTTGGGTGCCTTGTTCCGTATAGTATCTAAAAAAACTGTCCATCGTATCCCGAGAAATTGTGATCCATCACTGTGGCATGGCGATGACAATCTCCGTAACGTTCGATGCCCTCTTGGCTCCACGTCTCGTCGATGGTGTCTAAGATCCATTGGGCGAAATCGGCCAGCGTGTTCGGTCCCCGAACGATTTTTTCACCTCCTCCATCAATCTTAAAGCAGTGAGGGAAATGACTAAATATAGGTTCTTGGATGCACGTTTCGCACGCTTGATAAGCCATGCAGAAATTAGGAATGTGAATGCCAGTCTCTTGCATACATTCGAAATCGAAAAAGATGAAATTCACTTTCTTCTGATCATCTTCCTCTTGTTGTAGTTGGTATTTTTGAATGTAGCATTGATGTTGCAAGTCCACGATTTGGTGACAAATGTGACATCGTTTCTTTCCTGAACATACGTGTGACTTGGCACTTTTGGTACGTATTCCTTGTCCACAAGTAGGGCACAATCTCAGGAACTGACAAGCACTTCTCTGCTGTCAACCTTACGTTTTTAGATGTTGTTGGTAACATGTAGGGTTGGAAAACGTTCGCTGACAAGCAGGGCAATGCAAGCGTTCTTGTCCTTCGTCCAGACAGGGTTGAGAGGCCAAACATCCTGCGCATTTCGTTCCACAATGCTTGTGTTGCTCTCGATTCTTATAGCCATATTCACATTTCCCACAGTAATATCTGTATCACAGGAATCCAGTAATACTGGTAATGACATCGAAATGTTCATTGTGATAATATATGTGAATGTATTTTCCGTCTTTGAGGTATATGCCTCGAAACAGCAGAGGTCCTCGCACTTCTTGAGGATGCACTTTCAAGGTGTAGCGTGGAGCTAGGATATCTTTGCCACGGCCAAGGCCTACTTCTGAACTGCCTCCTGTCGATGATGATTTGGTAGAAATCACTAGGGGTGGTATGGCAGGCGTTGTAACAGTGTTGGGTTGTTTAGCTCGGGAAGGTCTATTTCTCTTCGGTCGTAATAAAGAAGTCTGATACATTTGTTTCAGACTCCTTAACTCTGCTAAAATGTCTAAGAGTACTCTAACCATTTGACTTTCACTGTCCTTCTTCTCTCTTAGACCTTATTTCTTCTATGCTTCTTCATCCTGTCGTTTCCTTCTTCCCTCTTCTTCTTCTCGCTGTTATTGAAGAAGAAAAGCTTGTTCTGCTTCCTTTTGCTGCTGAAAAACTTTCTCCAATTCTTGTTTTTGTCTCTGTTTAAAATTCTCCACGTGTGGTAAAGAAATAGAAGGTGGCGAAGGTACTGGTACGGGAACAAATTCTTGCGAAGAAGAAAGAAAATCGACAAAATTCCAATTAAAATCAACCTCTTTTGGAAGTAGGTTTGTGTTGATTTGAGTAGCCGCTGCTATGCCATCGCTTCTCGTCTCCACAGCCGGTACACCCCAGTTCTTCGTCTTCTTAGGTTCCGTCATGATTGAAAACTGTATCGCATGGATTGACTGCGCACAGACACTAGTGCATCTATATAGGGAATGTGGCGTCACAGACTGCTCTCTTCAGATTGGAAGACTGGCTCCGTTTTGTGACTGAATTTTGTAACGCGTGTTTGGATTGGTGAATAAACTCAATCCGTTTCGATACTCCCTTCCCCAATAAATAACCGCAGTTCACCGCATTCCCTTCACCTGTTCTCCTCACAATCTGTGGACCAACGTAGAATCATCTACTCTCGTATCGTTAATGCTGTTCCGTACCGACTTACCGATGTATGTGAAATCATCATGGACAATTATCACGATCACGGATACAAGCGTTTGGATAAGAAGAATTTATATGGAGAGACAAAGCTGTTTGAAGAGGGTCCTTATCTACGGACCAGAAGTCAGACAAAGTTTGAGGAAAAGAACAAGACCTATGCGATGCCCTCTCTGTTAACGGAATAATGTTAACATAAACCCAAAGGCCCTTTTCAGGGCCACTCATATGCCTCGTAAAGAATTGCTTTCTTGCCTCAAAATTTTTTTTTTTTTTGTCATTTGTATAAGTGTTTTTTGTCTGTTGTCTGTTGTCTACTGTATTTGTTATATAAATCGATAATGTGTCTTCACACCATGCCTCTTTGCTCAGTAATGTGACGTCACCTCACATGGTTGCAACATTGTTACCAATCTCCAATACCGTGACGTCAGACGCTGTACAGACCCCACTTACCCTTGTCGCTATACAGACCCAATAGTCCCATGTTAAATTCCCCTTGTCGCTATAGTGGCCCAGGGTGTACTTAAAAGTTTTGTTGCTATAGTGGCCCGGGGGGTCTTGTAATGCTAATTTCCATTGACGTTATAAATTTTATCGCTATAGTGGCCCAGGGACGTATTGTAATGCTAATTCCCATTGTCGCTATAATGGCCCACTTCACTACTATTATTTAGCTAATGCTATTGACACTTAGATTTGTATTCTTAGACATCGTGGTCTGTTTCCTCTCGACATATAATCCATTATGTTGCCCATAGTGTTAGAATTTAATGTAAACACAGCTCAGGAACCAAATATTTCAGGAAGGTACATTTGAAATAGGCATTTTCTTTAACTAGCATCTGCCGTATTTCCATTGTTTGGTTTGGGAAAAAAGACCTATTTTAAATAGTGTCAATTTTTTGGGCACAAGATGAAATGGATACCATCCACCATCTTGAAAATTCAAGTAATTATTAAATCTTAATGTACAGGTTTAACTCGTGCATATTCTGCCATATATGACAAGAGATCTTCGCATTTATATTATGCTTTGAGAGAGAGAGAGAGAGAGAGAGAGAGAGAGAAAGATAAATTTTGTGAAACATTAGTTTTGCGCAGAAAAATGTGTGCTAGTTGGACCTGAGATTAAGTTAAATTAATAGTTTTGGGTGGCTGTCTAAATAGACATAGCGCTGTATTGACACCTGCTTGACAGTTACAAAGTCAGTAAATTTTGCAGAAACAAAAGAACAGTCCATTCATGGTCCACATTTTTCGAAGAAAATTGACATATTTGGGTCAGGCCTGATAAAACCTTGATTTCTCTTATTTTCACGAGATCATTTGGTTCAGTATATTTTAGAAAATTGTATATATATCTATATATATATCTATATATATATCTATATATATATCTATATATATATATCTATATATATATCTATATATATATATATATATATATATATCTATATATATATATATATATATATATATATATATATATATATATATATATATATATATATATATATATATATATATATATATATATATATATATATATATATATATATATATATATATATATATATATATGAGTGAATTATCAAAAATAAATCCCGGACAAAGCAAGCCCGGGTCTACTGTCTGTGCTTGTCCTTGAGAAAAGCATTTAGTTATCATTTCCTCGGAATGATTTAAACAAAGTGTTGGAAGAATTTTTGTGCATTGATGCAAGAGTTCGTAAGAGTCATTGAGAAGAAAATAAAAAGCTATTGTATGTTCTTTGGATTTAGCTGAGTGGATAATCAATAACCGCAGTAATTTTCTTAATGATAACATCTTCAATATCCTGATTATCATTAGTATATCTACAAAACAATTATTCTCTCGTTTGTGTAGCAAAGTTTAGGATATAGAGATTTTGGAAAGTACATCTGAAATAGTCGTTTTCTTTAACTAACAATTGCCGTATTTCCATTTTGGGGTGTGGTATAGTATATTTTTTCTCTGACGTTTCTGTTAACTATGCAACCAGTGCCGGATTACCTAATAGGCAGATTAGGCACCGGCCTATGGGCCCCACGCCTTTCAGGGACCCCGTAACAATAATTATTTAATAATTTTCGTTTAATATCATAAAATGTTAATTTGTTTAATAATAATACTTGTTTTGCATAATAAAATTGGTTTATTAAAATTGTTGGTTGGTAAAATTAAAAATGTATTAGGAGATAATTTGCGAGGAGCGGGGCCAAGATTTCGACTGCCTAAGGGTTTCCACAGGGTTTATTCCGGTACTGTATGCAACATGTACGCAGTAATGATGAATGGGGGGCAATTCGAATAGACTCACAGGTACGGCACTAAGATAGAAATCAGAATAGATTTAGCATTCAGTTGATGCACAAAAATGACATAGACAACTGGCATCATGCATAGAACAAATTCCATATGCAAATATTAAACCAACATTACTTCCATAGTTAAAGCATGTTTGAAATATTTTGTCAGCATGCATCTTTATTTGGTGAGTATGTGAAGATAAAGCAAACTATATGTAGCAATGCAAAATGCAGACTATATCTAGTTTGTATATGATGTTGGCATATTCTGTTTGAGAAAAACAAACCAATAGTTTTGAAATTCTATTCTTATAAAGAAATAAATTATTTCCTTGAGACCTAAACTTTCACAAAATCAAGGGAGACAATACGTGTTACGTTGGACGTGGTGACCTTAATAGAGATGGATATATGTGTTAATTTTACGGGTTATTTGGATTAGTCTGTTGCCCAATATCTGGCAAAGTTTTGCAACCCACGTACATCTCACATTTATGTCAACAAAAACTATGAATCAATCTAAAATGATTGAGGTCATCACGATTTCTAAGACCACCATTTCCACCGTCTTCTTCCTCTTCATATTTGTTGAACTTATATATGGGAATAATTATTTCATTGTGGAAATGATAAGGGATGGGTGAAGACCGGCATGTTATCCTTGGTCACACTGTTATGTATTCATTGGTCATGACACCATGTGATCCCGGCTTTTTTGGATGACGTCATAATCTCATTTTCGCCCAAGATAATGCTTACAGGAACGTAGACCATGTCCAATACTATATAGTATTCTGTTAGTGGTCATGAGTAAATGGTTGGTTGGTTTTGTCCGTTTGATATACAACATTATTGGCTCCAACTTTGAGGACAACGGACATGAAATAAATGTGGAAAGGTTTGACTATCTGAAAACCTTATATGTATTTTTAATGAACAAATATTGTTCTTGTATGATGTTTGGTGGCTGCAAGTAACGCTCGCTAATGGATGCGATCCAGACGTGCTACTGAAAAGGCAGAAATAAAAAAAACTAATTAATTATATAAACAAAATACACTACAAGAAACAACGTAAATGAATGAATGCCGTATTCCAAACTAAATACACAAGCGCAGATGTGTCATTACACAATGACATCATTATTAATGCGCACATAACTCCGCCAGGATACATTTGAACTTAGTCGCGCGCTCGACATAACTTTCGAAAGAAAATGGCGTGTCTAGTTAAAATTGAAATGTGCAGTCATATTGTGAATGAATGCGCACTGCAACAAATTTTCCATTTGATCTGGAATGAATATATTTTGGTATTTTGTTTCGATTTGACGAAGGTTTGTGATTTTGGACTGGATTCATCTGTGCAAATTATACATGAAATACATCGGATTGAAGTGGCGCGGGAGAAGCGTGTTTACATCTGCAGATGTGTTTCTGTTTCTGTATTGTATGTTTGAAATCATAATGTGCGACAAATATGAAGTCTTTCAATTGCAATTATCAAAAGACGCTATGGAATTTAATGCTTATTTTATTTTGAGTGCAGTAAGGAGGATGCAATTGTACTTATCATCGAAATTACAGCAGAATTTCGAAATGTGTAATCCAAATTGAAAACCTATGACATGGCTCATGTAATTCGGATTTGCAGAATTAAGAAAATACATTTTGAGGAAATTCAGGATGTAAAACTATAAGTATATTTTATTTTTCCATTCTTATCAACAGCTAAAGAAGAGATTATGTGTCACTTGTATGTTATTTGTAAGGACCTTATCTTCCGTCTGTTATATAACGTAGCTAGCCTAAATCCGTAACATTGTATCAACGCGGAATGTGCCAAAACAGCTGGGTATTTTTGCAGTCCACGAAACATGTTTCAGTTCATTTAGAAACAAATTTAAACAACCACAACGTAAAGAGCCACTTACGCGAGTGTGCATGATTTGTGCACAAATCAAAAGTGCTGGCGTCTGCGTCCATTGTTTGTTTATAATATAAAGTAGTTCCTTTGTGCATGTGAATGCTATATGTGTATTGTCGCGCGAGTTCAGTATCGGGTAATATTGAACGATTGTGACAATGTAAAGTTAACGGGGAAAAAAAGGAGCATATAATAATATATCTTACATGGTCATTAAAATGATCTATGAAGAACGATTTGGATTCTATGAGGGAAATTTAGGTTAATCGGAAATTGCACTGGCTTGATATAAGGTCTAAAATTGCGACTGGTATGCTATACCACTTGGTCAAAATTTAGTTATAAATGATATTTTGCAAACAAGTTTAATTTTCATCCTTTTTAAGCTCCGTTTAAACAATAAAACTGTCTTTGATAAAACGACGTTCGTCTGCACAACACTATGACTGACTTGCTAGAAAAAAATACTTGACTTAATTTATATCTTTTCAAATGCATTTTGTGAAATCTATTAAATATGATGAGCACAGGAAAAGAAAATAAAACAATAATAATAAGTTGAAGACGTTGATGTCAAAGGGAAAAAACGATGAACCTGGTGATGATGTCGCCAAAACGTTCTTAATTCACTCTATTAAACCTCTTGTCTTTTAACTTTCCGTTTATTGGTATTCTACGAGAAGGCATTCTAAAAAAAAGAATTTCAGGTACAAATTATGGAGGGTGGGTAGGAAATGTAGAATTTCTATTACAGTGAGGATCATTGGCTCAATATAACTGGATTTCTTATAATTAAAATCCAGGTCTTCACGACTTTCGACTAACTTCAAAAATGAATCCATGTTAATCGATTTGCAGACAAGAAAAGGAAGTTAACATGACGAAAGCTCTTTCATCTGAAGGACCATGTAGTACACACAAAAAACATCAAACGCGGCCGCTATTTGTTTCAATGATTTGATATATTTTTATTCTTCGAAGCGAAAATATGAATTATAACACCATAGCATCAGATGTTGCATGCTTTGCTGCATGTACATTCCTGCAGGCATAGGATAAAAATATAAATTATTTAAGAGGAAGTTGCCTATTTACGAGCATGGAATGTTGAGTACTTTTCAATTCTTCTCAAAACGAATATGATATCAACATCTGAAGCAACGTGGAGTTTATAAACTATTATTTATAGATGGAAGAATATCTCCAGGTCTTGACTTGCAACCACTCTCCTCCCGTTAAATATTGTCGGAATAATGGTACTGTGCATCTCGTTTTACATTCACTTGCAATCTAGTGCTAAACGTGCATCTAGGAAGAAAGAGAAAATATGGTCCTAGAACTAAACTGGGAAAATTATGCATTATACAGAGATTTGTTGGGTGAAGGTGAGACCAAGAAGCATCGAGGTACAGAAAACAGTATTGTGGTATGTATTGCAAGAACAGCAATACGCAATATACTGGTATATCGTTACAAACCCTTATTATTATTATTATTATTATTATAGTATTAAAACCACACACAAAGACACACACATATATGTAATAAACTGACTACGAACAGTGCAAAAGCAGTATCTAGCTAGCCTAAGCGCTTTCGACTCTTGAAGAGTCTTTTTCATGGCAAATACAAAACAAAAACAAGACAAACAAATAAAACAGACAAACCGATGTCTTTGTAAAACTTTACATGACTATGACTTGTTGCGGATGCTAAAAGAAAGCAGGGTTCAGAGGGTTTCATCTTAATCTGAGAGCATACTGTGCGGAAAGCATTTCTCTTTGATGCGATCAAGGTAGTTCATTCGCATCAGCTAGAAGGCTTCCACACGGGGATGTCTTAAATGCTCACAGATGTTTAATTGAGTCAACCATGTTCAAGTAGGACATCCTAGCTGAACCATAAACAACGCAAGCATAGTCCACTTTGGAGCGCATAAATAATGTTCTATACAAATTGAGAATGACTTTTCTATCAGCAGCCCAATCAGAGTGCGCTAATACTTTAAGTAGACCTAGAGATTTCAATAATTTAGCTTTCAAGTTCTTTAGGTGTGGAATAAAAATCAGATTTCTGTCAAAAATAATATCTAAATTCTTAGTTTCATCAACAACTGGTACAGAGATGTTCGGTTCAGCGTCAGTTAAGGTTCATCATGACGTCTTCGTAGCTAATAAAAATGCATTCCGTTTTTGATTTCGAGAATTTGAAACCGTTAGTACTGGCCCAATTTTGAATCTTGTTGATATTTTAATGTAGTTGTCTCTCAATTGTATGCGTGTACTTTAATCGATAACATATTAAAAAATCATCAGCTTAAAACAAGCAATCCACACCAGGAACTAAACACTTGGTGATGCTATTGATTTTGATGTTGAAAAGCGTCACATATAATAAAATTCTGCCATGAGGCACATGCTTCTCTTGCTCGTGCATATCAGCGACTGGGTGGTGCCAATTCATACCTTGAATTCTCTGTCTGAGAAAAAGTTTGACATGAAAGAGAGCAGACGGCCTTTTAGACCCAGATCGTGCAGGTCATTTAGTATCCCGTACTTCCATGTCGTGTCATATGCCTTTTCTAAATCAAAGAAAACCGCTACTAAATGTTAGTTCGTGATAAATGCGTCGCAAATAAATGTTTCCAGTCTAACCAGATGATCGCTGGTGCTCCGGCCATATTGAAAGCAACTTTGGAAACGAGATATTAACTTGTTAGTTTTCAAGTACCATACAAGCCGTGAACTGATCATTCGTTTCATTGGTTTGAACACACATCTCGTCAGGGCAATGGGTCGATAGCTGTTAGGATCTGCGCTATCTCGACCTTTGTTTGGGAACTGGTATTACTGTTGAATCTTTCCAAATGTTTGATACATTATCAGTAATCCATAAATCATTGCAGATTTCCAGAAGAACTATTAATGATGGTTCTGGAAGGTGTTACCAAAACGGGTAATGCATTTCGTCAGGCGCAGTGGATGCATCATGGGTCTTATTCAGAGATTCAATCAGCTCAAACAGTGAAAACGGATGATTATAACTTTCTGCATTATTCAATGTGAATTTCAACCGTGTCATTTCTCTTTCAGTTTTCAATCTTCCGAAGTCTTCTGAATAATTAGACGATGAGGAAGTTTTAGAGAAAATATCAGCAAGTATATTAACTATAAGCTGTTTGGAATAACATTCTTGTTATTTAATTTCAGATGTCGGAAAAAACTGTTTTCCCTTTTCATTTATTTTGCGGATTGTGTCCGAAACTTTCTTTTTAGAGGAACGAGAATGTAAAGTTGAAAAAAATATTTTACATGTTGCTCTTTTACTTTCTTTAATCGTGCGGCGGCCTTAGAGCCGAACAATACGGTACTTAGTTAAATGTTCGGGCGTTGGACCATTACTTAATTTTTTTCAGGGCTTCTCGGCGTTGTCTAATGACCTCTATACATTATTTTTTGAACCATGGTTTTGGGGTTCTTTTACAGTTCGGTGAGGACATGGGAATGGATTCTTCTGCAATCTCTATTAAGACAGAAGTACAATAATGAAAAAGGTTAGTGTTGTTTAAAACGGTATCCCTGTTAAGCCTAGCTGTGCAAAGTATTTGAAAAAATTGGCCCAGTCGGCCTTCTATAAATTCCATTGTGGAACTGTTTCATCAATTGTAAAGTCGGTGTTCTTAAGAGAGAGTTGAAAGTGAACACTGATGTGAAATTCATCAGCGACCTTCCATTTATAATCCAAAAGTAGCGAAGGAGAACAAATTGTCAAATCGATACACGTGTATGTACCCGTTCTTAGTTATAAATATGTTGGTGATTTTGTGTTATATAAACAAAAGTCGTGTCTAGAAATGATATCTTCAACCTGTTATCCCCTATGTAGTTTGATCTCCATACAATGTTATGGGCATTAAAATTCCCAAGTAGAACATATGGAGCGGGCAGTTGTTGAACAAGGTTGTCTAAGTCATTTGGTGCTAGGTTGGTGTTTGGTGGTATATAAACAGAGCATGTAGTGTGACGCCAGCAGCAATGGCTTCTAAATTTGTGTTTAAGGGAATGACGCTGTGAGGAGCCCAATTGCTTACAACAACGAAAACTCCTCCTGAGGCCCTGTCACCAGTTTTGGAGTAGGTGTTAAAAAAGAAGTAGTTTTTAAGTGTGATGTTGTCTTTAAAAAAGGTTCATGTAGCCATAGTACTGCAGGATCATGTTCTTTTAAAAGCAGAAGGATGTCATTGTAGTTGGATTTACGTCATCGATAATTTCTTAATTATGGATCTTTTTAAATCGTAGCGGATGTAACTAGGTTAGATATTTCGCGAATTACTGTTTGGATTTATTTCTTTGGATGAAGAACGGGGTTAAAAATTTGGTTGTAGGTCTGGGGCCACCCTGAAGGCATGGAGCAGTTTCTTCTGCATCCTTATCATCAAAGTCTCCAAACCTGTTATGCAGCTGTATAGAGTCATCAGATCCCTTCTGCTTCCTGTTTGTCTTGGACTTTTGTTTACTGTTTGGTGATTTTGTCTGTGGAGTGTTGTTGAATGTTGCTTGAGTCCATATTGATTTTTTCGGAGATTTGTAATGCTGAATGTTTGAGCTGGAAGGGAATGAAGGTGGGATTGTTTGGGTTTGGGCATCTTTCGTTGCTTTTGGGTTGTTTTTCACTGCAGTTGAGAAGGTCGGGCCGGGGAGGGAAGTTCTAGCTTGTACAAGCTTCCTGGCCTCTGAATAGGGGACGTTGGAGGTGTACTTAATTCTCTATATCTGTTTTTTTTCGGTTTCCAGGTGTCGCAATCATTTGAATTAGCATGGTGTTCATTTCCACAGTTAACGCAATGCGGAGTGGCTCTGCACTCGGATTCCCGATGAGAAGGATCTCTGCATCGGCCACATGCTTGGCTTTTCGAGCATCGGTCGTCATGATTGCCGTATTTTTGACATTTGAAGCATCGAAGTGGATTTTGTACATATATCTCAACCTTGCCTTGTAAGAATCCAAATTTAACAACTTTGGGTACTGTTGATTTGCTGAAGCTGAGTATAATGGTGTTGGCGTCCTTCGCTTCGATGACTTTATTGTCGCTGACTCTAGCCGAGTCACGACAACGAATGACGCCTTTTGATGTGTTAAGTGATGCGTTTGCGAAACAAGTTACTGATATGTCATGAAATGTCTTAATTTTTTGGATGTTCTCAGTATATGCTTTACGTTCGTACTCTACAAGCAGACCGCCTAATTTCAGTTTTCAATACTTTTGGCTTTGCTGACTACTCCAAGTATAGTCATTCAACTATAAATGACGTTAGTGCGGCAAAATGTTTAGCTTCATCTTTGGACTGGATGACCATGAAGCGAGGAAATGATTCCACGCCAAATGGCTCATTGTCAGAGTCTGAAATAGTTTTTGTCCTCTTGTGTTGACTTTTATTGATTTTCCATATTTTTTTTTATTTTTTTTTTGCTTTGTTATTTCTTCACCCGTGCTCGCCCACCTTCCACGGAGTCCAACAAGCGGACACTTTCCAAGTTCTAGGGATACACAGTTGGTATACTAAGTAGGAAAGATTACTTCTCTATCGACCCGATGAGCCACCGCCTTCTAGGAAGTCTTCTGCATTAGAAGTTACCTCTCACACAACTACTTCTTCAGTTCTGAGTTGGACTAACATACCTTTGATTAAACTTTTGAGGAGAATTTTGTTATAGGAAATACGGATAGAATTTGTTTAAAAAATTACTGGATCTACTAGTAATATCTTTTTCATTGTATACATTGTTACTGAATTGTGCATCATCTTTTTAATTTCTGATATAATTTCTATTTAAATCGTCTGGGACTATGTTATATTGTAAGTCCTATAATTTAGTAGTTAACATTATAGTAACAGTACATGTTTACTTCAGCGTAAGAATTCATTGAATGAAAGGCCGATCGCAAAGGTAAAATCAACAAAAATGACACTGGAGTATCAATGGGGTGTGCTTCAAAGTGCAATTGCCTCGTACAGAGTTATCACGCGTGCTCCAGTATTTGATTGGTTTAGTTTTTAAGTATATTTGATTTAATTTATATTTGATTTAATTTAATTATTTGCAAGTTTTAAAATCTTTGTATTTTTAATTTCATTGTATGTCAAAATAGTGTAGTTTTGTTTACTATGAAGTTCCAGAAAATATTTTGACCTTGACTAATCATTTTTCAACAAGCTGACCTAGTTCCCGACTTTAATTCACAAATCAGTGAGAGAAGTAAACAATTTTTAAAAATCTTTTTAGAGTAGAATGATTGGTTCTTATCAACGTCGTAGTTGGACAACGTGCTTTTATGCGTAAACTATTCTCGAAGGTTCTGGAAAGTTGACAGGGAATTTATTTTGCGTTTCTAGTTACTGTATAATCATTATTTATAAATATATCTCGCAGCTGGGCTTCTAAATATTGGGACGTAAAGGTGCTTGTTTTGTTGTGTCAGTTTAGAGTTATTTTAATGTTTATTCGAATTATTTGGATTCCAAAGGAATATTTTTTTTCTCCTCATACAGAACTCTTTGATAAAGACATTTAATTAATTAAATCACCGGATTATTGTTTCTGAATAACACAGAACAGTATACATTACAATGCCACAAAGAATGCAGTATTCGTCATCGCCTTCCATTTTGGATTTTTCGTCAGTACTCGAACTTGAATTCATTAGAACATTTCATTATTAGGACTTCTAAAATTTAATTCGTTAACTATTTTTGGATTTGATTCTAAAAACCGTAAAAAGGTCTTCATTTTTACAATATAGTTTCAGGGCAATACATCGTTTGTTTAATTTGTCAAAACTTGTTGTTTTCACTCTTTCTTTTGTTACTGTCTATTCGAGCATAAAAACGTAATATTGCTCGTAACAGATATTTGAATTTTGGCTAAAATATTTCAGAAAGCTTTGTTTTTTGTAATTTGAATTCCCCTAGGTTTTTAAATCTTTAGTGAAATCGGTAAGCTTTTATGTCATTAAGAGTGGAAGCCTTTCTTTCAAGATGAATTAAGTCAACTTGCCAGAATATATGATTTTTTTAGAGACAGGCTTCCTTAACGAAGCAAGAAATAAAAATAATTTTGGTTCAGTACTTGGTAGAAAATAATATTTTGGATAGAGGTACTTTGGTTTCGACCAGTAAGTCTGCATAAGACTCTGATATACAAGTGAAAAAAAATAGAATTAAATACAAGATGGGAGTGGAGCTGAGGAAGCTGGAACTTCGGAAAAAACAGGAGAAAAACAAATGCAGTTGCAATTGAAAAAAGACAAAGAACAAATGCAATTGGAAAAAGAGAAATAACAAATCCATCTAAAATTTGAAGAAAGGGATAAAGAAAGCCAAATGCAGTTACAAACAGAAAAAAATACAGTTACAGAAGGAACAAATGCATTTGCAGGTAGAGAAGGAGAAAGAACAAATACGAAAGGGAGAGAGAGAGAGAGAGAGATGCAACTGAAAATGCAAAGAGAGTTGGCAAATGGAAAACACTCCTCTACATTAGATGTTTTAAGAAATATCAAGTTAGTACCTCCATTTCTGGAAGAAGAAGTAGTGTTTTCCTTAGTTCGAAGTGGCCAAGAGAGTACTGGACTATGATGTAGTTAATTACGATATCTTGATGGGTTATGAGAGTTAGAATTGATTCCTCCGAATTTTAATTTTACCGGTTTTAGTAAATACTACTAAATTGTCTTTAGTCGCGCCTGGAACTCGCAAAATTATATCTGTCAACGGGATATTGTTTATCTTTAACCGTCTTTTCTGATACTGAAAAACAACAGCTTCATTTGCGTCAACATCAGCGAGACGCAAAAGATTAGCGAGCTCATCCCTGACCTCGTCAAGGGTAGCGTATTTGGATAAATCAATGTCACTCTGGGACCTCCCTTGAGCGGATCTGCCGTAAATATTTACCATTATAAACTAGTAACTTGTTTAAAACTACCACCTTTTTTATTCATGCACGACTTTATGCGGCGGCAGAATACAATCGGTGGTACATGATGACATTGACACTTCGTTAAGTACAGCAAGTACTTCCGGGCAACATATATGTGGATCTGTTAATATCTGTGCTGGTAATGTTTAATACCAGATAGGAGTGCTATGCATTCTTCTGCTGCTGATATACTGTTAAAATTCTCTCGGTGATGCCAGTCCTTAGTAATCAAAATAAACAACTCACGTGGATCAGCCACATATGCAGCACAGTAAGTGCCAATGCCACTATTGGTAGGACCAGGACTTCAATCGAGATTAATGATATCGGTTTCTTGGATATTTGTTTGATGTGGTCATTGATCGCGGATAAAAACACCTCTGAAGTTTTTGATGTTTAATTTCTTAGCAGCATTAATTAAATCATAATTGGACATGGGAAGCTCGAAACGAAAAACATTCAGCGAAGTGTTCCTGGCAGTCGTAGACCCCGCCCATTTTTTCGGAAGTCTTTAGTCCGTGTCCTGTAGCTTTTTTAATGCCATCTCAGCGGCAGTTACAACAGCACTAAGTGCAGCTGATTTTGCACCAGCTGGGGCTTCAGCAGCTATCAACGCTGGTATAGCTGCAAGAAGTGGAAATATACCACCCGTCTTTGCTGTACGCTTAATGGCACCCGCAGAAAGATCAAGTTTAACACCGGTCTTTGATTTTGTTATCGTCATTTAAGTGCCTGAGTTGACGTTTTGTCAGTGATAGTTTATTTGGCCTTGCTGATTGTACCTTTTTAATCTGAGCAGGATTAGAGTAACATTAACATTATAATATGACATTATAATATCATGGGCGATTTAATTACTGATCTGATTGGAATGCAAGCAATCTGATTATGTTTTTCACTGGTACATCAATGACTCTCATTCATCCACCAACACCTTCAAGCAGTATTGTTTTATCTGACAGCATAAAATCGATTGCTCTGTAACCACAAGCTGGCACAGGATCAACAGTAGCTCGCACGTGTACGTTAACAGCTGACTGTCTAAATAAATTCAGATGCTCCAACGAGAAATAATAAATCGAATGTTGAGAAACCCCGCTGAGATATATGCAAACCAGAATCAACATTCTGATCACGTCCCATTACTTTTATCAAACTATGATACGCCCTTGCAACGTCATTGTCGAAATTCAGTATTATGTCTTCGGAAGGCTCCTCAGCGAAATCTTTGACACCGTTAATCTATCAAATACCTTTGGGGTTGCTGTCTGATCGCTATACCTGATGGCACGCTGAATTCCACGAATATGTATCGTGGTTCTGCCAAGAAAACTGTCCTGCTCTGCCCGGAGCTGTGTCCGTGGTCATTGTCAATCACGACAGGGTTGATTTACCTCCTACGGTGACGACGATATAATCCACTTGCCGCCACCAGATTTGCAATTATATTCCGAGCTTCTTCACCGGCTAAGTCTTTCAACCGTTCATTTGCAACTAGAGGTATTATTTTATTAACATTTACTGGCATCACTTTGGTACTGGCTTCGATTTTCGTTGTATTAATCGTGCTAGTCTACCCTTGATTACTGAGAATGCTTTGATAACAAACATCACCAACAATGAAAATACCCTTATCACAAACAACGTTAATACCTTTCGTTTAGTTGCGTTGCAATCGGGATCACCTTTGGGGCTGAAGTTCTCAATAGACCCTGAAAAACACCACGAGTCCGTCTCCGTAGATAACTTTATATGTTGGTAATCGTGAATTTATCACCCTGACCATTACAGGTCCACGCTATGCCTAATGTATGATCATATTATTTTGCTGTCACTGATCTAATTGCATACCTGGGCATTGTCGAGATTATTCTCTGTCAAGATTAGTCACCGTATTGATCATCGGTGATTTCATCGACAAGTGCCCGATAAACATTAATGTCCATGAAACCATCTTTGAATAATCGTTGACAAATATCAGCTGTTTCATTGGTGATTTCTGGGGAATCATTGCCGGCTCGTCTTTCATCAATAAGAATTTCTAGTCTACCGACACCAGCAAAGACGTTGCTGGGGCTTGGTGAGGTAAGGCCATTTCCGGTTTTCTTTTGTTCCAGAGGTGATCTCTTTTCTCGGGGGATCCTCACTCTACCTGAGGTTTTCTCTTCAGACGCCTCCCCTCTTTCAGGCTCTTCTTCCTCAATATGTGGCGATCCGAATTGTCGTACTACATCTCCCAGTAATGATGCAGACGGTGCTTCTTTGATTATTTTAACGAAATTCGCAAAGTCAGGCTGATGTTTTTCTGATTTTACTTACACCACGTAACGTTCAAAATGCAAACTGGATCAATTTCTGATCTAAAAGACTAGAGGTTTTTGGATCCAACAAAGTATCACGAACGAAATATCCTGTTGCAGCAACCGCTATGGGATTATTCAGAAGTTCTCTATAACCTTCTTGTTGACATGGGTCGGTGGTATTTTGGATCATGGCCTGGTCCCTGGTGTTGGTGTGACAAGATTTCTCACCACACCGATATCGGCCTCAAGATTTGCAAGACTATTCACTAACTGCTGTGGCTGAGCAACCATATCTTGAAGAATCTTCTTTTATAGTTCTTTTTGATATTTTCCCAGTGGATTTAGACGTTTCGTATAATATGGGAAGAATATCTTTGGTGGTCTCTGTAACTGGTTTAAATAATTTTGCTGCATCTTCTGCAAATTCCATTCAAGATTCCCGACGCGCTTGGTGCTGTTGAAACACGGACGGGGAGATATTTCTTAATCGCATCTAGTCACCGTTGAGCTAATTTATATGTACGAGATTCCATACTTAGCGCAGAATTGCTTATTTGTATAGGTGTATCGATGATTTAATTACCTCAAGTGACCGAACCTTTTCCCCCTATCCCCTGGTGTGACTCTGTCAAGTCACACACAACAGCAGTGGTGGGGGGCGACTACCAACAGTGGATGTCTCAGGGTCATGAACGAGAACGTATACAGATTTGACACACAAATCAAGAGGAAAAATATGCGCTAACATGGTTAGAGGCCTCGCTTTAGTGTCTTTGACCTTGGTGTCATTTTCGTAGGAGGGGTTGATTTCAGAAATGGGACACACCTCAGAGTTGTAGGATTTGTACCTTCCCCCGCTGCATGATGCTCCAGTGCTAGAATTCACTATAAACTGCCACACTGCAGACATCGTAACAACATGAATAAACAATTGTTAAAGCTACATTAAAGACGTCACACACACACACACACACACACAGATTATAATCTTTACCAAATATCTGTGTGTCAAAGACAAGACATGGGTTTCATTATCTGAAAGCGTTGTATACACAGTTCTCAACGTTACACTTTTTCATTTTGCTCATTTATCTGACACTAGTGTATTTACTATCATGAAATGTAATGTATGTAGGAGGGTATATCATAATAGTGATTGAAAGTCAATCTATAATTTATATTCACAGTAAGACGGGAAAAGGGAAACACTTCATCTCAGATAGTGTCAACTTGATTGTTTAAAATTATGTATCATGACTGCGAATGTTGCAAAACTCGTCAACAGGTGAACATATATGTACAAATAGTCGAGCAGAGGCCAAACAACTGTATTGAATAGAATTTATTGCCTTTCTTTAATTCGTTTCTTATGTACATAAATATCATAATGTTGTCAATATTAATGCGAAATTGAATAATAAAAACACTTTAGATTAATCATAGTCATTCATTTTAACTGGCAGCATGTGCTGGTCCACGTATGTGTGAAACGAAATAGCTTTTCGTATTGCCCAAATAACTTGAAAACAAGTTTCCAAAGACGGTACAAGGTACAACTAAAGATAGGGAGAGATACTTACCTGACGAATAAATGGAAAAAAACATACCAACTCAAAAAAAGAAGCTCTATTATTCTAGAACTTCAGTACTTTGATTTGTGTTGTTTCTGTGATACAGTATCATATATATATATATATATATATATATATATATATATATATATATATATATATATATATATATATATATATATATATATATATATATATATATATATATATATATATATATATATATATTATAAATGTGATGATTTTACCATTCGTGCTTCAACATCTAACACCTTCAAGTTGTATTATATTGTGATCCGTTTGAGCTGAATTTTCTTTTCCTCAAATTATTGAATTCAAGTGATTATATTCTCTGGAAATACAAAAGTGCTCTGATCAAATTCTTGGATAGATACAGTCACTGGAATTTATAATCTATTCAAACCTGGAAATATATTGCTATGATTCAACAATCACGTCAGCACTCAATAAGCTATAATATGCACGTCATCGCTTTCAGTTTTGGATCTCTTAGGGACTTGTACTGAGTTTATTCAGGACTTTTTATTATTAAGACTTGTGTCTGTAATTCTTGGGTTATTTGGGGTTTAATTCGCAATACCGTAAGTTGTTTTTCTTCATTTTCATTTTATATTCTTGGGAAATAAATATATTTGTTAAATTTTACAAAACTTGTTGTCTTTCACTCTTTTTTGTTACTTATTTGAAGAGCATATACTCGTAAAAGCTGCCTCAGACAAAATCGTATTTACTAATTTATTGTCTATGATGTTCAAGAGGCAGTAACTATAATTTGAAAATGTATGCATGTTATTCCTATACTATACTTTTGTTCTCTCAAATTTTCCTAAGGGCTAATCGTGTGAAAAATACATAATAAAGTAGGTTTTGAAAACAACTTGGAGATCAATTTCCTGTCTGTTTTGCCATTATTAATTTCTGTTACACTATTGCTTGCAGATTTGCAGGGGAAAATAAGCGTATAGCATATGGGACAATTATCTCTTTCACATATATCATATTGCATGTACGGATATGTACTTATTTATTGGCTACTCCAGGCCCTAACAACTGGTCGAGTACAATTTCAAAATGAAAGATCATGTAGATTTTTGTATAGTATCAGACTGACTCAACCACAAGTGAGCATGTTCATAGAATGGCGATAAAATCATAATTACCAAACAGTTTGTATTTGACCCAGTTAATAACTTTTTTAAATATTGTTATAATGTTTTATGCAAAACAAAAGAACAAAAATCAATGTAAGCAAGCATTTCCATTATTGCACTGTTACCTTTGTATGTATCTTCTACTTTTGAATATACCAGCAAGCCAATTGGTCCTTCATGTTGGTTCTTTTTATTTTGGCAGTGTGTGTGTGTGTGTGTGTGTTAATTGTTAGTCGTGTTCCTGTTGTCAGTCCTGTTCTCTCAAACGGTGCATATTATCATGTCAATCCATTATTTCGTAGTTGTTTGGACCATAATGGCGAAAATACTTACTGTGCGGACGCAAAAATGTGTCAGCAGAGAAGCTGTGGATATATTTTAACTTTTTGCCAAATCTAACAAAATCCAAAATAATTCCAGTCTGCTTCTATATTCAAAATTAATTCCTTTTATCGTTCAAGTAATGCAGTTTCATACTTTCCATTTTAGTAAATGGTTCTGTAAGAGGACATCATTTGCAGACAATAATTATCTATATACCCACTAAAAGATTTTGATGTAAATACTATAAGTTTATGCTAAATTACAGGAAAGAATGTTCTAACAAGTGTATGAGGTTACGCCCTTCAAATACAAATCTATTGCATTCCTTTTTAATTGAAAATTAAACTCCTATATTTACAAATTGAATCCTTCATCTGCGAAAGCACTTTAGAAGTAACAAAGAATCCACTGAAGACATTACAAAGGAATTTTGTTAACATTATTAGTTTGTCAACGCAATAATACCTAGCTACTAAAACAAATTCTCAACTAGATGTAAAAACACCGACAAATACAATTTACAGTGAAATGTGTGAAAATGAAAGTGTAGAGGAATCGAACAGAGATCCAGACGAAATATTTCAAACATAGTTATAAGGTGTAATATTTTTCGAACTTTTTTCAATAACTAAAACTAAAATTAAATTCTCTGCTTAGATGACACAAACTAGTCACTTAATTTAAACGGTTCAAACACTGAACTGCGACCAATTCCAAGTAAGGATTTGCATTCATTTCACTTAATTTGGACTCTTGTCAGAACTTCAAAAAGATTTTAATATCGGTTGTAAAATGCGTACCAACGTTGATGATAAAAATAGTTTCAAATTTTGCTTAAGAAAGAACATCTTGAATAATCAGGTGCAATTAAGACTCATCAACGAACCAAACGCCAAAAAGAAAAAAAAACAATTCTCAGAGCGTCTACTTCTGGTTCATAGTATTTTCACATAGCTATCGATTTTGGTTTTTTGGGGTTTTTTGTTGATTTTTTTTCTTCAGACGGCACATGTTGATGTTGTACAAAGGAGAAAGACAATTTCTCCCTAAAGGAGCAGATAAACAGAAGGCAGAACAACATTTAATCAGTAAAAATGTTAATGCTTTTAACCAAATGCAGTAGGGCTTTTTACTATTTTTGTAGAAACATTTAATATATAATCTCAAAGAATTATTTTGCTATCGTTTCCATTCAGTCAAGACTTTCATAGACTCTTATCATATTCTGCAGGAAAATTGGTAAATACCATTTCATACTTTATGCACCAATTTAAGCAATCAAATCCTTTTGTCGTGTGCATCGGAGTTGTAGAGTAACGTTTCCTTTGCATGTTCTTTTGTGGGGTGCAGAAGGGGTCTGGAACTATTCTTATCCAGTTGGAATATTCCTGTCCTTCCGGCCGTAAAACTTCTGACAGAACATAATTACAAACTAAGAAAGCTCTGGTCCAAGATGTTCATGAACTAATAAGAATTTCACAAGTCTTGGAATATTTAATTTTGGGTACTTTTGATTTTCTGCCATAATCGGAGGGACATAGAGAAACGTGTTCTCGTCTATTCGTTTTTTGACATTTGAGGATTTAGTATCGACCTTGGTACAAGGTGTGGCTTTTGATTTACGGTTTTTGTTTTGGATCAAAGAACAAACACACATGGATATGGATATATATATATATATATATATATATATATATATATATATAAAATATTTTTTGCATGTCATGTTTGGATATGTCCCACTCAAGCTTAACAAAATTATGTTGACCTTCGTTTTAGTTATTGTATAAGCAATGCAATGACCCTTTTTAAAAAAATGCTGGAAATTTTGAAGGAAATAAATAAGCTAATTAATGACTATTAATGTAGAGTCAAGTTCTCTTGAGCCATTGCTGGAATTAATCCATATTTTATTTCATCAATGTGTAGCCACAAATTGAAACTATTGTTCATTGCTGAATATCATTCGATGACGGAATCCATGTCAGCTGTGCCGGTCTGGTCACCAAACCTGTGAGTATGGACCATCCACCACCGAACAGACGAAAAATTACCTGTTGCGACTTATCTCGAGAAGAAAAAAAAAACTCAGACGAAAAGGCCATCTCGTGCGAGCTCCGAGAATCCGTGGGCAGAGTCAAGCTGTTGAGTTTGAGATTCAGTTCTTGACAGATATTATATTTTAATGGAAATAGCTTAGAGAGAAAGAAGAAACATTTTGGTTAACTGTTTCACAGACGTGACACATTTCGTTTAATTCATAGCGCGTCACAAATTTAGTCCTAGACGGAAGCTACATCACTAATGCGCAATTCTATATCCAACAACATTTAAAAGAAGATTTGTATTACAAATTATAATTCAAAGACAAACTGTCCTTCAAAAACAGCAGAGAATTTGACACATTCAAAATCATTTTCCAACATTCGATCTCCTATGAAAATTCCCATGTGGTATCACATAATTGCCGCAAATTAGGTTCGACGAGCAATATAAATCGATTTCGATGAGAATGTTTACTATATTACCATATAAAGTGTCTGAATTCTACTACTGAGCATTCCATATGGTTGATATTCGTATCAAACGACGAATACTAGATGCAGAACTTCCAGATTTACTGTAATGAATCTGAGACCTGATAGTTGAATTATTTGATTTGAAACATTAGACATAAACAACTTGTATGTAGAGTCGTAGTTACGTTTCAAAACATTCGTTCATTAAAAGTTTTAACAGAGTAAAAAAAGGTGTAGTTCGATACATTTCTGTCCGTGGGGAGACCGTCATGTTACCACGTTCTTCTCTAAGGAGACATAGGCTTAATTGAGGTTCTAAGTCGACGTTTAAATCACGATTGTCGTAGTTTGAGGTCTATGTTATATGTCCCGCTCACCGACACCATTGATCAATACCAGTAGTAATTGATTGGAACAATGGCCGCAAAAATGTAACATTTCTGTACGTGAAGGTAGATTCCGATTGAACTTTGATGAAACAAATGTTGCACGATGGAACCAAGATGACACACAACCTGCCAACAACTAATGTTAAATACATTCCTGGTCAAAGCAGTCAAGCACAAACCTTGCTTGAAATAAATACCTTTGGTCAAACTGTTAAAACACACCTCCCATGGTGGTTTATGCCCAATTTTCCTCTATTTTACAGGTCCGAAGTACGCATTATATGGGAAACCAAATCATGGGAATGTTTTCTGGTACGTAAATCTAAACAACAACAACATTAACATCAAAAAAAAATCTTAAGAATCTTCAGATACATACAATATATTCTTGTAATTACAGAGATGCAAACAATCGTAACTGTTTTCATGTTTTCACTGTTTTTACTTGAGATTGATCAGTACTTTTGACTTCTTTAACACCCTGTTTATAGGAATTTATCATTGATTTTCATCTCATTCTTCCAACAATTTTTGTTTAACTTTAATGCTAGTGACATTACTAATGTTCGCAATTTGCGCTAGCGTTGTCATTTCTGAGGCTGGTGCGAGTTAAATAGTTTAATACATTTCCTTATTATAATTTAGAATATGCTTTGTAAGAACTCTGCTAATATTTAATACACGTCTCATAGTTCAATTTTATTACTAGTGACGTTACCAATGCTATTGACATTACCAATGTTCGCAGTTTGCGCTAGCGTTGTCATTTTTTTTCTGAGGCTGGTGCGAGTCAAAAACAGTTTGATAGATTTCCTTATTATAATTTAGAATATGCTTTGAAAGATCTCTACTAATATTTAATGCATGTCTCATAGTTCAAGTTCATGGTAACAGTGCGCCTCTAATTGGAGTGACAAGCGATGAACGTTTTGTACGTTAGCACTTTGCACTATTCTAGGAGATTTTTCTTACAAACTTGCGGTTGATTCTGAAGACAATAGGAATAATGCCAATTTAGTGAGTGTATACTCGCTTTAAATATAACGTTATTATTATACAGTATTGTGTATAATGTCTGATATCTTGGGCAGACTGTATTGTTATTACGTCGTCGCCTCTGAAATATGCCAGAACGTTAAGATCAACTGAAATATCAAACGAATTTGATACTATATCTCGAGCGGAATATGCAGAATAAACATAATCCCATTTTGTACTATTGCGTTTCGATCTGAGTCAAAAACTTCAAATTAATTGAATGTTAAAATGCAATCTTCATTAATAACTTTTCAAAGACGCTAATTGTTGCTCTTGCTGTACTTTTTAATCAAAATAGTTTCTATAGCAAACACTTACTCCTTGAGTACAAAAATATTGTTTGACGATAACCAGTGTGGGTAACTACTTATATTGTTCATATTTCTGCTCTTTTCAATTTATGGAATAAAACCTTCTTGATAATAACATTTATATGCCTCAGAATATTATTACATCATAATAATTACATTAAAAAAAACTAGGAGGAACTAACGTATCTTAGCTTGGGCTTGTGCAATAACACGATTATCATTACTTGCAGATTTGAAATAACGAACGCGACATACCTTAGGGTAATGTAATAAACATAATCTCAACCTCGGGTTTATTAGCATACAATGATATGAACCATGCTGAATGAGACTAATATGATGACAAATTCGCGCATTATTCAACTATTTACATAACTGTATCTCTCTTGTCTCAGATTATGTACCTTTGAAATCACTGTTTCTCTTTTATCAGATGCCTTTAGCATTATTTATATTTTTAATTTTTCTTTTTCAGGCATAATCATTTGCTTCACGAGCGTATTTTGTCCGCTCTCTCTGTTGTGTATAGTCTTCAGACTGGTAGAAGTATGGGACCAAATTCCGCAGTTATTGGAGCAGTTTCAAATGTTAGTGTGAGCATCGTTTTAAGCAAACCAAGCAAATGCACTGAAAACACCTCTGTCGTCTACAGATAATTTGTGTCCTAATTAAAGTCTAACATACACATATAACAAGTAATCCAACCGCTCTTTATGCCATAAAATGGTCTTGCAAACATTATAACGATTATATATCCTGGACCAAATGTATTTCTGGAGATATTTCAGTAACATAAACTGTTGGTCAGGTCAATAGCATGTCGAAAAAGCCTATGTTATCCAAATTTAGAGAGATAATGCGTATATTACACGTGGAACTATCATCGCGACATACAAATATACACAACAAAGAAGATCTATAAGCAAAAAATCTAAAGGTACGTACAGTAACATATTTCGCACGTAACAAATCAGTAATAAACAAAGAGAAAAGACCTAAAAGAATTACGCAGAAAACCGTTAATACTTGAAAGTAATAAACTTTGTTAAAACTAATTGTCGATGATTATTAGATGCATGTATAGCTGAATTAACATCTACTGGATTTGTCATTGCTTTGAGTAAATAAGTGCATAATTATGAATTTTGTTTCGCTGATAGAAGACATATACAGTTTCTACTACTTTCTCTAAAGGGGCTAGATGAGATATTTATTATTTATCTTATTCGTCCTTAACAATATTCCTGTGGCATCCATCTTTCAGTTCCTTTTCTTACAATATATTATGTTACCAAACATTTAAATTTATTTAATTAAATTGAAAAAGTTAAATATTGAATTAGAAACAAATGAGTTACATTGTGCAATTGTTACGTGAATTAGGCTTATGAGTAGGTTTAATTTTATACATCCTTATGATTTAATCACTAGTGTCATAATATAAACTAAATTTTTAAAAGAATGTAATTGGATATTGTCAAAAAGGAGTTTGTCTTTATAACTTAATAAATTAAAAATTATATAATTAATGTAAATATTATGATGAAGAAAATGAAAGTACGAAATATTGTCATATTATACGGATGTTTCTGAATTTGCCTTGATTAAAATGCTAACAAAAATTATGTAAATGTAAGAAACTTGGTAAAGAAAAACAGCGAAACAAACCTGTTTCTGTTTTTATAATAGAAACTACTAAATGTGATAAAAGGAAGAGGAGAGGTTAAAAATAGGTTTCAACAGAAGAAAACGTATAACCTCTAATACATTTGTTCAAGATATGTGATTACTGTACCATTCCACGGATTACACAGCTCTGAAAATAAGAATAACATTCATTTAAATAACATAGTACTAGAATCTGAAGATGAGTGACTTAGCTTACATTACTGTTTATCGTCTCGGTGGTCAATTTGATCTTTCAATCTTGAAAAAAGCAACTGTTTTCATTATTATTTTAGGATTTTCATTATTCAGTTTAAATGATTATGATATTATAAGGTCTGCGAGACATGTTATTTTTTCTAATGAAATCCTTCTAATGTTTTGTACCACTATGAATAACATTTCTCGCATTGCAAAAATTTGCAGGCTTTTATTTATTTATTTTTATTTTGTCAAGTACATTTATTTTGCCTTCTTAGGAAGTACCCATTGATTGTTATTTTCGTTTCACTTTTATATAGTCCCTAATAAAATTTGTTAGTTTTGTTTTGTTTTTGTTGGCATACCTTAATGACTGTACCAAATAAATTATTTCCTACCTGTGTTATACATTCCCTATTTAGGTACCCAATCAGCATTTTCATCATCTTCCGCTTGCAAATCTTCATCGTGGGAAAGTTTTTATTACAAGCGAGATTAAACACGACTGACCAACAGAGACCGCTTGCCATCGATAACAGCTGTATTATTTTTTGTTTCTTTTTTTGTTTGTTTCGTTTTGTTTCGTTTATTTGTTTTTCTTAAGGGTCGGTGTATAGACCCACCATAAAGCAGAGTGTATTATGTTATCACGATCTTTGTTTGCCACCTAAGAATTCTGTAACTTAAGGGAAGATAAAATAGTCAAAGCTGACCTGCTGTTACATTTTGGGAATGATGGAATCCATAAAAAATTCAATTAATTTGCTTTTCCTATGTATTTGGAATGTAAGCTCCACCACCAGTATTGGGGTATGAATCCCCATGTGGAATTAATCTCAGATATAAGTTGGTATTGTGCAGCTCGCGTATATGAAGATATATTTCGTTTATGCATACCTCTTAAATGTGACCAAAATGCATACCCTCCTAGTGTCTACGTACAGAAGAACACGTTCTTATATATTCTATCGACTTCCATCTTGTGAGACAGACGGTATATGAGGGTGAACTCAGTTTGTGAAGCTTTTCGATGAAGCACCGCCAGAAAACACTCTTGGTCTCTACAAAAAGCAAACTAAATGGTATCTTTGAAATACATCTTTTCATGTTTTGATCAAGCAAGCAGCATTTTGTTTACAAGTAGACTTTAATCTTTTCTAAAAGTTAATATTTTTATACATATTATAATTAAAGAGTTAAAAGTCTGTTAAAATATTTCAAATCAATAGCTAACTCGGAGTTTTTCTACTTCCTTAGCGTTTTCCTTATTCTAAAGACAGTGACGATACATTTCGGTTAGTGATTACAGTACATTAAGAGAATTCTGGCAGTTTTGTTAAACTATCGGAGTCCTTTATGACGTCGATACGTTGCAATCAAATAGCCACACAACTTTGATCTTTATCATTCTCATATAATCTTCAATTCCTCGTACATGAAGTGTATCCTCCATTTTCTGTGTGCAGAGTGTATCGAAAGTAACGCATTAAGAAAACTAGTTTTTCTTTAATGTTTTAAAAATTCACACTTTGGAAGCGAACATCATCATTAATGTCCTTTGTTTTCTCCTCACATTTAGAAAAGCCCACGATGTATTCAAGTTCTTCATGCTGTTTGTCAATCTGGGTATTGGCCTTATTGTCTTTCTAAGACGCCTATTCAGCTACATATTTATAGCAATTTTCTTTGTGCCAAGGATGGATAGATGCATGTTTCCCAGAGGGTTTGAAAGTGGGGATAAATGTAAGTACAACCGCAAAATATCTCACATTATAGCTGTTCCTTAACATATGCATATACGACTGTACATATTTACTTACGCATGTATTAAACTGAAATAGTGTGAACTAAACGTCAATTATGTACTTTCTGTCTGTTGTTTTACAATCAGTATTTATACTCTCAAAATAACCTAATTTGACTTTCGACCTAATTACAAAATACTTGTTCTTTTTTTTAATCAGGTCATACGAATTATGTCGGCATGTTAATGGTGGATTTCACTCACAATAACCCCATCATGAGGGTGTTTTGCTCTGTTCTTCTGAAGACCGATGTAAGGGAAAATAATCAACGAAACAATGAGCACACAATAGTCCAAAACGCCACTTACGGTGAAATTGGAGAGCTGGCTTTTCCACGACAATATCAAGGTATGCATTATATAAAGATACATATATTTCTTTTTGTATCTAAATGAAAGTTCTTGTATATATTTCGCGAGAATTCGTACGTGTCCTGTTCATTTCACAAAAAGCTTTGGATA
The DNA here is from genome assembly GCA_028554795.2 of Sinohyriopsis cumingii. Taxonomy (NCBI): domain Eukaryota; kingdom Metazoa; phylum Mollusca; class Bivalvia; order Unionida; family Unionidae; genus Sinohyriopsis; species Sinohyriopsis cumingii. The sequence continues at coordinate 47,280,130 of CM068824.1, forward strand.
GAAAGATCACATATTTTGAGTGTTCGCGTGATACCAGTACAATTTTTATCCCATGTACGTCCATCACCTAAGGAATGCTCACGACCACCACCACAAACATTGATGCTCTTGGTGTTGTCCTCTTTACCTACATCATTTAGACGATTGGTCCACAATTTTATAAAGACTTCATTGTATGTCACCCTAAGTTCCCATTCTAAACATATACCCCTCCCATACACCACAAAATACTACCAACATACTAAGAGAGCAAGTTTTTTAAAAAATGAGAACATATGCGTAACATTCGAAACACGATGGATGCTTATTTCACTTCCATCATTGTCAGTCATATTTCTATCCACTGGTATACTGCATTTTTTGAATATTATCACTCGTCTAAATAGAACAGAAACACTCTGTTACCTTCCAATGAAATGCATCACAGAAAAACACACATTATTAAGTATTAATATGCACGTCAGGTCCTTTGTTCATTACAAAATAGTACCCATGCAGAGCTACAACAGTGGATTATAATGTATAAAAATGAATATTATAGTATGGCTTTAAAATCTACATCTTTTCTGTTTCACCGTTTATAAGTGGTACATAATATCAAAGCTGTAATGGTTTTGACAATCATGTCGAAAATTGGTAGAAGTTATGCTTTTTAGACTCTTTCCAGTTACAAGCAGGCAGTATCACCTTTAAAGAATCTGTATTCAGTTAAATCGCAGAACATGTCACCAAAACTCTGTCTAAAATGAACTTTCATCGAAGCGAATCGCTTTGGATCATGATCTGAGTGTTCAATGGTAACTACTTGTCGCAATGGTTGATAGATTAAGTTAAACACCTGATTAGTCACGTACACGTTGAACAGCCAACTGAAGATAAAACGCTAAACTAAACGGATCTTGTGTTACAGTTAGATATTATGTTGACATGAACGATTATTATAAATCATCGTTTCGTTTATATCAGGCAACTCAAGGGCAAGGACCAAATGGCTGGTTGCGTATACCTTGATGAAAAATCCCTCCATAGTGGGAATGAGGAAGAACTCGCTGCCAGGTATAGTTCTAATGGAGGCATATAACGTAGATGCAGGCGTTATTAACACAGTTCAACGAAGTATCGCGTCCACGCTGTTTATTCATATTGGAATGATTGTGGGTTTGCTGACAATTGCATTCATATATATTGGCTTCAAAGCCATGCTAAACGTTAAGTAATTTTGAAGGGCGAAGCCACAAATATAAACCTGAGAAGTGTTATAATCCGTCATATCGACCAACGGATGATACTCCTGAACCATCAATGTAAGTTTGTAACCTTTTAAGAAATAATTATAAATTGAAGAAATGCATATGCACAAACAGGTTGTGGATTTTACGTCATGGTATATAATTCAATTGCAATTTACTGCAATGGCTATTGATCCAAGACTTTATACATCATCTAATTTACTGACAATGGTTATTGATACAAGACTATATACATCATATAATTTACTGACAATGGCTATTGATCCAAGGCAATATCCATCATCTAATTCACTGACAATGGCTATTGATCCAAACTTTATGCATCATAACATTTACTGACAACGGCTATGGATCAAAGACTTTGTACATCATAAAATTTACCGACAATGGTAAGTGATTCAAGACTTTATACATCATATAATTTACTGACAATGGTAAATGATACAAGACTTTATACATCATATAATTTACTGACAATGGTAAATGATTCAACATTATATACATCATAAACCTTACTGACTAATCCAGCAATGCATATATCATATATTTTACTGATAATGGCTAAAGGTCAAACTCTCCCAATACAGCAGTTTTCATGGATTATTCTGGGATATATACCGTAATGTTGGTAAAATCATGATCAAATAATAAAAATACCATGTCGAAATATGTACGCTGGCATCTTGCAGCTATTTTCTTCAACAGTCTCACAATTTTGTGTCCATTACTTATTATTGTAAGATGTTATCTTTCCATACTTGTATTGGTTTATGTATTGTTTCTGAATCATAATATGCAACAAACTGGATTTTAGTTGAGTACGATAATGTCTTGTTCTTAATTGATGGTTGGCATCTCTTGTGGCAGTCTTTTCATTCACTGTTCGTTGCTGTTGCATAGCATCTTGCGATCATTTAAATTTTGATGCATATAGGTTCAGATACTTTCTACATTAATTTTAGCTATTTTTTTCTTAATCTGTGACTATATTAATTCTCTGACAAATCTTTTGTTGCCATAATAATATCAACCTTTTTCAGAAAATCAACTTGAAACTGTTTTTCTGGGATTCTACAATTATCATTCTGTAACATTTATGAATATATTTAATTCCATTTTGAATTCGCAACAATATCCGGGTTAAGTGGGAACCTATTAAACATAGTACTAACATATTTTAAGATTATATTTTGATGTCTTTTCAAACTCCTTGCCGTGTGTATTTGACAGAAGTGTGGATAAGAGTCAAATTTTCTCACCCATTCGACAGAAAAATCTAGCTGTTTTCCTAACCTTACTTTTCTTATCTCAGTCTAGTGATCTCAAACCAGTCGCCTCAGTCACCGTGTCCACGCGCTCAGAACTACTTTTAAAAAAAGAAACCACTGATGTCTTCTGCTGTGCCTGACGTAAAATCAAACAACAACAACAAATATATAACAAAAACATAGTAACTCAAGGTAAATCCATCTTCCGGAACACACTATACAAAACATTTCGAGAGAGACAAAGACACACACACATTCGACGTCGAGCTTTTTGGTATTATGCTAGTTCGTTCCACACAGCATGGTAAATTATCATATATGCAGGCCTAGCTCAGTACATTTTCAGGTCAGCTTCATTAAATGTAGCTAAATATACTTAACTAGTTTTAAATACTTCGTGTGAAACAATGTAATGTTAGCTACATTTAATTACGCTGACCTGAAAATTGACTGTGCTACAGGCAGGATAAAATTTTCAATGCTGTGTGAAATGAACTATGACAGAAAACACTGATCTATCTATACACACAGACTATAGACCTATGCACTCCATAGCCTCCTAACTATCTTAACAACTACGGAAAACTTAGCAACAGCCAGAATTGTGTTATGTCAAATTTTGTTAGGCATATCCATTGTGCCCCAGTTGAATCAAACATATATTTACAATATTTAATTACAAATAATGTACTTACCAGCCAGGATAAATCATTTATCCGTAACATTAATTCATAAGCAAATTTCTCTGTATCACTTGCCATATTTCCAAGACAGAAATTTTTTGTCTCAAAGAATCCGTGAACTTAAAAGTTTCGCACACGGTTATTTGGAGGATCTTATATACACGGGGGTAGTTTTGCAATCAATATAAGGACAACATAAGTATGTCACAAACAGTTTCACCTACTCAAAGAAAAGAAGAGTTATATGAGTTATATACGACAGTCACACAGATCACTAATCACCGTGAATAAACTAGGCATGGACACTCATGCTACATGTAACTTTTGTTATAATAATACCCTATACTACTATAACAGAGGTGAGGGGCCAGCATCGCTCCATTATATACAATATAATTTCCTAAATTGGAACTGATGAAAATGAAACATTTTCTTGTAATATATAGTAGCTATTTATTGTTAATTTCATATAACATCCATATATTAAATGTGATAATGCCTCAATTCTATGCAACATTTTATGTTGTTATGTTTTTGGCTCAAGCATAAAACCGTGTACTTCGGATAACACGGTCACGCCATCGTCGTCTTAACACATTTGTATCAATGTACCGCATGTAAATATTTGTGCTTGAACTATATTGCAAAAGTGAGAAGTTCTTTTTTACTTTAAAGGAAATTATTGCATGAGAAAAAGAATCTACGTTGGGATTTGGACCGAAAATAGCGTGGTTACATTATATGTCTCTCCCCTCGGCAAACCTCGTGGGGAGACAAATAATGTAACCCCTTAACTGGGATTTCCTTATCTCGGTCCAAAACCAACATACATTCTATATGTTTAGTGATATCGATGTTAGATGCCAATGGTACAAAGCAGACGAAATTTGTCACTTTACTATCACAGACAACATATAAAAAATTTGATGACTCCAATAACGTCATTTTCTCAATCTATATCAACGAATTATTAAAGATGAAGCAAGAGGCTAGCTGATATCCTCATTGAGGTTAGACTTCAAAAGACAAACAGACGTTGAAAGTGCAAATGTTCGCTAACAGAGAGGAACACCTTGACTGATTTATGCAGACGGAAATGTTATTCAAACAACACGTGCGTATTTACTCATCTATTTAACATCTACATCTACCAACTGTGTGGAAAAGAAATGTCCAACAAAACACTCATGCTAGAAAGAGAACGCACACTAACTCAAGATTACCTCTCCTGTTATTGACTGTTTCTCATGTCATCTCTACTTCTTAATCCATCATAATTATGCCTGTCAAAACTAATTGAAGACCAGTGTTTCTCAATATCATATAAAAATTAAAAGCCATTTCTAAAGGAACAATGAGTTCTCTGGTGACAACGACACTTCTTCTACTACCTCTCTAGCAGCTGCGGCTGCAGTCCAAAAAACGTGGCCTCCCCAAGACAAAATCAGAAGATAATACTGGTGTGTTAGACTGTTTACTATGTTTGTATTTCTAACAAGATTTAGTCCTTTGAAAACACCAGTAATACCTCGAGTCAAGGGTATGCGACAATGGGTGGAGACAAAATTGGATTTGACCAAAGTATGTATACAATATTCTTCCTTTGTTCCTGTGCTATTTTTTGCCTTTAACACTGACCTAAGTTCGATAGTATTGCTAATAAACATGTAATGGAAAGAAATCGAACGAATAATCATTTCTCTTTTGCTTGAATTTTGAATGAAATAGAATGACTCATTTGGAATACCTCCACTTTGACTGTCAAAAGCAAAAACCAATCCTACTAGGTCTACAAGAATTAAATGTGCAACGAATGTGATGCTGTTCAACAAAAAAAAATTATATAAACGTATTTCTTATCCATAACATACTTATAAAAAGATAAAGTTTGAATACATTAAAAAATTAAACAAAAATAACAATACAAACAAAAGTGTATTTAATTAAATGATTCATTAATTAATTAATAGTATTGGAAATAATTTAGTTCATATACTATTACTGGCAGGAAAAGAATTCAGACGTATTAATCGTTAATTATAAGCAAACCGAGAAACAAAGTAAACAGGAAATGTGTATAGTACACTAATGTTTCCATACAGCTTTTCCTTAGCTTTGGTATCCAAATGATATCCATGGATAATTCTCTGCAAACAATAAAGTCAATATTTTATAACAACTTTGTGCACGCAATGAAAAGACGATTCGGGGGAATGGCATAAATGGAAACGGTATCTGTGGTAAATCGATGACGAGGACAGTTTGTGACCTTGCACAAACGTTTGACAATTTATCAAGAAGGCGCTCTACAAATGTTATCAACTTCTGAGAAAATGATAAGTGTAGAGTGAAGTTTGTTTCATTTGCAACATGCACAACGGAGAAAACGTTGGCATTCCTCTATGTTATTTTCATGTGCTGAAATTTCTTTGGATATTGTGTTTGTTGATATTCTACCTAATCAAAGTACAGCTCTAACCAAAATGACTTATCCAATGCGCCCAAAAAATCAGTCTGAATTAGGCTATAGTACACATTCTTGCGCAGTTATTAAAATAGAGGAAACAAATTTTGCCAGACTACACAATACTAGCTTTTAAAAGTGCAAAGAATGAATTACCAAATAATAAAATGTATAAACAGTTATCGGCTCCCTTATTTTTTGAATTAAATTCTAAAATTAAGGTAGTGAATATGACCAAGCGGAGGTAGCATTTTTGCTGCTGCTATACGCACATCTGAGCTAAAGCCAATTAATATACTCTAACCCATATTACATCCACCAGTCATACACCAAAATAAAGAGACATAAAAATACTTTTAAATATACCTGAGATATATAAAGGGTCTTTCTTAAAAAGCCGGAATAACCAGAGAGGAAAACCAGGAAATACCTTTTCTTTAAAAATCTAACCCTATGTTAAATACGAAACTACTGAGCCCCACCTAATTAATCGAGTTTCTTACCCCTAACATCTTGATACAAAAAAATGTGTGAATAAATGTTTCAATAAATACATAAAAAAATAAATAAATAACAAATTTAACTGATTAGTTATCAGACTAATTAATTAATGAAATGTGAATTAATATCATTCATACAGTGGCGTATACATCCACTATGACTAACAGGATAAAAATAATCTCCTGCACAATAATCATAATTCTTTATATTTTAATTAAAATAAGAAACTAAGCAAGCAAAATCTATTTACTTAGACCATTGTTTTCGTATAGTTTTTCTCAGTTTGGTACCCAAATGATATCCATAGCTACTTCTCTGCTTATAAACAAACTAAAGGCATGGCATAAATGCTTACGGCACCTATGGCAAGTCGATGACGTGAACTTTAAGTGACGTTGCACAAACCTTTGATAATTTATTAAGTGGGCGCTGTACAGACATTAAAACCTTTTGAGAGTGACGGATGTGGGGTAAAGTTGTTTGCATTTGCGTGATGCACAAAAGAGAGAATGTATTCATACCTCTATGTTAATCACATCTACTGTCGTTGACATTTTCGTGGATTGCACTCTGTGCTTAATCCAAGCACACAGCTAACCAAAATGACTGCTACTTTGTGTTCGAAAAATCAGTCTGAACAATGTCTAAAATTTACTATCTAAAACAGGGAAAACGATATTTGCCAGACAACAGAATACCAATTTGTAAAAGTGTAGTGAATGAATGAAAAATTACATAAGATGTGGTAAGAAATATATGTCCTTATTTCACAATTTACCTCTAAACGTTAGGAAGTGAAAATGGTAAAGCGGTGGTAGCAGGTTTTTTAAATAGATGCACATCTGAAGAAAGGCCAAGCTATTTACTCTATAGTCTATATTATACACACTAATCACTCACAAAAGTAAAACAAATTAAAAGTTCTTTTAAGAACATCTAAAATATATACAATGTCATTTTTAAATAATCAGTTTAACCAGTGAGGACAACCGGAAAATTCTATTTCTAAAAAACATTAACCCTGTGCAAAGTTCAAAACTGCAGAGCACCACCTAATACGTCGAGTTTCTTATTCCCTATATCTTGATAAAAAATAAATATGGAAATAAATAAATAAACAATATAAAAAATAATTAATTACCAAGCTAATGAATTAATAATATAGAAATTAATATTATTCATACACTGCCACATAAGATCTCCACTATTACTGATAGGCCACCACCACCACCACCACCACAAATAACCCACAACCAATTGTCGATGGAATAATAGTGATTCTTCATACTATAATTAAACTAAGCAAACAAAATCTGTATACTTACACCACTGTTTCTTTAAAGCTTGTCCTTAGCTTTGATATCCAAACGGTATCCATAGCTACTTCTCTGCTTACATAAAATATTCGTATTGCGAATGTATGCACGAAATGAAAAGACGATCAGAAATGGCATAAATGCTAACGGTATCTATGGAAAATCGATGACTTGATCTGTATGTGACGTTACACAAACCATTGACGATTTATCAAGGGGTCGTTTTACAGACATTTTAAACTTCTGAGAAAGTGACAGGTGTAGGGTGAAGTTGTTTCCATTTCAATACGCACCGTGGAGAGAAGGTTACCATTCTTAGTTGTTACTTTCATGTACTCTTTCTGAAATTCATTTGGATATTGTACTTTTTGTGGATATTGTCTCTAATCTAAGCACACAGCTCACAAAAGTGACTGCTCCCTTGTGTTCAAAAAATCATTCCGAATTACTCCCTTGTGCTCGAAAAATCAGTCTGATTTATTCTAATGAAACATTTTTTTTGCCAGATAACACAATTCCAGCTCCTAAAAGTTCATTAAATGAATTACCCAATATAGATGGCCTAGTGATCAGAGTGTCGGCCTCGGATGTGGGAGGTCACGTGTTTGTACCCTGGTTGAGTTATACCAAAGACTTATAAAAATGGTGGAAGGCATGAAACTAATTATCACAAGCCTAGCATTTATAAATTCACACATAAGCTAAATCTGTTATGTGGTTTACATTTACTTTGAGTTATGCTTGGAAATGGGTTGGCTTGTTGATGACTGCCTGTCACAGACGAGCTTTGGAGATCAAATGCTTAAATTGGGCTGCAAATGAGCATCCGACTTGGCTTACGTATTTACGTGTGTCTGCTACAGAGGTAAATATCTACAAATCTAGATGGTTGAGGGGTGATGAAAAGTATGCTGATTTGCGATAGTACTAGTGAACTTTATTCATGCGTAAGGCACATACTGAATCTTTTAGCTGCCTTATCAAAGGAAAATATTCTAAATAGCTATTTCCTGTCAAAAATGAATGTAAACTTTAGGGGTTGGTGGCAGTGTTAGTTCAGTATAAAAACCACCAGTTGCATCAGGAGTTCACCTGATTGCTACAGTCAAAATCTCACATGTATGATTTCTACAAAAATCTTTCGTTTGTTTCTATTTGTATCTTCGGTGTAAAATTATTCTCATTTTTCTACAATAGGTCATTTTTTGATGAAAATTCACCAGAAAAAACTGTCCACTGAGACATAGAGGTTAGTGTTAGGACTGGTCGGCCTGGTGTCAGGATGTCATACCAAAGACTTAAAAAAATGTTACTAACAGCTGCCTCGCTTGGCGTTCAGCATTTAGAGGTTAGTGTTAGGACTGGTAGGCCTGGTGTCAGAATAATGTGACGAGGTGGGACATAATGCTGCATGTCTACGGCGTTATGACCCAGTGTTAGACATCACTATAAACGGCCACATTGCAGACATCATAGCGATGTGACTGAGAGGTTGTTAAAGCTTTGTTAAAAATCCAAATAACGCACACACACACACACACCATTTATATACACTGTATAAAGGGTTATTTACACTTGTTTTTTTACAGTTCACCTCTAAAATAAATGTTATGAAGGGAAAATTGCCAAGAGGAGTAGCAATTTATTTTTGGATAGTAAAACATCTGAAGTAAGGCCAAGCTCTATAATCTAAAATCCATATTACAAACATTAATCATTCACCAAAATAAAGGAAATTAAAAGCTCTTTAATAGTACTTAAGATATGTGCAAGGTCTTTTGAAATAGTCAGTTTAGCCAATGAGTAAAACCGGAAAAATTCCTTTTTTAAAAACTTTAACCCTGTGTAAATTTCGAAACTGTAGAGCGCCACCTAAGTCATCGAGAATATTATCCAAAATACCTTGATTTAAAAAAAATGTGTGAATAAATAAATAAACAAAATAAATATATAAAAATAAATAAATACGCAATTTAATTAATTAGTTACCAGACAAATGAATAATTAGTATAAAAATTTATATTATTCATACAATATCACAAAATAGCACTACTACTACTGGCAAAGAAAAACAAAACAAACATATCTCCGACGCATTAATCATGATTCTTTATATTGTAATCAAAACAAGAAACTAACCAAACAAACATGAAATATGTATACTTACACCACTGTCTGCATACGTCTTGTCCTTAGTATTGTATCAAAATTATATCCATGGTTAATTGTTTGCTTACAGTAAACTCAACATTTTTATAGCAACGTTTGTGAAGGCAATGAAAGGACGATTGTACAAGGTCATTATAACAAGTGAGAAAAACTTGATAAATTATTTTTCGTTAAAAATCTTACCCTATGCAAAATGAGAAACAGTAGAGCGCCATATAAGTAGTTACAAGACCCAGGTCCAGACCAAATGAATATGCAATGAATATGATACCGTAATACAGAATACTTTACATATCATTATATTTATCATCCATAATATCTTGATAAAAACAAATGTTTCAATAAATAAATAAATATCACTGATGGCCTGTACACGTGTTACCTTAACTGATCAACGTCATTTTCAACAATAGGATTAGCGGCTAGAAATCATAAACTTTTAGAGAATAAGCATGAGATAGTTTAGTTATGAATCATCATTGTTATTGGTAAATAAGTGGAGATGAATCTCAGAATCAAAAGCAGTTTTTCGTTTTCAGTTTTTCAAAATACGTTCAACTCAAGGAAAGTTCTACTCGCGCATTCTTATTGTAAAATGATAAAGAAACAATCTGCAAAAAGGAATATAACCCCCTTCCCTAGGCCCGAATGGTAAAAGCTATAAAACCCGGGGAAAAAAACTTTCTAATTGTTTGTATTCATGACCTCACTGGAAAACAAGGTTAGTTATACTTTTAAAGTAAATGACCGATGTCCTTTGCAAATATAGACATGGAAATGGTAAAATAGTCAAACCAAAAAATCTTAAAGAAAAAGTATGGCAGAATTGTCTTATTTTCCAACAAAATATACAATGAAAGCTAAACTGTACATCATTGTAAAATACACAGTACAAGCCTTCTGTACATCATGGCAAAATATACAGTAAAGGTTGACTGCACATCATGGCAAAATTCAGGACTAGTAATGGTACAGCATACTACACGAAAGAAGGCATTGTTGAAAAGAGCAAAGATACGTCATCTTCTTTCTTCAAGCATCAATAAAGATATGCAAATTTGAAGTTCTTGGTCTTGGCAATATATTCTATTATTTCAGTCTTAAGATCGGATTGATTATATGTTGCAGTCGATACAAGTTATATTTTTTGGAATGGGCAACAAACCCTATTGCTTAAAACGATCTTAAATGTACACGGGAACAATTCGTATAAGAATTGCTCTATGTTCGGCTGTCTTCAGTCTGCTCTCCCCCCCCCCCCCCGTTACCGCCTTCATCGTTTCTGCATTCATCGTCGTCATCATATAAAACATTGTCGTTGCCTTTGTGATCACCGTCGTTATCGCCTTCTTAGTCATTTTAGTTGACATTGTCATTAAATACCTCAGCTTGATTTGGTTATCTTGACATTCCGTACAGCTCACATATTAATACAAAAGGAGCAGGATGAAATAAAACAAGGTCTCTGTTATCCATACGATACATGGAGCTAATCTCATTAATAAATGAAAAACCTTTATTGTATAATAATTGTACAGCTGCACGCGAAGTAATAACCTTTCTAGGGGGTGGAGGTTGGGGGTGGTTGAGTAGGAGCGATTGATTCGTAAGAGATGAAGCTAAGAAATTGTTTGCAAGATATGTACGTATATACATCAAACTTCAGTGTTGTATTTGTTGTAAATATTATATGGGAGACACAATTTGAAATAGAGATTGACTCAAATACAAACATTTGAAATTGACGGAACACAGACAGTATATACACATAACAAATAAGGGATAGATGAGGAGAGATTGTCTCACATGAAGCTAATAAAGAGGACTGAAATCAATTGATATCAAGATCATCCAATTAGTAAAGTAAATCCATTTAGTAAATTAAAATTCGGTTGTAGGTCGTACTACGTTTTTAAATTGGGTTTAAGGACCTCACAAATAGTAACGTAGTTCCTTAACTACTACTATTAGTAAATATTTAAATGTCGAGAACCGTGATTTCAAATAAACTGCATAGTCTTCAGCAATCTTGTATGCTAATCGTCAGATATCTTGTATGCTCATCGTATCATTTCAAAAGGAAACGTTTCTGCCGACGACATCAACAAATACCATTTTCGGCAGACGTTTCATCTTGATTAAAACGTTTATCAACAGTTTGTGTTTGCCTCAGTAGGTAGACCAACATCTCATTATTTCTTGAGTTTTCCATTTCTAAGTACTGCAGGATGCTGAAAGATTTCTGGAAAAGGCTATCGACAATGCTAGAGTGCATTTGAGTTCTACAGGGAAGGCTATGACCCGTAGTCACGAAACTATCTTAGCAGCCAACCGAAATGACTGCATAAGCTTTAAAAATCTAGTCGCCTGTAATTTAACTTGCCGTGAAGTTATAAACATTAAAATTTCCTGAAGTTTTTTTGTCTTTCTATTCATGCATGCAAAATTTTATTGATAGATTAAATACGTTAAATATGTTTTAATTTGGAATCTAGAGTATGACTGCAATGTTTAAGCTAGAAAACGTTGTGTCGCCACTGCAATTCCACCACTAAACGCAGTATATTAAGAAATGAAAACAAAGTATTAGAAACAGGTAACTAAAAACAGATGCAATTCAAAACTCAAATCGAATTTTCTTAATAAAAATAAAATGCTTATTTATCATATGTCTCTTATGCAGCTATTGCTTATTATAGACGAGGTAATTGCTGCAAACATTTTAGAAACGTTTTTCATTTTATTCTTTTGCAAATTACACTTTCTTTAATTCAATAATAAATTCAGAGTAAGAACACCTGTGTGATAAGTGTATTATATTTTCAGTTTTTGCTGCTTTTCAATTTTCAAATGCAAGATTTTGTTTAATTAAGTGACGCAATCATTGGATCCAGCTACTTCAGTTCGGATTGTCTAAATTTGGATAAGGTCGATTATAAATAATGTTTTCCACTAAGAAGATGGAGAACGTTTATATAATGTCTCACAAATGTTTATCTAAAGACCCTAAATAGGCACCAATGAGCTCATTTTTGCGGCTGGTCGAAGACGGGACAGAAATAAGTTTTTACCTGAGCCAGAATATATTTTGTTTCTTCTGTAAATAAGTACCGTCTTCAACCAATACTCCAGAGACTACCTTCTCCAAACATAAAGAGATCGTCCGTTGTCTACAATATAAGTATATGTGCAAAACAGAAACAACACGGAAGGGTATTTCTGCTACATAACAAAAGAAATTACGTAATTTCTTAAACATCATTTGATACCTCTATTACTTTTTAAATCTTCCAGGAAACAAATATGGTCGAGGGTATTGTTTTCAATTAAACTTTAATAGGGATAGATGAGGCAACTTAAAATTCAACTTCTGTGATGTAAAATTAATGCTTTGTAAACTTCACATAAATTGACGGAGAATCAATTCAAAGTAAGAACCGTCCACTACTTGTTCCATTTAATCCTGAACTTTGCTAACCCCAACTACCAATTTTTTTGTTGTTCTTCCTTTTATTTCCTTTTCTCTTTTTCTTCTGAGTTCTCTCTTCCTAAAGTCATTAAAGTCCCGACATGTTATCTGTCTTTTCTGCAGTTTCATCGTATCGTATTTGGGGACGAATTTTACATTAAATGTAAATGTAATTTAACTGCTTATGTGGAAAAAAATATTTTTGGTAAGGTATCACAACCGCAAATCCTGAGTACGAAATGAAATTCGTGCATGTCTTTCCTGATCTTTTCTTTGTTTCTTTTTCAAGATATAACTACACAGCTTACAAAGTGTGGAAAATATACGTGGTTCGTCCAAGGAATCTGGACATCGTTGTTAGTCGTCGATCGGAGATTACGCTCAGTATTCGATGATCTTAGTTCAATTATGTTAAAGATATAATCTGGAGAAAGACTGTTTAAAGACTTGTATGTCATGATTCCTTTAAAATAAAGAATACGTTTTTGTATAGGCAGCCATTTCAGTCGTGAAAACAAAACATTTGAGGGAGTCATAACAGGAAGTTTCAGTATTATTCGGGATGCCCTTTTCTAGAGTCTATCAATTCTGGACAGATTATACTTCGATGTGTTTCCCCATATGGTACAGCCGTAATCTATCAGTGGTAGTATATAACCCGAAAAATAAATTTCAAGTGATTGTGGAGGTAGAAATTTCAAAAGCAATTTTAACAGAGTTATTCTTTTGACTACCATTGCACATAGGTGATCGATATGCGCATTCCAGCTGAGGTGTTGTTCAATGTAGATACCAAGAAGTTTTTGATTCTTGACAATAGATACGTCTAAGCCATTTTGAGTTAGAAGTAAATCCATGTTAGTAGATAGACGCTGCCTTGTTGCAATTGTCATACATCTCGTTTTAAGAGATATTAATATGCATTTTGTTTTGATGGCACCAAACTGATATATTGTTGAGGTCGATTTGAAGTTTATTTTTAATGGAGTCTAGAGATTTACCAGATAAATGCAATGTAGAATCGTCAGCAAAAAGATCTGTGTTAGCGTGCGCTGGATACAATGCTAAGTCATTCATAAATAGTAGAAAAAGAAGAGGCCCTAATATAGATCCTTGAGGAACACCACTTAAAATACGACTTGGTTCGGATATATATTTACCTGTACAAACAACCTGGTGTCTGTTTGTGAGATACGACGTGAACCAGGCAACTGAGTTTGGAGAAAACTTGTAGGCTGAAAGTTTTTTAATGAGCACCGAATGGTCAACCAAATTGAATGATTTTTTAAAATCAATGAAGATTGCACCAGTAAGTTCTCCTGATTCTACTGCTAGTAGCCATTGGTCTATAAGCTTTGTCATTGCAGTTTTCGTTGTATCGCGATTGGAACCGAAGCGGACCATATGACCATCGCCAATGATTCAAGAAGATAAATATCTGATATTCGTTAAGGCAATATGTCAGATTATTTTAACGAATAAATAAGGTCACCATTTACTTTTTTATAGTTTTAAAAAAATTACATACACTGTTTTGATGTGTGTGTGTGTGTGTGTGAGAGAGAGAGAGAGAGAGAGAGCAGTAGATATATCTAATGATATACATAAGCAGTTTGAATTCATAAACAGTTTTTATACTTGTAGTAGATGTAAAACCTATGTATACATAAGCGTGTGTGTACTTTGGATTTTTAACGTAGCTTTCACAATTTTTCAGTCACATAACTACGATGTCTGCAGTGAAGCAGTGTATAGTGATGTTTAGCACTAGGGCATCATGCCGTTGTTATGTAGCATCATGTCTCATTCCGTCACATTATCCTGACACCAGGCGAACCACTCCTAACACTAACCTCTTAACGCTAAGCGTCAAGCAGGGCAGCTGTTCGAACCATTTAGATAAGTCTTTGGTTTGACTCTGCTGAAGTTCGAACTCGTGACCTAACGCATTTGAGGTTCTATAGTTTCGTATTTTACAAAGGGTTAGAACTTTAAAGAAAAAGAATTTCCCAGGGTTTCCTCACTTGCTGTACTTGCTATTCAAAAAATAACCTTGTATACCTTAGGTATTGTTCAAAGAACCTATAATTCCATTTACTTAGTGTGTGATTGATGGGTGTAACATAGGTAATAGAATATACAGTTTTGCCTTACTTCAGATGTGCACCTCTAAAAAAAGAAATGCTTGGTCCTCTTGGTCATTATCTCTTCCTGGACTGCAGGTGTAAATTGTAAAAAATGAGTCGAAAACTTATTGTTTCTTTTTATATATTTGTTAATTCATTCATTGCACTTTTAGAACCTTGTATTGTCTAGTCTGGCAAAATTCATTTTTCCAATTTTAATAAATGGTAAAGATCGTGTAGTTTAGACTAATTAAGGTTGATTTTTGAGCATAAAGGATTAGTCATTTTATTTAGCTGCGTGCCTAGATCATGTACAGTTTCCACAAGTACAATATCCAAAGAAATTTCCGCCACAGTACATGAATGTAACATAGAGGGATACCAATATTGTCTCCACTGTGGATGTTGCAAATGTAAACAACTGCACCTTACACACACCGCTCTCTCACAAGTTCATACATATCTGTAGAGCGCCCCCACCCACCCTTAAAGAACACCAGTGTATTGTATGATTTAAGTTTGGCTGTATGGCTCTAACATTTAAGTCGTAAGCATCAAAACGGTCCTTTTTGAATAAGTCTCCTGTATTTTCCCCTTTAGAACAGTATTTATTACTGTCAGAGTCCCACAAAACACCCCCTATATATATATATATATATATATATATATATATATATATATATATATATATATATATATATGAGAGAGAGACAGAGAGAGAGAGACAGACAGACAGACAGACAGAAACAGAGACAGAGAGCGAGAGTCATTATTTTCATGAATTGGTATCTCCGTCTCCCCACAGTTGTGATTAATATTTACATTTCTCTAGTACATATTTGATTTTTAACGAATATTTACTTGTTCATTTGTTTTTTCTTTTTCTGAACAGACTCTGATAACTCTGATGACACACGATGAAGATGCATGAACCATCAAGATCACATAATAAAGAGACGGCGATAATCTGACGGGCAGAGCGTGAACTAGCCTGAAGTCCTTTATTGTCTGACCAGATTTCGGATTTCGGTCGAGCTCGGTGAGTATGCTTATGTTACCGAGTGATGGGGCGAGTCTGATTATGTACTAGACTGCTCATATTGTTTATACAGGAACTAATGCTAACCATATTAGCTGACCTTACTTGGCTAAATGAAAAACAAATCGTAGTAACATAATCAACTGGACGATATCAGCCTCACATACGTCTCTTGTTCATGGAGCAAACAACGTCACTTTGATTTGAAATGTAACCTGCTGGTCTAATTTGATACTGAATAAAGCTTATGTATGACAAACAGGTACATGACCCAACCAGGTACACCGTTTTTATTCAGCTATGCTATATGTTAATCACCAGATCATTTATGTTTTCTTTTTCTTGTACTTAGCCATCCCTGCAAAACGTAAGCATGCAATATGACGCTGTCATTTTCTTTGTGGGTCGGATTTTAAAAATGTTCTTTAGACACTAACTTCCTGCGCATGTTCAGAAAGGAAAAAAAAAGACATAAAAAAGCGTCTAGATTAGTTTACTGGTGTATACGGAATGAATGGCAGATTTTAACCTCGTAATCCTGATCCGATGGCGGATAGTGTATGGGCTTCTAAATGACCATACCAATCTGCACATCCATTTCAGTGAAGATGTAACGAATTAATTACATTATGACTTTGCTATCTGGCTATTTCATTCATAGAGGGCGTCTCAGATCTGTTATTCGTATTTGCTAACGATGCAGACGATGGATGCAAAGTTACCTCCCTTCAAGGGAAAAACAATGTCGAACAACTGACCAATTAGCATTGTTTAATCAAAATTTAATCTTGTTTGGGAAAAATTATTTTGTGTGTTGATGAACCACCAATTAACTCATTTGCTTTTTTTAATGAATGGCTCTCAGATGAAGTTCTCTGAAGATCTTGAAAAAGGAAAATGAAAGTAAAAGCAGTGGAGCGTAGACCGTATCCCAGTCACCCAAACCCAGTTTTACAATCTGTATCACCAACATCAATTTTATATAACTTCAACTGTCGCTTTAGTGCATTTATACCATTGCAAGTTAAACGGTCTACCTGGAAAGAATGGCATTGTCCGAGATTTGTAAGATCTATGTGAATCGTTTAAAAACTGATTCCGGATTTGCCTTTCACTGATTTCTCATTGCCACGGTAAGTTCAGAAAAAACATATGAGAGTTATGCTTGGTTTCTACAAAGTGAATTACTTGTAGATAAATCGTTGATTAACAAGAAGTGTTCTACATGTTGAACATGTGCTGCCATTGACTGAGCAGTCACTATCTATTGGTGAATGAGCGGGCAGCGGTGTGATTCGCAAATTATATTGCATACGAATCTGAGCTGTAATATTCTACTATCTTTTTTTGTTTTGCACAAAAATGTACCATATATCTGTGTGTGAGTGTGTTTGTGTGCTCAGATGCCATCAAGCGCATAAGAATAACCTGATTAATTAAATCTTTAATTACAATCATAACCTGAAGAAAGTTCAGTCACCTGGGGTGGGGTGGAGTGAACAGACCAACTTTAATGCAAGTCGGTAACAACTGCGAAATTGATAAAGCCTGAGCTTCAAAAGACGAGAACCGCCAACACTCATCGCAGAAAGCTGCGTTTAAATAAAAATGATTACTTGTCGTAGTGGGCATTTTTGGACGAAGATTAGTAGGGGCCCAGTACTGGATGCGGTGGGTTTCCATGATGAATTGGTAAAATGAATGTCTGGGGCCAGAGGGAGTTTTAGAACAGGTATTAATTGTCTTGTAAAATGCGACGCGTACTAATTGTTGTCGACTATCAGTTGTCGTCGTAAAAGGTCCACTGAGACGGGTATTAATTGTCATGGAGAGCAGTCCGTCGAAAAGAGTAAACGTATGATGAGCACCGAGGGTAAATGAGAAAATCTCGTCCAGTTAGAAGTTAGTCCCCAAAAGCGCCCTCCAAACAAAATTATGTTGCAATATAAGTTTGCTCAGGTAAATATATTGAGCGAAACTTGGGGCTAAACAGGTATTGGGCCTACCAGTGCATAATAATGTGCAATTTAATACGTCTTCCAAATAATTTAATCAGAGTAAATATGTTATTGTAATCTGCAGACAATTTTTAAAATGTTTTCTTACACCATACAGATTTTGAAAAGCTCAAAACGAATTCACTGGGCACATAAAATCGGGAAGCATATCATGTACACCCCATTCTCTTTTTTAAATTTTATATACTTTAGGGTGTGCCTTACAAGAAAAAAAGTCATCACTGCAAATGATGGGATGCGCCTGGTGTGCTGGCTTAGTATTTAAGGTAACCACAAGAGGCCTATTTTTGGTTATGCTGTAAGTCATTTGTGATATGCGACAACCAGTTAAACATGCACAATGTCTAAAAGTTATTCCAAAAGATTTCTTTCGAGTTGTCTAATGCAGGACATTGCAAACAAAATGGATCATGGATATGAAATTAAAACAAATATGTTGGTGTTAAAAACACAACTTTGCGTCTTGTACACATTTATTAGGCATTTTAGAAACCATCATGTGACTAGATTGGTCGAGATGAATGGATGTTGTTTTTTGTTATGGACACAATTAATGTCTAGTTATATTGCCTATATGCACAAAAGACACTGGCTTTAACAAAGAAGGAATCAAATGGAGGCAATATTACAACATCTCACAACTATCTCAGTGTGTACGCTATGTAAGTCTCCTCGGATCCCCTTAATGTTTTCAGCCAGCAGAGCATGTGAAGCCCAGCAATTGTAATTTTAGCATCTTTATTCTTTTTGGCGTACCCTAAAACATGCAAAATGCTAAATATGTTGAGTTGAGTCGAGGGTGGGTGGGTGAACATTAGGCCTAACTAGTCCATCGACCAGTTGACACAACTAACCACTATAATTATTTTATAAAGAAATCTTAGCCCTAGACGTGTTAAGTGAAGTCATTGTCATTCAGCTCTAACGAAGGGCATTTGGGTTTTTCGACACGTTATTTTCAATTATCTGCACACAAATTTATTGTTACATAATGCGTTGAACACTCACTGGAACGAAATTAGACTTTCTCCCCATTGTGCGAAATATATGGGTTTAAATTAGAATATTATCAACGCCGAAGAGGATGAATGACACTGACAGACAGTTAAACCTGTTTTTATTTTATTTAGGTAAATTTTAAGAGGGTTATTAGTCGAAATAGCTTATGTCAAAATGATAATACAGGCAAACCATTGTGTATTTGTATGTGTGTGTGATATAGAGGGATATGCTGAGCACACAAAATGTACACAAATATCAGTATTTTCTTTGCTTGCAAGGACGATAACTCATTCCTAGAAAATATGTGAGGAACTCGTTAAAAATAGCAACAACATTTAACATGCTTCTAATGTATTGTACTTTCCATTGTCTTCTTTCGGCCAGCGATATATTCGATTTATAGGGAAGCTTTCATGGGAATAAAGGTTTCTCTAAATGTACGAATTCTACTGGACTATCAAGTTAACGAGTTTAACAATAAAATACAAGACATTACAACTCGGACAAGAAATCGAACAATCCGCAGCATACCGAACACTTTTGCATGTGTGTAGCAGGGAGCTTGCTTCTCGATCAAAGTTGAAAACATAAATTAAGTCGCAGATACATTGGTCTTTTTATATCGTCAGTAAAACCCGTAGTTTGTAGATCCGTAATTAGTTTGTTTCACAGTACTGGGATGTATCACAGTTAAAAAGATGGTGGAACAAAATTGTCTCGTGGACTTTTATAAGTCGCTAATCCTTTATGATAGGATCGGTACCACTCAATTAATTGAACCAACAATGCATTAAAAAGTCCTTGCTGAAAATCAAAACTAACTCCATGGGTTACTACACCAATCGCCTTGCCTGCATGCATATATGTCTATATCGATGATGAAATTATTTATTGTCTGGGGATTGAGTTGAGAAATCTTCATTAACCTTCATGACAATATTGTTTTCGCATTTTTGCACAAGATCATAAATTATAATATATTTGCGAAATCGCAAACTGTGATTGTGTTAAAATACTTCAAAGTTGTCAAATAAGTAATAAAATACGAGCAATATATTTATTTTGCTAAACTTTAATAGTTTCGACCACTCAAAGCTCTCAGTATAAAGTTAATTAGTTTGATATTGTGGATGAATTTCTTTTTCCAGGTATATGTGCTAAACTATTTCCACATTTATATATTCTGTTCTGTAAGAAATTAATCATGATTATACTGTAATTAAACTATCTAAGTGCATTCTGCATCGCTTGTCGCTATACTTATGCCATTAATTTATATACATATATCGATCATCGCTTGTCACTATACTTATGAGTAGTGTAATGGGGCACCCTAGCGTCAATGGGACTTACCATTACAAACAGGGTCCCGGCACTTGGGCGTGAAGGGGAATTTAACATGGGGAAATCGAACATGGGAAATACAGGACCGGCACTACAGCGTCAATGGGAATTAGCATTACAGAGAGGGTCCGGGCACTTTGGCGTAAAGGGGAATTTAACATGGATCGGGCACTCTGGCGACAAAGGGAATTTAAAATAGAAAATTAAATTAAGCATATTGGGCCCTATTTAGCGTCAATGGGAATATCTTTACAAAACCCACTGGGGTTGTTTGGCGTCAAGGGGACGTAGATTGATATAACACAGACAATAGACAACAGACAAGAAACAAATACTGATAAAACATATAAAAACAAATGGGGGGGAGGCAAGAAAGTTATTTCTTTTCGAGGCCTATGAGTGGCACTGAAAAGGACCTTTGGCTTCTTCTTCTGGTACTTTCTCCATTTATTCATCTATCTCCTGAATTTTCCCAATAATCCTTTCTTCCTTTCTTCCGACTATAGAATCCAATCAGGATGGACTGTCGCCCTTAATTTCTAATGGACTTTGATCAAGTTGTTGTTGGGCCTCTCAAAGTCTTCTTTTTTCTTTATATTCTCTCTTTCATTTCTCTTATTAGCCCAGGTTTCTTTGATCTTCTTCTTTTGTCAGCACTTTCCTTATCAGTTCTGCTTTCTTGAGCTGTCCTACTCCCCACATTACAAAAGACCACTCACTCCATTCCAAGATATCATCTAAGAAGCACCTCACTCTGGTAACATGATCAATGGCCTCCTTCAGTGTTCCTGCTCTCACATACGGAGGGTGAATAAGCCTATTAATCTCTTTACTTCTTCCTCTATCATCTCTTTCACAAGATCCATGGCTACCTTGAGGCTTGTTACTTGACTTGTCACAAAGTCTTTGGGAACTGGATGCCTCCATTCCTGTTCAAGCTTTTCCACTGCATAATAGCCATCCACCATCCAAAACCAACTGTCTTTTGAGTTGTTAAACAAAGCCATGACTGATACCATCTTCTTTGCGCTCATTCCATAAAATGGTGCTAATGACGAGCGCTTTGATTTGTATGTGTAAAGCACGGACGTGAAGGGAAACATCCCTTACTTTTCTCTTCACATAGTATCTACTATCCACACAGAGGTGATGTGAAATAAAAACTAACCATAATCTACAATCCATACACGCAAAGAAGCAAAATCAAACCCAAACTATACTATCCACACACGGGAAGAAGCCAAAACATAACCAAACTCTACAATTCACACACGCAAAGAAGCAAAACCAAACCCAAACATTCCATGCACACACGGGAGAAGCCAAAAGATAACCAAAATCTTCAATCCATCACACGCGAAGAAGCAAAATCAAACCCAAACTATACTATCCACACACGGGGGAGAAGCCAAAAGATAACCAAAATCTACAATCCATCACACGCGAAGAAGCAAAATCAAACCCAAACTATACTATCCACACACGGGGAGAAACCAAAACATAAACAAAATATACAATCCACACACGCGACGAAGCAAAACCATACCCAAACTATAATATCCACACACGGGTGACGCAGAGACATAACCATAATTTACTATCCATACACGCGAAGAAGCAAAATTAAACCCAAACTATACTATCCACACACGGGGAGAAGCCAAAACATAACCAAAATCTACAATCCACACACGCAAAGAAGCAAAATTAAACCCAAATTATACTATCCACACACAAGGAGAAGCCAAACCATAACCAAGATCTAAATCCACACACGCGAAGAAGCAAAAACAAACATAAAATATACTATCCACATACGGGTAGGAGATAAACAAACCCCAATAATCTGCTATCCACACACGCGAAGAAGCAAAAAACATAACCATACTCTACTATCCACACAATCGTACTTGAGCTCATACAAAAACACACACACACACACACACATAATGACATTAGGAAAGGAGTGAATGTTTATATTCACACTACTCCACATTCACACATTGGCAAATTGAATAGTGTTTCTTTTCTAGAGTTTTAGTTAGCCCATAAAAGGGCTGTTTTTGTATAAACTCCAGATGCACCTGCAAACATACGTGAGCGCTTAAAAACCCCAATAATATACTATCCACACACAGAATGGTGCCATAACTAACCACATAATCTACTATCCACACACACGATGAAGCCAAAACATAACCAAAAATACTATCCACACACGCGAAGTAGCAAAAAGATAATCATAATTTACTATCCACACACGGGAAGAAGCAAAAATCAACCATAATATGCTATTCACACACGCGAAGAAGCAAAAACATAACCATAATATACTATCCACAAACGGGAAGGAGCAAAAAAATAACCAAAATCTACTATCCACACACGCGAAGAAGAAAAATCTAACCCAAAATCTACTATCCACAAAGAAGGAAAGTTAAACACCACACACTGTACTATCTAACCAAACGTACGTGAGCGCTTAAAAATCCTAATAATCTACTTTCCACACACGGAATGGTGCCATAACTAACCACGTTATATGATGACGCCAAAATATAACCAAAATATGATATCCACACACGTTTAGAAGCAAAAACATAACCATAATATACTATCCACACACATGAAGGAGAAAACAAAACTCCAAATATACTATCCACATAGAGGGAAGAAGAAAAAGAAAACTATTATATACTATCTACAAACCCCAATTTTTACTATCCACACACGGGAAGGAGAAAAACAAAACCCAAAATATACTATCCACACACAAAATGGAGAAAAACCAAACCCCTTTATATACTACCTACACATGGGAATAACAAAAAAAAAACTAGTATATACTAAACATCCCAAACTATACTAGCCACACACGGAAAGAGAGAAAACAAACACCAAACATACTATCAACACATAAGGTAGGGAAAACAAGCTCCAGATATACTATCTACACAGAGAGAAGGGAAGAAAACCAAATCCCATATCTACCATCCACACAGAAGTGAGAATTAAACAAACGAACCCAATATATACTATCCACACAGAGGGAAGAAGACAAAATAACCCAATATACACTATCCACACAGAGGGAAGAAGAAAAAACCATATTATACTAACCACACAGAGGGACGAGAAAACCATTATATACTATCAACATAGTGAAGAACAAACAGTTTGCTTGGAAGCACCTAAGCCCTCCCCTACAATGACCAACTCTACCAATCGCCCCCCCCCCCCAACACACACACACACACACCACACACGCACTCCAAAAGCCATTTAACCCATTATTCTATAGCGTCAGTGTGTCGTTTTATGAGCAATCAAGACACAAAATGATGCATGAACAGACTGACTATTTTACCCATTTGCATGCCTAAAGTGCGTACGTAAAGGAAAAGACCCCTTCCATTTCAATTCTAACTAAACAATGACCCAGAAGGATAGAGAGAGGTGAAAGAGCATATATTCGTGCAATGTCAATAAAAACAAAACATACTATCCTTATTATAAAAGCTCAGAACTAAGAGAAACTTACGTTTTCTTTCTGGTTCATTCTCGTTTAGCAGTTAGTATGAAATTTCACATCAGGGCCAAAACATCGGCTCAGATTGTCAATATTTCCATTTCCATCTCTTGACTGGCACAAGTTCTTCCTCATCTTCAATTTCATCTTCTTCTGAGTCCCTCTCCTCTTTCACCTCTTATTTCTGTTTCTTCTCTTTTCGCTTAGGGCACACTGAAGCCCAGTGTCCTTTTGTCCTGACAAGGATAACAGGTATCTGGACGTTTGTTTCTCTTTCTTGGACGAAGCAGGTATTCTTGAGACAAATGCCCATTTACCTTGCAGATATAGCTAACCTCATCAGCACTTACACTTTCGTTTGACTCTCATCAAATCAACGATCAGAAGGGGAAGTTTTGTTGCCACTCTCGCCTGCGAATTATGCTTTCTTACGACTGATTGCAAATGTTTGACCAGCAGGTCGATCTGTGCTGACTTCCATTTTCTTGATCGTTTGAGAGTTGAATTAATACTGTTCTGACTCTAAGACTTTCTCCCCATTTACAGGGACCTGCTGCGTGTGAAACCTAGCCAAATGAAATTTTGCAATAAGATGAAACGATTTCATTGATAAAGTATGAGGCAACGTTGTGCCGTATCGGCTCACACACGAGCTGAAGTGTCAGCTGAAATCTGTGCCCGCAATCTCGAAGATGACATAAGTGAGTTTGAATCAACGCTCTCCACTTATGCCACAATACCAAGAGTATTGATTCACGCCAAAAAAAATCGTTCCGTCCATAAAAATATTACCACATTTGAGAAACGCAAAAATAAACTTCCAAAAAATTGAGAACGACGGCTTACATCTACAATGTGAAATGTTACCAGATCAAGTAGTGTGTAAAACTTAGATTAAATTTTTATATTGAAGACGAAACGATCTATTTTCCAAGGAGAAAGCAAACACCAAGCAACAATGGCGATCCGTGTCACACACCACTTTTCAAAAAGTGTTGGTAGAGGTTTGTGCTTGCGATTTTAAAGATGATAAAATTATCTCATATTCAAAACCATTTCCATCCACTATAGAATGAGATCGACAGATTGAGAGAACAACGGTGGTAAATGGTAAATCCAGTAGGATTACAGAACCAACATGACCAGTGAAGAGATAAATGTGTTTGGTACCTCATGAAGATTATTTTGTACAATCTAGTAGACCCAAAAGTGACTTGTATAAAAATTTAGAACGATGACATACACCTACACGGTTACATTAAATGGTCTACATCAATGGTTAATATGTCTTTATTATTAAATGTTCGTACAAACGATATGCGTGTAAGCGAAAGCTAACAAACACAGGCACGCACACGCACACAGGTGTTACTGCATTGGTGACAGTAGAACGGGCCGTAATTTAGTCTGGAATGTTTTGAGAGATGGACAGATAGACTTAACATTATAGTGGAGAGAGAAAGAAAGAATAATAAGGAAAAACAAAAACAAATGTAGGACACCATTTTTGGTTCCGTTAATCTTGCTGTATTATAGCACAAAGATTATTGACACAACCATACATTATATGTGAAATATGTTCCTTGTTTTCATTCATTCGTCAATTTCATCAAAGATAATGTGTTATTTATTGTCGACTGACTGCTTAACATTTGCTTAACATATCTCAGATTTAAGATATGTCCTGTGTTTTGCAGCACACGCTACAAACAATGTTGCAAAGTTTTCACAAATCTAAGGGAAATGGAAGAAAAAACAGCACCATAATGCCCCTTGTTCTATCCACAGTCTAAACTGAGAGAAAATAGGTCGAACATTGTTACATATTTTCTGAACGTGTATTTTGGTTTTAAAATTTATAGTTAACCATGGGCAGGATTATACAGTGCAATGCCACTCGCGTCATTCTTGAACATTGTTAAATTTTCTCCGAACTTGTGTTTTGGTTTTAGAATTCAGAGTTAACCATAGGCAGGGTTATACAGCGCAATGTCACTCGCGTCATTCTTGAAAAAGCCTTCTGTTTGTTTCCTTTCTTGAAAAACGCTATATCAAACCGTCGAGTAGAGCAGACGTACTTTCCATATGAAACTGAAACTACAGTGAAAACGAAGAAGGAATGCATGGAGACTTGTTGTCGTAGATTGATAAAGACAAGTATATGAACGAAGACATTTATTAATACGGACTTTAATAGATTTTACACAAGCCAGATCGTAAGCTATATCATGTATGGAAAAATTCTAAACTATTTTAGAGAGCAGAACAACTCATATTTTCCAGAGGATTGTGATTGTACAGAATACACTAGTTCACTTGGGACACGGATTTTTTACGGGATTTATAGATATACTGTAAGTGTTAGTGAAATAATCTCAGTGAAAATGGAAGTAGCAACATAAATCTTGCCAAACTATGTGCAGCAGGGGGAACCAAGCTAAGTACCTACTTTAAGACTAAAGTAGAGGATAGAGTACTCATAGCATTTCACACCCCTGGATGTCAAACGATAGATTTTGGAAATGTAGCCAGCACGCCTTGGCAAAACGAAGTTCTGACTGCCCTTAAAGTAATGGGGATTGACATAGACAAGGTAGATGGCCTGCAGAATGCAGGCTATAACAATTACGTCATATATCCAAAGGACTTTGACACACCCTTGATAGGGGTAGACTAAATTGAAATAAAGGGAAATAAGGCAAATATATACAAAACTGCACCCTTAACCAGAGAGATAGAGGCCAAAACAATAGATGTCTCAATCTCAGGCCTCCCTCTTAAAGTAGAGAGCATAGAAGTGACTAACAAAGTTGAGCGTAAACTAAAAATCAAAGTTATGAGAGCAAAAATGGCGACAGTTTGGGGCTTCGGAAATGTAAAGAAAGGAGTACGAATTCTCACTGTGGCAAAAGAAGATGCCCCAAAAATTCCAATATTTTTTATGTAATGGGATTAAGGTTGAAAAGCTGGTTTCGGGGGTGCGAGAATTACTGGAAGTGCCATAAATGTCAGCAAACAGGGCATAACCCCAGTGAATGCACAAAATAGAATTTACAAACAACAACAACAACTTACGCTAGCAAAGTTGCTGGTAGTCAACTAATAACCAAGAGTGACATTGACACACAACTAGTAGATTAATACAGGAAATAAGAAAAGAGAGAAATGAAGGGGGAGACAAAACTGATATCTCAATAAATAACGAACTCATGACCTTACCAGAAATTGACGTAACAGAGATAAAGGACAAGTCACCAATACCTGAATGGGAGATAATCTTAAGTCCCAATAAAACAGAGTAAATACAATTTCCCAACGAGGGAAACTTAATAACACTGACTAATATGTTCTCTCACCTACAAGAGGAGGAAAACTCCTTGGGAGACGAGAAGGAAATAACCGTAAGTGAAGAGTCAGAAGTGAGCATGAAACACCTGACCTCTACTCCCTTACCCAAATTGAGACTAAAAAAAGGAAAGCCTTCTCCAGGTCGAGTTCATCCCAGGAGAGAGGCAATAGTGATATAGAACATGAAAGGCCACAGACACATTATGAAATCAAGGAGGATAAGATGGGGGGGGGGGGGAGGAGGAAAAGAATTGAGACAGGAAAGTGACAGTGAAGACCAGAGTGAAGTGGACAGTGACAATAAAGACTACAGTGAATATGACATTATAACAGGAATAGAAAATGAAACTGACTCAAAACTGACGGAACACGACAATGGAACGGAAATTGATACAGAAAATACCACAGACCAACGAGTATAGACAGGACAAAAGACAATACAACGGAGGAAGTTACTCCAACATAAAGTAATAAAGAGGGGATCCAGCGCCCCCTCAAACAAAAACAAATTAATTATTAAAAAAACTAACATACATACTATACTTTTATAACTATATTTTAAATAATAATCACGGTATAACCGAAATGCGGCAACCTCGAAGGAACATGAAAAATGGAGGGAAAAACTTCTGTGTTTCATCTATAAATGTAAATGGGATTAATAAGGATAAATTAATTAAATTATGTAATAAAACCAATAATGACATTCTGTTTATACAAGAAACACATAATGGGTTCACTAAAGAATTAATGGCAATTTGTGAAGATAAAATGAATGGTGTCCTGATTTTAAATGATTTTAAGGGGGAAGATGTAAGAGGAGTGGTAGCAGCGTTTATTAAAAATAAAAGGGGATTAAACTGGAAAAGGGAAAACGAAGGAGAATTTTTTAAAGGGAGGATGATCCATATTATAATAGATGTCCACTAACAAATATCGAAAACAACAATTTTTAGAAAATTTATCTAAATACATGGAAAAATTTACCATGGAAAATTTAATTTTAGGGGGAGATTTTAAATGGGGGGGGGGGAAGAATATAGATAGAGATGGGGAATTAACCACAAACGTTGTAATGTTTAAACCAGAGCTGGAATTTTTTTTAAACAAACACAAAATGGTAGACGTATATAGGAAATTAAGTTTACTTAGGATGGAATACACGTATGAATACAAAATAAACAAAGGGAGTAGATTTTTTCAATGTATTGCACAAATTATGAAAAGACAAGATTTATAAAGAAGCAGGCATTACGGATTTTAAAGTTTCAGATCACAAGTTAGTATATTAAGAAATAGAATTGAAAAATAAACATAAATGGGGTGAAGGGAGCTGGAAACTGAACAACAACATTTTGGAGGAGAAAAATTTTATCAAAGAAATTAAATTAGAAATATAAAACAAAATGTATAGAAGGTGAACATAAATATTCTAAATGAATGGGATAAACTAAAAACTTTATTTAAAAAGAAAGCTATTATATATTCAAAAATTGGAAATGAAAAAAAATGGAAAAAGACGCGATTGAAAGACAGCTAGAAAAAATTTATACAAAGGAGAGAGAAGAAATACTCAAAGAGAAATTAAAGGGATATTAGATGACAAAAAGAAAGGGAGAGAAATAAGGGCCGGAAAATTTACCACAATATACAAAAAAGCGGAGGGCCTATATAAAAGAGAGGAGTTAAGGAGGAGGGGTGGAATATATTGAAACTTTAAAAAATTAATGGAGGAAATGAGGTATCAGACAGCAAGGAAATTTTAAAACACATTGAAGAATTTTATAGTAAGTTGTATACATCCCAACAAATTAATAACAACACAATAGAAGACTACCTACAAGGAATAGATTGCGAGATGATATCATCAGAACACAAGAACTCGTGTGATGATTTCATCTCAAGAGAAGAAATCTTAAATGGCATAAATAATCTGACCAAAGGAAAATCTCCAGGTAGAGATGGACTCACCGCGGATTTTTATATGAAATTCTGTGGCGATTTGTCACCCATTTTAGAAGGGTTATACAATAATATTCAGTTGAAAAATGATAATATGACAGAAAGCATGAGGGAAGGGATTATAACACTAATATACAAAGGGAAGGGAGATAGGGAAGATCTAACAAATTGGAGGACCATCTCCCTCCTAAATACGGATTATAAATTATTAAGTAAAATTTTAGCAGAAAGAATTAAACAGGGAATGGATAAAATCATAAACATGAATCAAACATGTGGGGCCAAGGGGAGGGACATTCAGAATAACATTTTAAATATTAAAACATTATACAGGAATGTGGGCTAAAAGGTGCTATGGTACTTTTTGACTAGGAAAAAACATCTGACAGATTAGAACAGAACTATATGCAAAAGGGTTTAGAAAAATTTCGATTTGGGAATATTTCAAAATTGGACTAAAATCCTGTACAACAAAATAACCTCAAGAGTACAGGTGAATGGAGCGAACACGGGAACATTTGACATACAAAGATCAGTGAGGCAAGGATGTCCACTATCTATGCTATTATATGTAATAGCGATTGAGATCCTAAGTATAATAATAAGACTTAACAGTAAAATTGAAGGTATAAAAGTTCCAAATATAAAGGACGAAATTAAGATGCTACAACATGCAGATGATTGTACTAACTTTATAAAATATCCAAACTCCTTCAAACACCTGGAAAAGGAATTTGAAAAATTTGGTCAAGCTTCATGGTCTAAAATCAACCACGAAAAAACATAAATATTAAAGATAGGGAACTGGTGGGGCAACTTTCCCGGACTTCCCTGCCCCCCACCCCCTTTTTACCCCCCCCCCCCCCCCCCCCGATCGTCGAGTTAAGGCACTGGGAGTCTTTTTTCGGGAAAAGAGATAATCAGGAAAACTATAAAAACATGAAAAATAAAATAAAAGAAAATGTGAATATCTGGGCATTAACGCCATTATGTATAACGGGCCCAGGCGGCCAAAACATACATGTATTCTAACATAATCTATTTTTTAAAATCTACATAAATAGAAAATGCCACATTAAATAAAATAGATAATGACATTATTAATTATATATGGGATTATAAAACCCACTACATAAATAAAGAAACTTTATATAGAGCGAGAGAAAGGGGGATTAGCATTACCTAATCCCATTTTAATTAAATATGCCAATATTTTAAATAGATTAAAATCTTAACCCAACCTACCGTGGGAAGGGATATATATATATATATATATATATATATATATATATATATATATATATATATATATATATATATATATATATATATATATATATTGGTACGATTATACTATGAGGAATAGGAGGAAATATATCAAAATAATACATTTTTTTGAAAAATTAGAAATACCTAGGAAGTTCAGCTTGTTATAGGATTACTAATTAAATATCGCGATAAAACAGAGTTATGGGAAAAGGATGAAAAGGATACATACCAATGGATAAGAGAAGATACAACAAAAAAATGTAGGAGTAAAGTAGAACAAGAAAATTTAGGAGTAAACTGGGACAAGGCCTGGGGGCACTGGAACAAATTATGATCACTTAAAATTCAAAGTCTTTGCTTTAAAGACATGCACAATACATGGTTGACAGGAGAGGTGGCAGTGAGACCGCACATGATTAGAGTATCGCTAAAATGTCCACTGTGTAAGAACGCCCTTTCAGCAAATATCATACTATGACACAATGTGAAAAAATAAAGGATGAAAGACTAAAGTTAATAGGGGAAATATGTGGAAAAAAAAGACAAACATAAAAGAAACAACATTTTATTTTTAGATGGGAAATTTGACAAAAACACACTTAAAAACAATTAGAGATTACATTGTTGGAACAACGAGGGCATGTGGGCAAATAATAGTGATAAGGAGATAATTATGAAATAACTTGTCAAGAAATTGGAATCCTGAGGAGAGGAGGAGAAAAATGGGAGGGGATGGGAGGGAGAGCTTCGGCTGGCTACCCACTAAGGGTGTGATACTGTCAGTGCGCAGGCCAGAGCCTCCAAAACATTCCCCGACCCAGACATGAGTCCCACCAAACCTTAGGATCCAATTTCAAAAATGTAAAATTTCAACTGTTTTAAATCCTAAATTTAATATAAATTTAATAGGAACCCCAACCCAATAAAAATTACATAAAATTTAAATTGTATAATTTTTTTCAATCCGGAAGAATCTGAAAATTTCAAAAATTATGTGCGAAGTTTAACCGAGTTTAAAGTTTTTGAAACTTTAAATTTTGTTTATTAAAAAATATTTCTTCCCAAAATTAAACCTATATAGATAATTTTATAATTTACTAAATTATAACAAGGTTTATATAGGAATCCTAACTTATTATAACTTTCAAATACCATTTGAACTTTCTAAAGAATCCTATGACGCTACACATTGGAAAATTCCAAAATATAATTACCTGAAATAAGAAAGTACAGGGAATCCACAGGGAATCTATATGGGGAAAGTACAGGGCGATGACATTATGGGGCTATGTCACAGGGCGCTACGCGAAGTGGACAGGCCTATGAAAGGGTCTTGGAAAAACACCCCATATAGAATATAAACAGACCAAACAAACACAAATACAACAGTACAACCCCACTGACTCCTCTCTTTCTCCAACCATACAGCTCCCGCACTGTATGGTTGACCAACCTACAATCTTGTAGTTATTAAACAATTTTTGGAATTTTCTAAAGAAATAGTTTAAATACTCAAAGGAGGCCTAACTCGATTCGGGAGAAATACAAGGAATAAAGAAGTGTGAACCTTGAATCGAACACGGCCTACCTGTTTCCTTCTTTTTAGCACGTATTGAGAGGAACGACACATATTACCACTCGAATAAAACAATAGAAATATTTTTTTTCATAACCTAATATATCACACCGTTCCGATCGCCAAAATTCTAAATTGAAAATAAATTAACGGAAAATAACATAAAATATATTGTAATGGATTTTAAATCCAAAGAACTGAACATACAGAAAATATAGCATATACACTATTAGCAGTAATACACATAGCAAACACTGAGACTTAGTAGAACCCTCGCAAAGGTCACAAAAATTACAAGGGAAGGAACTTCGAGCAAGGTGAATAAAACCAGGCTTGGACGAACAACCCTTTAGAAAACACTAGGGAAAAATAAATACCCCATCAAAAACTCAAATTAAATCTTTTTATACAAATTTCGTTAGAAATAGAACATACAACATATCTGAGAGGGTAACATACAAACTTAAAATACTTTTATATTTTTTTTTATTTAAGGGGGCATCTGTCTGGTGCCCTCCTCCAACCCCCCCCCCCCCGATCGAATGTTAGAGTTTTTCCGTGACACATTACAGTGCCAAAATGAAGAGAAAGCTACGATACCTGAATTGTACAAGCTCGTCAACTCAAGATTTTATTTCATCCAACGATTTACTGATTTACAATTTGTAAGGATGTAAATGTTTGAAGAAAAAATGACAAGACAAACGGAACAGTTCACAGAAATATGGAAATATGGTGACTACTGATCACAGTTTTGGAGAGCTATCTTCAAACAGGCACATATACCATTAGGATTTCAATCAAAACTACTATGACGAAGAGAGAGCGTAATTCTACTGTATAACATATCACGACACTTAACGTTTGTTTTTACAATATATTTTCCTTAAGAAAGATTCAAAGAAACACATTCCATTTAGATAATCACAGCCATAGAAAAATATACCATTATTAAATATCACCAGAGTGAACTGAAGATTATGGAAACTAACGATTCCTCCTTTTTTGATAACGTGGATGTAAAGTTCTCACAGAATAGTTCATCCCAATATGCTGTGATGTATTTGACTATAAAACTGACACAATTTCTGTGGGATATCCCAGCGTACGATTGTTCTTGCGTTAGTTTTACTTTTTTTTAAATTATTTTATAAATCGCCTAGCAGTGAGACACGACCTATCTCGACACTGTGTGAAGAGCTACTGAAGTCAATTAGTAGTGAACGCGTTAAGAAAATAAGTCTAGCCAGTTAAATCGTTTATGATGAGTGATGCATTGCTTTGTTCCAAGTTAGTTTGGAAAAATAATGCCTACGCTCTTGCGCTGTTACCATTGCAGTGCAGACTGACTGGAGTGTGAACTTGCAATCCTGTGTTGTGTATTGTACCATTTCTTCTTACCACAGCATCTACTGAAAGGTCACAGTACTGGTTCACGTTCTGAAACTATCAATATCTTTTAACCTCACTTAAACATTTTGACATACACACTCACATCAGTAGAGTGAGAAGTGTTACTATACTGAATGGCATGGTTTTTTGTTTGTTTTTGTTTTTAAAAATTGTGACTGGGTTTTTTTTATGAAGTAAAGAAACTAAAGTACTGCGAACCTCAAGGATGATGATCCAAGCTGTCTGTCTATTGATGCGTGTATTTACTTAAGAAGAAATATGACCTCTAAAAAAAAAACAAATGATATACGGCAAACATGATTAGAATGAACACAACGACAGCTAACTGTAGTAACAAAGGGGGCATTTTCCTTCACGTACGTGTAACTTCAAGTTTCAATCCTCTTTCAAGACAAATTTGTATCTTTTTGTAGGGCTTGAAATAAAATACTGAACAAACTTAAGCACTTAGCTGTAGATATTTCCTCTTGCGGCAACAGACTATACAGCATAAATAATGTTACAACAATATAAAGCCTTAAATCTTCTAGCAAAAAGAAATACAAAAAAAAAATTGAATTAAAGATTAACGATGACTAACCAACAAAACTGAATATAACAAAGGCAATGACATGTGAAGAAATGCCTCTTACTTTGGAAAGGTAGGCGAATGTAACCTGACATGTACCATCAACTTGAAAAACATTATAAACAGAGAGAAACCTGAATTCAAAATTCAGTAATTTTTTCAAAATTATTTCTGTTTCTCTTTTTTTTTTGTTTTTGGGGGAAAGGGAAAATACACATAAAAGCTTTGATATTTCTGAAGAAAAAAAAAATGAGGGGATATTCTTAACTTTCTTAACCACCTATATATGCTTGGACTTGTCTGTGGGATATCCACAAAACAAGAAGTACAAATTTCTGGTCAGGGCCGCAAGTGCTTGTGCTTTGGAAAATGACAAAAATTAGATATATAATTTTCTCGTGACACTTATAAAGTGAAGAGTCTGTGCAAGTGTAAAAAGCCAAAGTCATATAACTTTTGTATTTTGTACGGCTTGTAAAGATTTTCACTTTAGAAAATGTGAAGTATCACAAGTTTTTCTGTACAAACAGAAGTGGAACATAGGGGCTTGCAAGTAAAGAAAAACCCAGAAAGTTGGTGTCATCAAGAGTGCTAGAGACGATACTGTGCATTTAGGACACGTACGTACTCCAGAAAACCATGCTAATCGACTACGATGTCTCATTCTCTCTGTCACTTTTACTTTGTCGTTGAGCACTATGTCTACCAATCCTGATTTAACACACGTTTTCTTCATTTCTTTTTTTAAATAAAAACTAAACCCATTTTTTAAAAAAAAACAACCGTTTTACGACAGCAACTTCATTGTCTCCTCCTGCTCTTACCACTGTTGCTGCACCCACAAAGGTGATATTTCCTAATACCAAAGTATGAGACAGAGCAAGTAAGTTGTGAAGTTTAGTGGATGTTTGTGATAATAACTTGTGATACTTCGTGACTCAAGATATCATGTTTTCCAAGAGTTTGCTGCTATATCCTTCATGACTCCATCATTTTAGCTTATGTGTACTTACGCTAAGAATGTTCATTTTAGCAAGACGAGCGAACAGTGCCTGACAAGTTAATATATATAACATTTACATAGACCTAATAATCGGTAAGAAATAATTGCAAATGGTCTCTCCATTAGGTCCAGTTTAAAACTATACGTTTTCGATCTGTATCGACAATAAACATTGGTCCTATAAACCCATCTAATAACTGACTGGAGATATTTTGCATGAAACACAAGGAATGTAAATAGTCAGATATTTGTAAGACATAGCTTTTCTGTACCGCCTTTTCCTCCCATAATAAACTATTTGATATTCCCAATGGGAATAATTGGGAAGTATCACAGATGTATGTATGTATGTATGTTTGTGTGTGTGTGTGTGTATGTGTGTGTGTGTGTGTGTGTGTGTTTTGTTACTTGTACATCATAGAAAGTGTCTTGTGTACCATATTAAGGAACCCATCTGTATACTTGTGATTGTTCACAACACATTTGCTACTGACGATATATGTAAGCTTAAGAGGCTTCATTACTTGATCATAAAAGGCCTTAAAATTATACACTGTATGTGACACTAAAATGGAGAGTTAACAGTAGATTATGTAACCATACTCGATTTACAATACCAATATGTCACCTTGACCTATTTACAATTCCAATCTATCACCTTCATTTATCTTGCAAGTCACACTTATTTGCTGATGATGATGATGATAATGTATCAATATTTAAATGATGAGTTTGAAGATGGGTTCCTTAATATGGCACATAAGACACTCCTTAATATGGTACACAAGACACTCCTTAATATCGTACACAAGACACTCCATAATATGATACACAAGACACTATTTAATGTCGTACACAAGACACTCCTTAATATCGTACACAAGACACTCCTTAATATCGTACACAAGACACTCCTTAACATCGTACACAAGACACTCCTTAATATCGTACACAAGACACTCCTTAATATGGTATACAAGACACTCCTTAATATGCTACACAAGACACTTTTCTTAATATCGTACACAAGACACTCCTTAATATGCTACACAAGACACTCCTATATCGTACACAAGACACCCCTTAATATGGTACACAAGACACTCCTTAACATCGTACACAAGACACTCCTTAATATGGTACACAAGACACTCCTTAATATCGTACACAAGACACTCCTTAATATCGTACACAAGACACTTTCCTTAATATGGTACACAAGACACTCCTTAATATGCTACACAAGACACTTTCCTTAATATGGTACAGAAGACACTCCTTAATATGCTACACAAGACACTTTCCTTAATATGGGACATAAGACACTCCTTAATATGGTACACAAGACACTTTCCTTAATATGGTACACAAGACACTCCTTAATATCGTACACATGACACTCCTTAATATCGTACACAAGACACTCTTTAATATGGTACACAAGACACTCCTTAATATTGTACAAAAGACGCTCCTTAATATCTTACACATCACACTCCTTAATATCGTACACAAGACACTCCTTAATATCGCACACAAGACACCCCTTAATATGGAACACAAGACACTGCTTAATATCGTACACAAGACACTTCTTAATATGGTACACAAGACACTCCTTAATATCGTACACAAGGCACTCCTTAATATCGTACACAAGACACTCCTTAATATCGTACACAAGACACTCTTTAATATGGTACACAATACACTCTTTAATATGGTACATAAGACACTCCTTAATATCGTACACAAGACACTCCTTAATATGCTACACAAGACACTCCTTAATATGGTACACAAGACACTCTTTAATATGGTACACAAGACACTCCTTGATATCGTACACAAGAATCTCCTTAATATGGTACACAAGACAGTCCTTAATATCGTAAACAAGACACTCCTTAATATTGTACACAAGACCCTCCTTAATATCGTACACAAGACACTCCTTAATATGGTACACAAGACACTCCTTAATATCGTACACAAGACACTCCTTAATATCGTACACAAGACACTTTCCTTAATATCGTACACAAGACACTCCTTACTATCGTACACAGGACACTCCTTAATATCGTACACAAGACATTCTTTAATATGGTACACAAGACACTCCTTAATATGGTACAAAAGACGCTCCTTAATATCTTACACATCACACTCCTTAATATCGTACACAAGACACTCCTTAATATCGTACACAAGACACTACTTAATATCGTACACAAGACACTTCTTAATATGGTACACAAGACACTCCTTAATATCGTACACAAGGCACTCCTTAATATCGTACACAAGACACTCCTTAATATCGTATACAAGACACTCTTTAATATGGTACACAAGACACTATTTAATATGGTACATAAGACACTCCGTAATATCGTACACAAGACACTCCTTAATATGCTACACAAGACACTCATTAATATAGTACACAAGACACTCTTTAATAATGTACACAAGACACTCCTTGATATCGTACACAAGACTCTCCTTAATATGGTACACAAGACAGTCCTTAATATCGTACACAAGACACTCCATAATATTCTACACAAGACACTCCTTAATATCGTACGCAAGACACTCCTTAATATCGTACACAAGACACTCCTTAAAATCGTACACGAGACACTCCTTAATATGGTACACAAGACACTCCTTAATATCGTATACAAGACACTCCTTAATATGGTACACAAGACACTCCTTAATATCGTACACAAGACACTCCTTAATATCGTACACAAGACACTCCTTAATATCG
The DNA here is from genome assembly GCA_028554795.2 of Sinohyriopsis cumingii. Classification (NCBI taxonomy): domain Eukaryota; kingdom Metazoa; phylum Mollusca; class Bivalvia; order Unionida; family Unionidae; genus Sinohyriopsis; species Sinohyriopsis cumingii. The sequence continues at coordinate 47,318,229 of CM068824.1, forward strand.
TACACAAAACTCTCCTTAATATCGTACACAAGACACTCCTTAATATAGTACACAAGACACTCCTTAATATGGTACACAAGACACTTCTTAATATGGTACACAAGACACTCCTTAATATCGTACACAAGACACTCCTTAATATCGTACACAAGGCACTCCTTAATATCGTACACAAGACACTCCTTAATATCGTACACAAGACACTCTTTAATATGGTACACAAGACACTCCTTAATATGGTACACGAGATACTCCTTTATATCGTACACAAGACACTCCCTAATATCGTACACAAGACACTCCTTAATATGGTACACAAGACACTCCTTAATATGGTACACAAGACACTCCTTAATATCGTACACAAGACACTCCTTAATATCGTACACAAGACACTCCTTAATATCGTACACATGACCCTCTTTAATATGGTACACAGGACACTCCTTAATATCGTACACAAGACACTCCTTAATATCGTACACAAGACACTCCTTAATATGGTACACAAGACACTCATTAATATCGTACACAACACACTCCTTAATATCGTACACAAGACACTCCTTAATATCGTACACAGACACTCCTTAATATCGCACACAAGACACTCCTGAATATGGTACACAAGACACTCCTTGATATCGTACACAAGACACTCTTTAATATGGTACACAAGACACTCCTTAATATCGTACACAAGACACTCCTTAATATGGTGCACAAGACACTCCTTAATATGGTACACAAGACACTCCTTTATATCGTACAGAAGACACTTCTTAATATCGTACACAAGACTCTCCTTAATATCGTACACAAGACACTCCTTAATATCGTACACAAGACACTCCTTAATATCGTACACAAGACACTTTCTATGATGTACAAGTAAAAAAGCTTCATCCATTATTCTCAAATGGCATTAAGATTATATAGCAGAAAGGAGAATATAACAGAAAACTTACTATACTGAGCAATGCCGTTTGTCCTTGTATATATTATCCAAATTGTCCATGATGATATCTAAGTATAGCAAGTTTTATTTCTTAATCGCTAACAGCTTTGAAGTTATAGCGTGAAAACACAGATTCTATGATCCCTGTTTTTCTGTGAAAAGATAGGAGAAACTATAATCAGGTGTAGTAAGAATAACAAGTAATTCATCAATGACATTTGATTATTCAAAGGCAAATTCATACTATGTCATCATATATCCGATTACTTCATCTGGGATTTGATCATGAAGGACTGGCCACAATGTGACAGAAAATTGAAACCGTATTTCCAATCTGGACAAAGCATAAAACAAAGGACTCGAAAAAGTAAATTTTAATTTTATTTTTAAGCAAGATCTCTCAATTTCAATGACTTTTTTTTCAAAGACCTAGGTGAAAAATGAATGACTTTCAAGGCCCTGAAATTAGATCTTTTTTTTTCTTCCAATGACTTTCAATGACACAGATGATGAATTCTACAGGGGCTGCAATAGCCAGGGTCCTAAATCTAAATACATTTCAATGCATTTTAGTGGGTACATCTTTTATCATTAAATGGCATTGTGCACAGACTATTGCTGCTCAGATGACAGGCATGTTCCATATGATATCGTGAATGTCAAGTATTACATGATTATATTCTATTTCTTTATGGCAATATAACAGCCAGTATGAAGACTACATGTAAAACTGGTCTGTGATGGACAAGAGTGCAAGTAAAGTTGTAAATTATCTGTAATCTATGATTTATATACCAGAAAATGGTTTAATACAGTATGTTTTGTATGATCACATGAGAACTGAAAATACATTATAGCAATGCAATTTGCGACAAAACGTCACAAATAAACACTTTTGCCTCTAGCATGAAAGACCATGTACACTTTTAAACTTTCACTAATCTTTTGATCACAAGCTTCAGTTTTTTAATGAATTTATTTCTCCAGCATGTATCCTCATGTGCTGCTTTCGATTTCCACTGTCATTAAACATTTTTTCACATACTTTAGACTTAAATGGTTGTTCTCCAGTATGTATCCTCATGTGCATCTTTAGAGTTCCATTACAGCTCAATATTTCACCACACACTTGACACTTTGCTGGCTTTTCTCCAGTATGTATCCTGGAGTGTACCTTTAGACCATCAATCTGTCTGAATGTTTTATCACATACTTCACATCTGAATGGTTTTTCTCTGGTGTGTATCCTAGTATGTACCATTAGACATCCACTCTGTCTAAAGGTTTTATCACATTCTTCACATTTGAATGGTTTTTCTCCAGTGTGTATCCTCCTGTGCTTCTTCAGACTTCCATCCCAACTAAACCTTACATTACATACCTCATACTTATATGTTTTTTCTCCAGTATGTATGCCACTGACAACAAAGGTTGCATTACATGCTTCACACTTATACGGTTTTTCTCCAGTCTGTAACCTCATGTGTACCTTCAGACTTCCACTCTGACTAAACTGTTCATCACATACTTCACACTTTAATGGTTTTTCTCCAGTATGCATCCTTATGTGCAGTTTTAAATTTCCACTCAGACTAAACATTTCATCACATACTTTACACGGGTATGGCTTTTCTCCAGTATGTATCGTCATGTGCCTTTTAAGACCATGATTGCGACTAAATGTTTTATCACATACCTCACACTTAAACATTTTATGACTCAGCTTTTCACTGTTACTAACATTTCATTAGTCATCGATCTTCAAAATGTATATGTCTTTCTACAGCATGCATATGTCGACCTTCAATGTACATTATGGCAAATTAATAAACATGACATTTGAATGGTTTTGTCTGCTCTATGCATTATCTTGAGAACACTTAGCCTTTCACTCTTAATACAGATTTTATCACATACTTTTTATTTTAGTCCAATATGTATCCTCGTATTTTCCTTTATCGGTGACAGCTCCGCATCTGAGAAACAAACTTAACATCACTATATACCAACATTCCGCATGCAGATGGTATTGAAGCGTGTAAATATTTTCTTGATAACAATCCTAATAATAGCACACTATCTAGTGAAGATATTTGTAAAATAATAAAACTTAACTTGGAAAATAATTATTTTCAATTCAATAATACGAATTACATACAAATAATGGGTACGTCAATGGGTATTAATATGGCTCCTTCATACTATTCCCTTGCAACGATAAATTATAAAAGAATTTTCTTCAGCACGAAAGGTTTAACCCATCTCTTTGGTTCAGATTTTTATATGACATATTTATGATCTGGAACCATTCACTTGAAGAACTGAAAAAATGTATTGATCTCATAAATCACTTTCACCCGACGAATAAATTTACTTATAGGCCTAAGTAGTGAATAGGGATACCCTAGGGACTAGGGGACGTCCATGTTAAATTAGAGGGTTGTACCCTGGGGGACTATGTAAAATTTAACACTGGAGAAAAAAGTTTGTACCCTAGGGACAATGGAAATTAACATTGGGGAATAGATCGTGGGACTGTCTAGGGACAATATAATTTAACATGGGGAATAGATCGTGGGACTGTCTAGGGACAATGGGAAATTTAACATGGGGAATAGATTGTGGGACTGTCTAGGGACAATGGGAATTTAATATGGAAAAATCTTGGGACTGTTTAGCCTCAAGGGAAAATGGAACAGGGTCGGGACCCTATTTTAATACGGTCCCGACCTGATGCGTCTATGGAAATGGAACAGGGGAAAATTGAAACAGGGAGGGTCACTATTTTTTTAAATTAAAAAAATAAATAAAAATGGGGCAGGCAATGAAAGTCAAGGTCTTTTCGAGACCTAGGAGTGACCCTGAAAAGGGCCTTTGGGTTTCTTCTTCTAACTCCTCCACTTCTTCCACCAAGTTCTCACTTTTTCCATTATTCCTTTCTTCTTCCTCTTTTCAGTTTCTGTTATCCAGTCAGGATGACCCATCTCTCTGAATTTCTGTTGGATCTTTATCCAGTTGTTATTCAATCTTTCAAACTCTAATTTCTTCTTCTTATTATCTTCTTCCTTTCTCTCTTTGCTCCATTTTTGTTTTATCTTCATCACTTCTACTTTCATTATCTCTCTAATTAGTTCTTCTGCTTTTATCAACTGGTTAAAACCCCACTTTACATACCACCAGTCAGTCCAATAAAAGCTATTTTCTAGGAAGCTCCTCGCTTCTATGACATGATCCAAGGCTTCCTTTAAACTACCTACTCTCACGTAAGGTGGGTTAATGAATCCTCTGATACTTTCTACTTCTTCCTCAATCATTCCTCCTATTAGATCTTTTGCTACTCCAAGACTCTTGACATTGTTCAGGCTACCTTCAAATCTTCCTTCCTTATTCAATCTTTCTACTACATATGTCCCATCCATGATCCAAAAATAGCTATGTCTCAAATCGTTAAATAATTTTGTCACCTCCATCTTCTTTATTTATTCCATGGAATGGTGTGAACAACGAATACTGTGGGTTCTTACATAAAAAGCGCGGACGTGAAGGAAAACATCCCTCTAAAACCCAAAACTTATATTACCTAGATCATCACTTAAAACGTGCGCACGTGAAGGAAAACATCCCCTACTTTTCTCATTTCATGTTATCTACTATCTACATACGTGAAGCAGCAATAAACAAACCCAAAATCTACTATCCATACAGGCAAAGCATTAAAATGAAACCCAAATCTACTATCCACACAAACGTACTTGATTACTTACAAAACCCAATAATCTACTATCCACACAAACTTACGTGAGCGCTTACAAACACAAACACATACACTCACACTAGAAAAAAAGAGTCAGTGTTTATATTCACACTACTCTACTTACACACATTGGCAAATCGAATGCTATTTCTTTTCTAAAGGTTTGGGTAGCCCTGAAAAGGGCTGTTTGTTTTGAACTCCAGGGCACCTGGTTAATGGTTGCACATTTCCAGTCTGGCACCGCAAACGCATCTTCTACTCCAATCTCCTTTCACTCTTTTGACTGCGAGCGAATAGGGAGGATGATTGGCTTCAGCACCCCAATCCTCTGTCTCTGGTATCTTGTAAGTCATCCTCTCTCCTATTTTCTTTTTCTCCTCTTCCCTTTGTCATCTCTCCGCCTCTTCCTTCTTTATCCTTCCCTCTTCGACTATGGCCACTGCAGCCAGCTCATTCATTATACGCCTGGCATATTCCAGGTCCATCTGGAGTTCTAGAAGTTTTACAATCCTTGTATTCATTGTCTTGATGTTAAAGAGTCAACGATGGGTAGACCGACTGACGACTAGTTTTCAATTTATAGTTAAAGCGTGGACGTGAAGGAAAACATCCCCCTAAAACCCAAAACTTATATTACCTAGATCATCACTTAAAACGCGCGGACGTGAAGGAAAACATCCCCCTAAGACAAAACTTATATTACCTAGATCATGACCAAACAACGCGCGGACCTAAAAGAAACACTCACTCACTTTTTTATACTACCCATCACTATCCTAAAAATTTTCATTAATCACTTAAATATACTATCCACATACGCAAAGCAATCAAATCCAAACCAAAATCTACTCTCGACACACGTCAAACAGCAAAAGAATTATCATTATCTACTATCCACACTAACGTACTTGATCGCTTACTATCACAAACACATACAATCACACCAGAAAAGAGTCAGTGTTTATATTCACACTACTCTACATACACACATTGGCAAATCGATTGTTATTTTTGTTCTAGAGGTATGGGTAGCCCTGAAAAGGGCTGGTTTTTTTTTTTTGTTTGCTATGGCGATCTTTTATATTCTAAGAATGCGACATCCTCTGACGATAGGCTTTCTGACGATAGGTCTGCTTCTTCGGAAAGAGAAGAAGAATTCTTTGGTGTCGATACGACAGTCGACAAAGCCTCTGTCAGGTTCAGGTTGCTGCTGCTGCTGTTGTTGCTGTTGCTGCTCTCTCTGCTGTTTCTGAAGTCTGTACTTCTCTGTCCATTCTTCTTTCTCCCTGTTAATTTCTTCTCCGAAGTGCTCTTCTATCAGGTCTTCAGTGACTTTTAACATTCTCACATTCTCTATCTCTTCTAGCTTCGGTATCAGACTGTGTCTGACCCTATGCAAATTCACGTAGGCTTCGTTTAGCTTAGCTAGTTTGGAGCACATCTTCGTAGTAGGATGAGTCGACAATGGATGGTTAGATTGGAAACTACCCCGGTTTTTAAAGTCAAAGCGCGGACGTGAAGGAAAACATCCCTACACGGTTTTCGAGTCGGAACGTTCAATGAGTGTCATGAGAGGGATAGAGAGAAGTCAAAGAGCATGAATCAAGATTCCTATAGCCAAACAAACCACAAAGGCATTTTTTCTTCAAAACACAACATTTTTTATTTAAAATCAATTAACACTAACAAACAACTATAACATTTTTTAACAATAACCATTTAATATAACATCAAACATTTTTTTTCAAATCACAAACATTTTTTTTCAACTAACACATTATTTTGGACAGGACTGACAACGTTGTGAATGAAATTGGGATTTCCACTGTTGGAAGTCATTAGGCCATTGATGGACACTACGTTTCCTAGCTTGAGATAAGCATAATGGTCACAAAACCATCGATCTACTTTCACATCGTTTCTAGAAGAAGAACGAGGATCAAAATGAGTCACTAAATGTTCTAAGGAATAGCCCCGACTGCGATGATGCAGAAAATACACACAATATTGTCCACACACCAAGGAATCTGTGCTTTGTAATTTCACATTATTGAATCGTGTGGTCTGAGCATTTCTTCCCATAAAGTCAATGATATCGTCTTCCAAAGGTGGCAATCCATAGGAATCAAAATATTCCACACATCCTTCTTGAGGAAAGTAGACGGCTACCCAGTGGGTTCCTGGGAGATGACTGTCGTCCGTGTTGATCACATAAGCCTGATGGTCTTGAGGTTTGCGATGAGGGAGTTCATCTTTAGCACAGACGACAGGATTCCAAGAAGCCGTGTACGAACTGTGGTTCGAAAGGTAATAAAGTTCCCAGGTATCCATTTGTGTGTTTTTCTTCTTCTTCACAGGTAATGATAAGTGATCAATTCGATCCTGACTTTTTGCTTGAAAATGTCTGACAAGTAAAAGGCGTTTAGCTCCGACTTCTTATTCTGGTCAAAGAGAGATTCGATGCGACGGCACTCCAGAGACGTTAATGGAGGAGAAGAATGTTTATCCAAGCCTTTATACCACTCGTTCAACACGAATTCTATCTCGATGAGACCCCAAGCTTTGTCTAGATATTCGTCCAATTTTTCTTCTTGACTCAACATCAGACATTTGTCGTGTTGAAATTGACTGGGATGATCGTTGTGACATCCATAGCACTCTTCCATGATAAATTCTTTCATTATTTCTGCCAGGAATGTAGCAAAACAGGAGACTAAATGGGCTTCTTGTTCTGGCCATCGGGACTTCATCATGATGGCTTCTTCGTCTTGGGATTCTTCTTCTTCCACGGTCTCCTCACATTCCATGTCCAAAGTTTCTCCACTAGGTAAAGAGGAATAGCAGTCTTCCATGGCTTCTAATAATCTAGAATCACTTCTCTCAAACTGTTGATTTCTATCGTATTATCAAATTCTGCATACAGGATGAGGTTCAGTGTGTTATCTGCAGGCGTTGGCTTTGAAAACTGAAGTTCCACACGAATCTGACCGGATTTTATAGGGTGGAAATGTCTCTCGTCGTTGCCTTGGTCTGGAGTGAAATCAAAAGCCCACAAAGCGTAGCCTCCTGCATAATCGTCGTACGTAATCCCGTGACTGGTGTTGGTTCCTAACTGTCGGGTAGCTTCGTACAGGGACAAGTACGATCTCAAGTAATTCATCTTCGTGGGACTAAAGTCAGGTTCGAAAGGTCGGGTACACAAGGTCTTGCCATCGCGACTGACTTCAATTTTGGACACGTCGTAATGTTGAAAGTTGAAAGGATTTTCCTGGTAGACTCCGTTGAAGGCTGAATTCTTGACGATACCAAGGATTAAACGTTTGGGTAACTGTCCTTGGAACAGAATGATCATCGATCATAGATTGCTGTCCAGCAGGAATAGTGAACGTTTTCACTTCCATGCGACGTATAGGATACTTGGCGGTCGTTCTGCTCAATGTGTGACTGACGTCGTTACCCACTTTAGGTAACACTTCCACGCGTCGTACGTAAAGTCGTGCTTCTTGAATGATAGTTTTGTAAGTGGAACCAGCAGCAGCGATCAAATGGAAAGCGGCACTGCTACTATTCAGTCTCAGACGGATATCCACACCGTTCAGCAAATACTTTTCTTGTAACCACATGTCCAAATGCAAGTGATCCATCAGTTATAAACTACGACTTTCATGAATTTTCGTTCGTCCTTCTAAAAATCCCATTGGATTTGCCTCATTCCCAACAAGTGTAAGGCCATCGAACTGAGTCGCTTTGTCAGGTTTCTATACCACGCAAGCATCCAGATGAGTGTTCTTGGCTTCTTTCCGTATGTCAAGAGATTTTCCAGGTACGCTCGGTAAGGGTAAGTATCCATGTTGTTGCTGACCAGTTTGTTATTCAAGTACAAGTCCACTTCGCTGAACAAGGAATGCGTGAAATTATTGACGGGAGCTACTGCATCATCATCGCCTATGGGACCGTTGTTCGCTTTGGTACTTTGACGTTCAAGTACAGGTAACTGCTATTGATATCGATGTAATCTTCGGGCTGACCTTTGATTTCAAACTCGATGGGAGCGGAATCCGTCAAAGAGGACACGGGATGAAATTCCACCCATTGAGATTCTTGCATCGTCAACATGGTGAGTGGCATGGCAAACTGATCCAGTTCCGACTTGGAACAGGCACAAGACTCTCGGTGCATCATTTTTTTCTGTTTCTCAATAATCAAAAACGTCTAAGTCTCGAACGGTTCTTCTTTTCTTTGTCTTTCTAGTTTTAGATGTGTGAAGTCTGGTGAAAGGGTGTTTTCTTCGTCGTCTCTTTCTGCCTTGTCCTTGCTGTGGCTTCAAGGAAGTAGGAATGCCTGACTCGGTAGCATGCAGGGCATTTATAGGTGTTTCTCGTCGACCCAAAAGGTCTTTACCCGTGTGCAACAAGGCATTTTTGCCTGCCCTCAAGAAGGCTTCTTTGGGGTTTTGTTTGTCGATGATGACATTTTGGAGAAATTCCTTGCCTTGCGTCAGTGCGGCATCCTTCAAGGGGTGTAATCCGCGTGTCACCATCGGTTTCAACATCGGGGCCACCGAACGAAAGGCCGATTTTAACATATCTCCTAAACCGTGTCCTCTATGTCGAGCAACCCCTCGGTACACTGGATACATGACTTACGAGTCGTGAGAGAACCGTTTTCGAAAATGGAGTTTCACCGTGACTTTTCCTTTGGTGAATGGAATATTTTGTCCCAGATCTCCTTTTATGACAATGTTGACCGTGTCCAAATAAGACTTGCTGACAGGCAAATAATGAGGATGTACAATTGACTACTAATTCCTTTTTTTTGTTCTGCTTTCTTCCTCAGCTCCATGTCCCCGCCCAACATGGCAAACAATTCAGGACAAAATAAAAAAGACATGATTTTACCCCCCTCAGGAAATTTCATTAGGAATCGACGAGCTACTTTATGGTATTCCAGGATGACACTTTTTTTGGCATTCTCCAAAGCTTTCCCATACACGACATTAAACCTGGAGGTCATGGTGCTGACTAAATGTTGACCACTAAAATAATAGCCTGGGGGAATGGACAAGTGATAGTCGGTCCAATTTTTATTTTTTATGTTAGGGGCTGTAAAATTATATTTGACGTGGGTATCCAAGTACAGTTGCAATTGTTCGTCATGAGCTTCCACCGTAAAAATATTTTGATTGGGAAGGACATTGAGGACTTGGGTCGGGTGAATCATTTCCACTAAAGCCACTTCCCAATGCTCTTCGTGATCTATCTGGATGGCCTGAGGTAATTTGGCCGTGCAACAGCACTACGTGTTGTTGGGAAACACCTCCATGGAACTGTCACTGGGTAAGGTTAAGTGAAATTGGTTGTTATTGCTCATAATTCCAGAGTTCTGTGGCTGTCCGAGGGGTTACTGGACTCAGAGGCGTGTCTCCGCCCAAAATGGGGTTGTTGTTGTTGCTGGAGTGGTGACTGACACTGGCACTGGACACAAGGTTCCCGTTGTTCCCGTTGGAAGAGAATTTAGGGAGGGATTGGGAAGAAGGTAACCGATGCAACTCCTCAATAAAATGGTCCACAATTGTTTGTCTCCTTGTTGCAAACTCAAATTGGCAATGGCTGCCCCGATGACACAATACACCACGAAGATTTGGCAGAAAAAGACGATTTGCGTTTTAGGCACACGTCCTCCACACCACACCCACAAGTTATGTTTTTGCAAATCTTGCAGAGAAGAACTAGGTGAAAGAGTGGTCGACGTAGCAGCGTCTGTGTGAAAGGGCATGATGGTCACTTCTTTTTATAGTCGATGACTTGCGAAGCGTCGATCCAAGAATTAAAACTGGGTGGATATCCTTTCCAACGGACTTGGACTTCTTTCACACGTCGTTTGCCCACTTTACGGGTTCTGCGCTCGAGAATGCTTTCGATGTCGTACACGTCGTCTTCTTTTTTGGTGACACGTTGTAACTCGGGCAAATAAAATGTTCCTTTGAGCACTTCTCCGTTCATGCCTTCTAATTTATAGGCGGCAGGATGACGGCCATGCACTCGTCCAGTGACACGAAACAATTCGGTCGCCCAGTTAGGTAAGTAACCATTGTCGAAATTGCGTTTGGTTTTGCCAATGCGTACCCAATCTCCTACGGCCAACACTCCACTTTTCTTGGGGACAGCCCTCGTCGGGGACGTACCAAACAGGCGCTCAAACACCAGCACTTCGTTGTCGGGAGTCACTTCTTGCGGGGCACGTCCGATGCTTCGATGGTAAGATTGGTTGTACGCTTGCACCAGGTGCGGTAAGATGTCGATGTACTTCAGAGTGTGGTGATGCGTAAAATATTTCCACATGCGTTCTTTCAAAGTGCGTTGAAAACGTTCCACGATGCTGGCTTTGGTTTCAGGATTCTCGGTGGTAAAAAAATGAATGTCACGTTTCTTTAATTCTGTTTCGAAAGCTTCATTCAGAAATTCGGTACCTTTGTCCGTTTGCCATCGAAGAGGGTGACGACCGCTTTGTTTCAACACCCGTTGCAGGGCTCGCACTAACTCACTGCTCGATTTGGAAGTCACGGGTACGACCCAGGCAAATTTGGAAAAGACGTCGATGACACAAAACAAATATTTGTAACCGCAATTGTAGCTGGCCAAATGAGAGACATCGGTTAAATCGGCTTGCCATTGATGATCGATGCCTTCCACTCGGGTGCGACTTCTGGAAAACTTGCGTCAAATGGGTTTGTGTAAAGTGTAGGTAGCTTGTTCTTGCAACCATCGTTGCACTTGAGGTAAACGGAGACTTTTCAGTCGAGTTTTGGCAGCACGATACAATTTTTGAACTCCTGCGTAACCTGCAAGATGAGAGGGATCGTAGTAAATGCTGGCTAACACTTTTTCCATTTTTTGTTTGTTTGTTAATAAGACACACACTCTTGGAGGATGCTACTTTTTTCTCTTGGGGTATTTTCTTGGATTGCAATGCTTTGCGTGTGCGACCAGCAATAGGTGTCGAGGAGGTGGATGTCTGAACAGGGGATATCGGTTCTTGTTTCACTTCTGTCTTCACCTTCCTTTTCTCTTCTGATGAAGAAGGGGTGGTCATCATCTTTTTAATCGATCCAATTCTGAAGGTAGGATTTGTTGTTAACTTGCGTACTTTTTCTGGTGGAGTTTGAAACCCTTCTTCTTCTTCTCCTTTTTCTGTCTTGGTCACTGGTAGTGGTGGTGGTAGTGGTGATGGTGCTGGACTTTTCATCAAGGTCTTAAAATCTTTCAGAGTGGGAAGAGCTGTTTTGTCTGAGGCTTTCTGGTGAAAGAGTTGCAGTCGTTGCAAGAGTTGACCGTACTTTTGCGATTTTTCTGTTTCGGACAAATCTTGGCGATCCATCAAGGTTTGCAATTCGTGTTGTAACTGGGACATCTCGCTGAAATTGGGATTGGGAGGTAAATGCGGGGTGCGTTGTTCTTGCCAACGATGGTATTCCATCCATCGTTTGTAAGGCACTAAAGCTAGTTTTCGTCCTTCCATGGGATGTCAGGGGTTGATTCTGAGATCTTGGGACTTCAGAGGGTCTTTTTATCTTGCTCCCATCAGTCATCCCAACATGGTTCCCAAGACTTCTTTCAGTAATGGGCCTAATAAGAGGGGTAAAATTCCCCCACATTGGACCAACATCTTCTTCGTTTGCCCGATGGGAATTTTCTTTTGAACCATTTGGCGAAGAACGTGACGATGTTTGCCTAAGCATTGTTTCTGGTGTTTGGACAAAGGGATCGTACCTTTCAAGACGTTAAAAGAACATTCGCACACGGTATCGATGACCTCTTTGGAGGCCGATTGAATGAGTTTTTTTAGTAGGGGTGGAGAAACTTTGGACAGGACAGATAACATGTCCCCATGTTTGACTAAATGTGGAGGCAGTCCTTTCCTTTTCTTTCCTTGGGGTTGTTTAGAAGAGAGATGTTTTCTGCAGGGTGACATCTTCAGGAGTACCAAAACACTGATACCCCTACTCGGTCACACACCTTTTTTATACTGGAACGCGTCGCCACTGGTTGTCTTTACGTCGTATTAACTTCAGGATATCCATGACACGCCGTGCAGGGGTACGCAATGGACTAAATCTAGCCAGTTCTTCCTTGGACAAATCCAGTAACCTTTGTAACATGCCCGATCTTTCTTGAACTTTGATTTTGGGAGAAGGTACTTTGTAATCAGCAGCCACTGTCACTACATTGGAGGGTCCTGCCACTGGATAAGTTCTTGGGGACATCAACGGTGAAGTTCTTGGTGTGATCAACGTCTCCAAGCACTTTTCAGTTCTTTGTGTCATCAACGGAGAAGTCAATGAACCTGAGGGTACCGGAGACGCAGTCACCGACGTTGCAGGTCGTGGTTTGCGAGTGTAAGGTTGCTTCCTGACAGAAGTGCCTCTCTTACGACTATTTTTTTGTGGACTTTTCTTTTTCTGGGGAATTTTTCTCTGCTTCTTTTTCTGGGGACTTTTCTTTTTCCGTGGTGGTGTCTGGTAAGAGGAGGGTCCCGCCACTGGAGAAGTTCTTGGAGACAGGGGTCTCCTTGGGGACCTGGTCTTGACACCGTGGCTCGTTTTCTTCTTGGAGCTTCTTTTGACTTTTTTCTTGGGAAGAACTTTGGGAGCATTAGGATCCCATCTTAAGAGAGAGCGAATGATGACCCCTCGTAGAGTACCGCTCCCTCCAGGTTTCAGAATGATTTGCTTTCTGGTTTGAGTGTCGATGCGGGGATCGGCCAGTTGGGTCAAAGCGACTTTATTTCGATCAAAAAAGCGTTTCGTTTGATGAGGAATCTGAATGATCGCTTGTAGTAATTGACGTGCTGTCACTGTGAACCATCGTAAGACTTCTTTGAGACTAGCTTCTAAGACACTAGCCCGTATTTGTAAATTTTTTCTCGACTGATGCCATACAAGGCACGAATCAATTTGACGGGAAGATGCGACTGAAGGGACGTCATGTTCAAACTGTGTGAGACAGACGAAAAGTGTCTGAGATTTTTATAGATTATTTTGTAGGGGTTAAGTCGAGGACGGAGACGTGTACAGGAGAGGCCTTCCGTCTTGGCACCAGTGGTGAAACAAGTGGGTACGAAATCGCAAATCATCGGGGGTCGTAGGTTTCAAATCGAAGAGTAAATAGGCGTGTGGAGTTTGAGTGGCATCGTCGTACGCCTGAGTTAGCCAAGGCGGTCCTAATTGTTTGGCTAAGACTTGCACTTGCAATTTATCTCGAGGGCTTTTAAACAAGACCACGTAATGCGCATTGAGACTGATGGTGCGATGGGCTTTACTTTGTTGAAACAAATTTTTGGTGATGTAAACGACACTGGCATTACGATGATGCCCTTTGCGCGTGAACCAGTTTAATTTCTTCTTCGTCTTCTCCTAACGGGTTTGACGGGAGTCAGAGACGATTCCGTCGTCTTCTTTAGGAATGCCTTCCACAAACACGATGGAATCGCCTTGACTTTGTCGCAAGAGGCTGTACGCCGATTGCCACTCTTTGTAACACCACACGTTGCGTTGAGGTGGCCGATCGATCAAGTGATGTTTATGTTCGATCAAACGTTTGACGAATTCGGTTTTGCCTGAACCGCTAGGTCCAGCAATGAGCATGTTAAAGGGATGGCGAAGATACAAAGCCTCCCAACTGCCACGATCTAAGTGTTCGTCGATGACTTTGACAGTAGAGGAAGAGGGAGCAGAGACAGCAGAGGTAGCCATAGTGTTAGGAATGTCACTTGTGACACGAAAAACAGACAAGACAAGAGTTTATATACTTTTTCAGGACACGTTTATTGAATGTTTTAAACATGAACACGAAAGACAAAAATACATAAAAGCCACAGGCTTAAGTACAACGATAAAAGGCACATGAAAACCATCAACGTGGAATAAGCACAAGTGTCTGTCCAACATGTTTTGGGTAATGTTCTGACCAGTTCTATAGGGAGTAAGGTCACACAAGTGTCCTCCCGAAATGGTCTTTCAGGCATGTTCACGACAGTCCTGTCCTGGGTGACGGGTTCTTCTTCTGGCACTGTCACTAACACAGGTTGAAAAGTAACTTTTTTCCTTGAACAACTCTCGTGCATACTGGGCCACTTCTTGGGTCCAAGCCTCAAAACCCCCTTTTCTCCAGTCACGGACATCTGTCCAATGGGGGTGTAAGTCACAAGCTACACACACATCGTCATACACGTCTTCGGTAGGTAAAAGTTGACGAATATTTTTTTCCTGTTGAGGTCGAGAAGTATCCAGATGAAAACGCAAAGCTTTGAGCAAAAGGAGTCTTTCGTGACCATTTAAGGACATTTGGGTGGTAAGTGCTGTTCGTAAAGAGTCCACAAGGAATCGGCTGGTAAACGAAATCCCAGAAAACAAGTCACTAAGACACACACTATGCGTCGACCCAAATTGAATGGATACAGTTCTTGTAATAATTGATGGTAATAATCCACGGTTTGAATATGGTCATTGAGTTCCTTCCATGGAATCTGTTCAATCACATGTGATAAAAGTCGTGGCATGGCAGCCTGTTTTTATACTCTCTTTGTTTCTGAAACAAAATACGTACATTCTACCCAGAGATCTTCGTTCTCCAGTGGGAAATCTAAATCTTGCATACTGTAACCTAAACTTCAGAGTTCGTTTAGAAGTTTCCTCTTCCGCTAAGTAGATTCCACGTAAAATTTGTTGGTAATCCTTTAACTTGTCTTCCTCAATGCGTTGCACTAGGTGAATCTCGAAGTAACCAAAATGATGAACACGTGGATCATCGGTGGCCTGGAAGTATTGAACAAGGTCTGACCATTGAAACAATTTCTGACGAATCAGTTCTCTTATACCATTCAGGTACCAGTGGTTAAAGATCTGGTGAGGTAACGGATGCAACTGTTCTTTACGTTTGACTTGTATTTTGACCAGCTCTCGGTAAATGCGTTCTCTCAACTCCACAGGCAAAGCACGAATGTTCTCTTGCAAAGTAGCCATGAATAGGTCATACTAAATCCTCTTTCTGACACAAGAAATGTACAGACATGGTTTTAATTCATTGTCGAATCTAAATCGTTTAATCACTAATTTACACATTACAATTCGTTCAGAAGTTTCCTCTTTCACTAAGTTGACATTGTATAAAAGATGTTGGTAATTCGTTAACTCTTCTTCTGGAATTCGATGTAGTAAGTTTACAATGTAGTAGATAGAATCATCAATAGCAAACCAATCCTTTTGAAAAACTAGGGGATCGTTGATCAATGTCTGTCCAATGGAACACTTTCAAATGAATCAGTCCTTGTATAGCATTCAGGTACCAGTGGTTCAAACACCGGTGACGTAACGGATGCAATTGTTCTTTACGTTGGACTTGTATTTTGACCAGCTCTCGGTAAATGCGTTCTCTTGTAAAGTATCCATTTAAATATATTGTCCTACTAATGGCAAGTAATGACAACTGGGAGATTATTGAGCATGTTCCAGGTAGGCTGAATCTTGCGGTTCCCAGTAGTGAAGTGACACACCGCAACTGAAGCACTTGACTTTATCCCCTTCGCCCAAGTAGTAAAATCCGGCTCTGGCTAATTCTTCGGGGGTCGGTCCTCCAAGATACTTAGGCCATTTTCCTTTGAACGATTGAAAACGATTTTCAAAGTTGCAGTATTCCGACAAGCGCACAGGGAACGAATATTCGTCTTTCACAGGTTCGTTTCGATGAGGGTTGGGTGACATGGACAGGAGTTTGCTCAGGGCTGGATGACATCCGTAGGGAGGTAGACGTGAAGGTGGACATCCACTTTTAAAACGAAACCCAGTAAAGTGTCCAAGAGGACGAGCGGCATCGCGTTCGCATCCCTCAGGTTTGGCACGCACAGCATCACTTTCCATGATAGGGGTAGTGAGAACAAAGTTCCCATGATGCTTTACGGCATCGCTAAGGTCACAGCGTACAGCATCGTTCCCATCGCAAGGCTCACAATCGCATTCCACTTCAGAAGTCCCACACTTGAAGTGTACCTGTCTGAACTTGTTTTCTGTTTCTCTGAAAGTATTCATCTTGTTCGCTTGGTCTTGGTAGTCACAATGAACTATCGATCTTGACCATAGCCCCTTTTTATACTAGTCGCAATGCAGTCTCAAGCTTGTACATCGTTCCTTTTTTATGTCTTGTTTTGGAAGGTACCGTTTCTAAGGTACCGTCATCATTGTACCGTAATGTCATGGGTGGAAAGGCTATAGAAAGGTAAAGGCAGTGCGGAGACCATCGTGTATGTTCCAGAATGGCTGAATCTTTATAGATACATAGATCCGTTCGTAACTTCAGACCACAACTGAAACACTGTACTTCGTATCCCAATCCAGTCTCAGGTCCCAAGTACACAAATCCTGTTCTAGCTAAAACATTCGAAGCAGGTAATCCTTTCCTATCCGTAGGCCATTTTTGAAAAGTGTCCAATCGACGGGCACACTCACAATAGTCCGGCAAGAAGACCGGAAAATGGTAGGGTTTGAACTTGGAGTTCTCACTGTATTTCTCACTCGATTCTTGCTGTGTCATCCTTCTGGTGGGTGGCTATCCTCTTACAACCAATGTTTTATACCGACATGTCCATACGGTAAGGTGAAATGATTGGGAAGCCGCACTCGCTTCTGGTACACGATTTGATAGACTTTTTCCAAGGGTCGACTGACGATGTGGTGGGTGGGTAAACGTACAATTTTGTTGGGCTGATAGGTGGTCACTTTAAAGTGTTCCTCTTCTCTAGACTGCAAGGCTTCTTTCAATACGTCAAAGTTCACCACTCGACTGGTACGATAATACAGAATCAATCCTTTCACTTTACACTTCGTGTGCACTTCTCCTTGTTTGTCCCGGTATTCGTAGCCGTACTTTTTGGACCGCCACTGACGAAACTTAGAATCTTGTCGTCGGGGTGCTCGTCTGTCCAGGCTCCTAAACGGTCTCCTTCAATGTCAGGGTGATGTTGACTCGGGTGATCGATGTAAATGCAACTGTCCGTGTCAAAGTACAGGACACGTTCCCCTAACAGTTCTAAAGCTTTGTACAATTTTAAGCGAGCATGAGCTGTCACGTAAGCCGCAATGATGACATTTCCAAAGGGGTCGTCTTGTACAAAGTCCAGATCTTCTTCGTAATTAACCAAGATCAAATTCTCGCTAATGACGTCCACGTGTTTCATGAATTTGGTGTTGTCGTGAATCATCTGGAAATAGCGGGAAGGTTCTGTCGAATATTCCGTCTTGGGTAAACACGGTCGTTGTGCCATTTTGCCCCACAGATAATTTAGCATCACTTTGGCAAACGATCGCCTGCCTTCGTTTTTCTCGATGTGATCTAAAGTAATGCCTTCTTGTGCCCAGTATTTCTCTTTGAATTGTATTTGGTCTTTGGGAGTGTGACACCAGGAAGGATAGCCACTGGCTTCTTGCTTCAGTTTCAAAAAGGCATCCACGTAGTCTGCGAAAATGCCTTTCTGCGTGGGGTCTCCCTTGTGGTATTGTTGTGTCTTGGGAAAGTGGCAAATTTCGTATACTTCTAACAGTTGGTATCCCCTGTTCTTAGCTTTGAACAATTCTACGCTGACCCACGTCCCCGTCAAGGCCCGTTCTTTCTGGGTGTGATGACAAGGCTGATCTTGGTTGCACGTTTCGGCACAAGTACGGCACAAAGGAAAGATCAGTTTGCCTTGGCAATGGTGAGGTAAGACGGGATGGTATAGGTTCGTGGGAGGCAAAACTTTGCACTTGATCAAGCCTTCGTATTGTCGAATGTTTTTCAGGTCGATGTGTTCGGTAAACAATTGTGGGTGCCCTGCAGGAAAGTGACAATATTTGCACACGTAGGGATACAGCGAACACACGTCCAAGTATTTGATTTCTTCTCCTTTCTCTTCGTCGGCTCGGTACAGCAAACAGGTGGCATTGGTCCTTCCTCCGTACAAACTATCCCTCGGGTTCAGGGGGTCTATGAACTGGTAACTTTCCACGAGGCGTTTAAACTCGGGATCGGTTTTCAAACGGTGATCGTATTCGTGTTCCCACATTTCCACCACTTGGTATCCTTCCTGTTCTAACTTTAGGCGTCGCTGACAAGTGGCCTGGTACAAGTCTTCCATGGTTCGTTGTAAAAACTGATTTTTTGTGCCACGGTCGGGGTAACAGACGGGACATCCGTGAAATAAGCAACCGTTAAACTCGTACACCATCTTGGGGTTTTCTAAGTCCCAGCCATCGACCGAATGCGTTCCGATGGTCTTTTCGCCCCCTCCGTTGCGGGCATGCTGAATCCATTTGTCTTCCTTGTCACACAAGTAATGTAACCAGTGTAGGGCTTTGACCGAGTATTGACGTTTGACATAGTTGGTCGTTTGAGGACTGATGACAGCCACGGTGTTTTCAGGCATGAATCGTTGCCGGTAGACTAAGGAACACGCTTTGGCAATGGTGCAAGCTTCTTTCAAAGGATCGACCCCTCCGTGTTCCATGAACAGTTCTCGAAATTTTCCACAGCATCGACGTAAAATGTCCACGTCGGAACGACAATACTTTAGCATTTCTTCCTGAAAGTCGAAGGGGTCTGAGGTATGAGCCTGGTACCAAGCGTAGAAAGCTTCTCGTTGTTCGATACGCATGTTGTCGCGGTCGTAATAGTGAGCCTCACGCAAATGGGGTAGAACGGCGTGTTGATTGGCTTCCGTAATGAAAAAGTGTGGAAAGTACCCTTTAGCCATTTCTGTCATTCCAAACGTTTTAGGCATTCGACTCAAAGGCATGGCCAAGTAACTCATCGAATCTTTAAACTGCACTTGTCGCACTTGCATGAAAATGATTTTGGCTCCGTTCAAAGTGACTTTAGGACGCTCGGTGCCATGTTCCTTATAGTATCTCAAAAGAAACTGTCCATCGTATCCGGATAAATTGTGAGCCATCGCCGTGGCATGGCGATGACAATCTCCATAACGTTCGATGTCCTCTTGGCTCCACGTCTTGTCGATGGGGTCTAAGACCCATCGAGCAAAATCGGCTAACGTGTTCGGTCCTCGAAAGATTTTTTCACATCCTACCGGAATCTTGTTGCAGTGAGGGCAATAACTCACGATAGGTTCTTGAATGCACTTTTCGCACGCTCCATGAGCCACGCAGAAATTAGGAATGTGAATGCCGGTCTCTTGCATGCATTCGAAATCGAAAAAGATGAAATTGCCTTTCTTCTTCTTCTTGTGGTCCTCATCTTTCTCTGGTGGGGGTTGGTATTTTTGCACGTAGCATTGGTGTTCCAAGTCCACGATGTGGTGACAAATGTGACATTTTTTCTCTCGTGTGCCTTGCTACTGTTGGTACATAGACCTTGTCCACACGTAGACAAGCACATTTCTTCTGTGAACCTTGCGTCTTCAAATGTTGTTGGTAACAGGTAGGGCTGACAAACGTGCGCAGACAAGCTGGACAATGCACTGGCTCTTGCCCTTCGCTCAGACAGGGTGGAGAGGCCAAACATCCTGAGCATTTCGATCCGCAATGTTTGTGTTGCTCTCGATTATTATAACCATAGTCACATTTCTCACAGTAATAACCGTATCCCAGGAATGAGGTGATACTGGTAATGGTATCGAAATGGTCATCGTGATGATAGAGGTGAATGTATTTTCCATCCTTAAAATCTTGGCCTCGAAACAACAGAGGCCCACGCACTTCTTGAGGGTGCACTTTCAAGGTGTAGCGTGGAGCTAGGACATCTTGCAATTTTTTCATTTTAGGAATGCCACAGGGTTTGTCTTTTGGCAAGTCGGCTTGTTGCAACAGAAGTTCTGCTTCGTTTCGTTGTTTGGCTCGGTTCGATTTTCGAATGTTCTCCCAGGCTCTTTTCCATTCTACCGTGTCGTTCTTGTCGGCATAGATTCGTCCCACCACGATAGCCCTGGCTAAACACATCTGGTCTTGAGGGTTGTTAATTCGGACGAGACTTGTTTTGGTGCTGCGAAGCTCGTCCACCGATAACATCTTTTTGCCTCCAGTTCCTTGAGGAGGAGAGACGTGGGTCATGTCCAGTGTGGCTTTTCCATCGGTGATGTCAAACTGGTCATTGGATTGTTGTACGTGTTGAATTTTGTCCATGACTTTGGAAGCGGTCAATTGTGCAGGGCTACTAAACTCGATCCAAACAGGGGATTTCAAACCGTCGTGTTGTATGGAAAGTCTCAAGCGATCGTCTTCTTTGGGTTGACATTGTCGCTTGAGTGTGGTGAGCAAAGAATCCCACATGTCGGTGATGAACCATTCTGCTTTCTCTAACGGTATTTCGGACTTGAAATCTTTAAACTTCACCGTATATTTGTAAGCCGTGGTTCTAAATTTTATAGAGGGACGCTTTTCCGTCTCTTGAATGGAATAGTACTTTTCAGGGTTGACTAAGGGTGGTGAACTTTGTTTAGAGGGTTTGGATTCTTGTTCACTCATGTCCTCTTCAAAATCACTGGCATGACTTTGTGCCAAGACTTCAGCCCTGGTACGAGACGATAGATCACGTTTCTGCCTCTTACTTTCTTCTTTCTTCTCAAATGAATTGGATTGTTTCATCTTGATAGCAAAAAGTCAAATGACTAAAGTTTAAACACCATGGACTAATTTATAGTCATAGCAGACCAACGTATATAAAGGGTATGTGTCTTGTCCTTTCACTATTCATTTCACTCTCAAACCGATCACAACGATGGAAGAGACTACACAAATCGAACGTTTCGTCAGAGCGTTGCGAGGGGTCATTAGAAAATTTTCTTCAGGCCAGTCGTCGGACTACTCACCTTCCTTTCGAGATAAAAGTCAAGATACTTGCTATATCTGTCAGAAGAAAGGGCATTGGTCTTCAGAGTGTCCAGACCGTCAAAAAAGAAAAAAAGGGGTTAGAAGAGACAAAAGTCAAGATACATGTTATCATTGTCAGAAAAGGACATTGGTCTCCAGATTGCCAAAAAAAGAAACAAGAGGAGTCAGAAGAAAATAGGGATTCTTCAGAGGAAGAAGAAGAAGAGGAAGAAGAGGAGGAAGAAAGCAGAGAGGTAAAGAAAAAGAAACAGGAGAAGAAAAGAAGAAGGGAAGAAAGTGAGGAGGAAGAGGAGGAAAAGACTGTGAGGGTAAAGAAATTTAAAAAACAGAGAGTAAAAAATGAGACAGAAGAAGTATATGAACTTTTTAAAGTGTTATGTTGTGAATTGTGAATTGAATTGTAAAATTTGTACCAGAATAGAAAGTCTATAAAAAGTCAGTGTCTTTAGGTTTTGATTTTAAAATAAGAACGTACACTCACACACCCATACACACGTACTATAGGGGAAAAATGTTTTTTTTTTTGAGTTTGAATGGATGTTGGCAATTGAAAGTCTATCTCTTTTCGATAGACGTGGGTGGCCCTGAAAAGGGCCTTTTTTGGTGTAGGGGTGAATTTAAGCAATCAACTTTAACTGCCTTAAGCCTTTGCCACGGTCAAGGCCTACTTCTGGACTGCGTACTGTTGATGATGATGATTTGGTTGAAATCACTAATGGTGGCACGGTAGGCTTAGTCACAGGGTTGGAGTGTTTAGCTCGGAAAGGTCGTATTCTCTTCGGTCGTAATAAAGAAGTCTGATACATTTGTTTCAGACTTCTTAACTCCGCTAAAATGTCTAACAGTACCGTGACCGTTTGATTTTCACACCCTTGTTTCTTTGCTGCTGCTGCTTTTTCTTCTTCTTGTTTGACAGTTTTTCAACATGACGGAAACTCAGAAAACGATAAATTGGGGTGCACCAGCTGTGGAGACTACCCAAGGGAACTCGGACTTACTTTCAGAAGAGGTGAATTGGGATTTTGTGGATTTTCTTACGTCGCAAGAATTTGTTCCGGAACCTTCGTCACCTTCTCCTTCATTACCGCACGTGGAGAATTTTAGACAGAGTCAGAAAGAAGAATTGGAGAAATTTATACAACGTCAAAAAGGAAGCGGAACAAGCTTTTCTCCTACAGCAACAGCAGCAAGAAGAAGAGGTAAGAAAAAAAACAAGAAAAAGAAGAAGCAGCCATCGTTGTGCTCGGTTTAAGAGTGAAATGAATAGTGAAAGGACAAGACACATACCCTTTATATACGCTAGTCTGCTATGACTATAAATTAGTCCATGGTGTTTAAACTTTAGTCATTTGACTTTTTGCTATCAAGATGAAACAATCCAATTCATTTGAGAAGAAAGAAGAAAGTAAGAGGCAGAAACGTGATCTATCGTCTCGTACCAGGGCTGAAGTCTTGGCACAAAGTCATGCCAGTGATTTTGAAGAGGACATGAGTGAACAAGAATCCAAACCCTCTAAACAAAGTTCACCACCCTTAGTCAACCCTGAAAAGTACTATTCCATTCAAGAGACGGAAAAGCGTCCCTCTATAAAATTTAGAACCACGGCTTACAAATACACGGTGAAGTTTAAAGATTTCAAGTCCGAAGTACCGTTAGAGAAAGCAGAATGGTTCATCACCGACATGTGGGATTCTTTGCTCACCACACTCAAGCGACAATGTCAACCCAAAGAAGACGATCGCTTGAGACTTTCCATACAACACGACGGTTTGAAATCCCCTGTTTGGATCGAGTTTAGTAGCCCTGCACAATTGACCGCTTCCAAAGTCATGGACAAAATTCAACACGTACAACAATCCAATGAACAGTTTGACATCACCGATGGAAAAGCCACACTGGACATGACCCACGTCTCTCCTCCTCAAGGAACTGGAGGCAAAAAGATGTTATTGGTGGACGAGCTTCGCAGCACCAAAACAAGTCTCGTCCGAATTAACAACCCTCAAGACCAGATGTGTTTAGCCAGGGCTATCGTGGTGGGACGAATCTATGCCGACAAGAACGACACGGTAGAATGGAAAAGAGCTTGGGAGAACATTCGAAAATCGAACCGAGCCAAACAACGAAACGAAGTAGAACTTCTGTTGCAACAAGCCGACTTGCCAAAAGACAAACCCTGTGGCATTCCTAAAATGAAAAAATTGCAAGATGTCCTAGCTCCACGCTACACCTTGAAAGTGCACCCTCAAGAAGTGCGTGGGCCTCTGTTGTTTCGAGGCCAAGATTTTAAGGATGGAAAATACATTCACCTCTATCATCACGATGACCATTTCGATACCATTACCAGTATCACCTCATTCCTGGGATACGGTTATTACTGTGAGAAATGTGACTATGGTTATAATAATCGAGAGCAACACAAACATTGCGGATCGAAATGCTCAGGATGTTTGGCCTCTCCACCCTGTCTGAGCGAAGGGCAAGAGCCAGTGCATTGTCCAGCTTGTCTGCGCACGTTTGTCAGCCCTACCTGTTACCAACAACATTTGAAGACGCAAGGTTCACAGAAGAAATGTGCTTGTCTACGTGTGGACAAGGTCTATGTACCAACAGTAGCAAGGCACACGAGAGAAAAAATGTCACATTTGTCACCACATCGTGGTCTTGGAACACCAATGCTACGTGCAAAAATACCAACCCCCACCAGAGAAAGATGAGGACCACAAGAAGAAGAAGAAAGGCAATTTCATCTTTTTCGATTTCGAATGCATGCAAGAGACCGGCATTCACATTCCTAATTTCTGCGTGGCTCATGGAGCGTGCGAAAAGTGCATTCAAGAACCTATCGTGAGTTATTGCCCTCACTGCAACAAGATTCCGGTAGGACGTGAAAAAATCTTTCGAGGACCGAACACGTTAGCCGATTTTGCTCGATGGGTCTTAGACCCCATCGACAAGACATGGAGCCAAGAGGACATCGAACGTTATGGAGATTGTCATCGCCATGCCACGGCGATGGCTCACAATTTATCCGGATACGATGGACAGTTTCTTTTGAGATACTATAAGGAACATGGCACCGAGCGTCCTAAAGTCACTTTGAACGGAGCCAAAATCATTTTCATGCAAGTGCGACAAGTGCAGTTTAAAGATTCGATGAGTTACTTGGCCATGCCTTTGAGTCGAATGCCTAAAACGTTTGGAATGACAGAAATGGCTAAAGGGTACTTTCCACACTTTTTCATTACGGAAGCCAATCAACACGCCGTTCTACCCCATTTGCCTGAGGCTCACTATTACGACCGCGACAACATGCGTATCGACCAACGAGAAGCTTTCTACGCTTGGTACCAGGCTCATGCCTCGGACCCCTTCGACTTTCAGGAAGAAATGCTAAAGTATTGTCGTTCCGACGTGGACATTTTACGTCGATGCTGTGGAAAATTTCGAGAACTGTTCATGGAACACGGAGGGGTCGATCCTTTGAAAGAAGCTTGCACCATTGCCAAAGCGTGTTCCTTAGTCTACCGGCAATGATTCATGCCTGAAAACACCGTGGCTGTCATCAGTCCTCAAACGACCAACTATGTCAAACGTCAATACTCGGTCAAAGCCCTACGCTGGTTACATTACTTGTGTGACAAGGAAGACAAATTGATTCAGCATGCCCGCAACGGAGGGGGCGAAAAGACCATCGGAACGCATTCGGTCGATGGCTGGGACTTAGAAAACCCCAAGATGGTGTACGAGTTTAACGGTTGCTTATTTCACGGATGTCCCGTCTGTTACCCTGACCGTGGCACAAAAAATCAGTTTTTACAACGAACCATGGAAGACTTGTACCAGAACACTTGTCAGCGACGCCTAAAGTTAGAACAGGAAGGATACCAAGTGGTGGAAATGTGGGAACACGAATACGATCACCGTTTGAAAACCGATCCCGAGTTTAAACGCCTCGTGGAAAGTTACCAGTTCATAGACCCCCTGAACCCGAGGGATAGTTTGTACGGAGGAAGGACCAATACCACCTGTTTGCTGTACCGAGCCGACGAAGAGAAAGGAGAAGAAATCAAATACTTGGACGTGTGTTCGCTGTATCCCTATGTGTGCAAATATTGTCACTTTCCTGCAGGGCACCCACAATTGTTCACCGAACACATCGACCTGAAAAACATTCGACAATACGAAGGCTTGATCAAGTGCAAAGTTTTGCCTCCCACGAACCTATACCATCCCGTCTTACCTCACCATTGCCAAGACAAACTGATCTTTCCTTTGTGCCGTATTTGTGCCGAAACGTGCAACCAAGATCAGCCTTGTCATCACACCCAGAAAGAACGAGCCTTGACGGGGACGTGGGTCAGCGTAGAATTGTTCAAAGCTCTGGACGTGGGATACCAACTGTTAGAAGTATACGAAATTTGCCACTTTCCCAAGACACAACAATACCACAAGGGAGACCCCACGCAGAAAGGCATTTTCGCAGACTACGTGGATGCCTTTTTGAAACTGAAGCAAGAAGCCAGTGGCTATCCTTCCTGGTGTCACACTCCCAAAGACCAAATACAATTCAAAGAGAAATACTGGGCACAAGAAGGCATTACTTTAGATCACATCGAGAAAAACGAAGGCAGGCGATCGTTTGCCAAAGTGATGATAAATTGTCTGTGGAGCAAAATGGCACAACGAACGTGTTTACCCAAGACGGAATATTCGACAGAACCTTCCCGCTATTTCCAGATGATTCATGACAACACCAAATTCATGAAACACGTGGACGTCATTAGCGAGAATTTGATCTTCGTTAATTACGAAGAAGACCTGGACTTTGTACAAGACGACCCCTTTGGAAATGTCATCATTGCGGCTTACGTGACAGCTCATGCTCGCTTAAAATTGTACAAAGCTTTAGAACTGTTAGGGGAACGTGTCCTGTACTTTGACACGGACAGTTGCATTTACATCGATCACCCGAGTCAACATCACCCTGACATTGAAGGAGACCGTTTAGGAGCCTGGACAGACGAGCACCCCGACGACAAGATTCTAAGTTTCGTCAGTGGCGGTCCAAAAAGTACGGTTACGAATACCGGGACAAACAAGGAGAAGTGCACACGAAGTGTAAAGTGAAAGGATTGATTCTGTATTATCGTACCAGTCGAGTGGTGAACTTTGACGTATTGAAAGAAGCCTTGCAGTCTAGAGAAGATGAACACTTTAAAGTGACCACCTATCAGCCCAACAAAATTGTACGTTTACCCACCCACCACATCGTCAGTCGACCCTTGGAAAAAGTCTATCAAATCGTGTACCAGAAGCGAGTGCGGCTTCCCAATCATTTCACCTTACCGTATGGACATGTCGGTATAAAACATTGGTTGTAAGAGGATAGCCACCCACCAGAAGGATGACACAGCAAGAATCGAGTGAGAAATACAGTGAGAACTCCAAGTTCAAACCCTACCATTTTCCGGTCTTCTTGCTGGACTATTGTGAGTGTGCCCGTCGATTGGACACTTTTCAAAAATGGCCTACGGATAGGAAAGGATTACCTGCTTCGAATGTTTTAGCTAGAACAGGATTTGTGTACTTGGGACCTGAGACTGGATTGGGATACGAAGTACAGTGTTTCAGTTGTGGTCTGAAGTTACGAACGGATCTATGTATCTATAAAGATTCAGCCATTCTGGAACATACACGATGGTCTCCGCACTGCCTTTACCTTTCTATAGCCTTTCCACCCATGACATTACGGTACAATGATGACGGTACCTTAGAAACGGTACCTTCCAAAACAAGACATAAAAAAGGAACGATGTACAAGCTTGAGACTGCATTGCGACTAGTATAAAAAGGGGCTATGGTCAAGATCGATAGTTCATTGTGACTACCAAGACCAAGCGAACAAGATGAATACTTTCAGAGAAACAGAAAACAAGTTCAGACAGGTACACTTCAAGTGTGGGACTTCTGAAGTGGAATGCGATTGTGAGCCTTGCGATGGGAACGATGCTGTACGCTGTGACCTTAGCGATGCCGTAAAGCATCATGGGAACTTTGTTCTCACTACCCCTATCATGGAAAGTGATGCTGTGCGTGCCAAACCTGAGGGATGCGAACGCGATGCCGCTCGTCCTCTTGGACACTTTACTGGGTTTCGTTTTAAAAGTGGATGTCCACCTTCACGTCTACCTCCCTACGGATGTCATCCAGCCCTGAGCAAACTCCTGTCCATGTCACCCAACCCTCATCGAAACGAACCTGTGAAAGACGAATATTCGTTCCCTGTGCGCTTGTCGGAATACTGCAACTTTGAAAATCGTTTTCAATCGCTCAAAGGAAAATGGCCTAAGTATCTTGGAGGACCGACCCCCGAAGAATTAGCCAGAGCCGGATTTTACTACTTGGGCGAAGGGGATAAAGTCAAGTGCTTCAGTTGCGGTGTGTCACTTCACTACTGGGAACCGCAAGATTCAGCCTACCTGGAACATGCTCAATAATCTCCCAGTTGTCATTACTTGCCATTAGTAGGACAATATATTTAAATGGATACTTTACAAGAGAACGCATTTACCGAGAGCTGGTCAAAATACAAGTCCAACGTAAAGAACAATTGCATCCGTTACGTCACCGGTGTTTGAACCACTGGTACCTGAATGCTATACAAGGACTGATTCATTTGAAAGTGTTCCATTGGACAGACATTGATCAACGATCCCCTAGTTTTTCAAAAGGATTGGTTTGCTATTGATGATTCTATCTACTACATTGTAAACTTACTACATCGAATTCCAGAAGAAGAGTTAACGAATTACCAACATCTTTTACACAATGTCAACTTAGTGAAAGAGGAAACTTCTGAACGAATTGTAATGTGTAAATTAGTGATTAAACGATTTAGATTCGACAATGAATTAAAACCATGTCTGTACATTTCTTGTGTCAGAAAGAGGATTTAGTATGACCTATTCATGGCTACTTTGCAAGAGAACATTCGTGCTTTGCCTGTGGAGTTGAGAGAACGCATTTACCGAGAGCTGGTCAAAATACAAGTCAAACGTAAAGAACAGTTGCATCCGTTACCTCACCAGATCTTTAACCACTGGTACCTGAATGGTATAAGAGAACTGATTCGTCAGAAATTGTTTCAATGGTCAGACCTTGTTCAATACTTCCAGGCCACCGATGATCCACGTGTTCATCATTTTGGTTACTTCGAGATTCACCTAGTGCAACGCATTGAGGAAGACAAGTTAAAGGATTACCAACAAATTTTACGTGGAATCTACTTAGCGGAAGAGGAAACTTCTAAACGAACTCTGAAGTTTAGGTTACAGTATGCAAGATTTAGATTTCCCACTGGAGAACGAAGATCTCTGGGTAGAATGTACGTATTTTGTTTCAGAAACAAAGAGAGTATAAAAACAGGCTGCCATGCCACGACTTTTATCACATGTGATTGAACAGATTCCGTGGAAGGAACTCAATGACCATATTCAAACCGTGGATTATTACCATCAATTATTACAAGAACTGTATCCATTCAATTTGGGTCGACGCATAGTGTGTGTCTTAGTGACTTGTTTTCTGGGATTTCGTTTACCAGCCGATTCCTTGTGGACTCTTTACGAACAGCACTTACCACCCAAATGTCCTTAAATGGTCACGAAAGACTCCTTTTGCTCAAAGCTTTGCGTTTTCATCTGGATACTTCTCGACCTCAACAGGAAAAAAATATTCGTCAACTTTTACCTACCGAAGACGTGTATGACGATGTGTGTGTAGCTTGTGACTTACACCCCCATTGGACAGATGTCCGTGACTGGAGAAAAGGGGGTTTTGAGGCTTGGACCCAAGAAGTGGCCCAGTATGCACGAGAGTTGTTCAAGGAAAAAAGTTACTTTTCAACCTGTGTTAGTGACAGTGCCAGAAGAAGAACCCGTCACCCAGGACAGGACTGTCGTGAACATGCCTGAAAGACCATTTCGGGAGGACACTTGTGTGACCTTACTCCCTATAGAACTGGTCAGAACATTACCCAAAACATGTTGGACAGACACTTGTGCTTATTCCACGTTGATGGTTTTCATGTGCCTTTTATCGTTGTACTTAAGCCTGTGGCTTTTATGTATTTTTGTCTTTCGTGTTCATGTTTAAAACATTCAATAAACGTGTCCTGAAAAAGTATATAAACTCTTGTCTTGTCTGTTTTTCGTGTCACAAGTGACATTCCTAACACTATGGCTACCTCTGCTGTCTCTGCTCCCTCTTCCTCTACTGTCAAAGTCATCGACGAACACTTAGATCGTGCCAGTTGGGAGGCTTTGTATCTTCGCCATCCCTTTAACATGCTCATTGCTGGACCTAGCGGTTCAGGTAAAACCGAATTCGTCAAACGTTTGATCGAACATAAACATCATTTGATCGATCGGCCACCTCAACGCAACGTGTGGTGTTACAAAGAGTGGCAATCGGCGTACAGCCTCTTGCGACAAAGTCAAGGCGATTCCATCGTGTTTGTGGAAGGCATTCCTAAAGAAGACGACGGAATCGTCTCTGACTCCCGTCAAACCCGTTAGGAGAAGACGAAGAAGAAATTAAACTGGTTCACGCGCAAAGGGCATCATCGTAATGCCAGTGTCGTTTACATCACCAAAAATTTGTTTCAACAAAGTAAAGCCCATCGCACCATCAGTCTCAATGCGCATTACGTGGTCTTGTTTAAAAGCCCTCGAGATAAATTGCAAGTCCAAGTCTTAGCCAAACAGTTAGGACCGCCTTGGCTAACTCAGGCGTACGACGATGCCACTCAAACTCCACACGCCTATTTACTCTTCGATTTGAAACCTACGACCCCGATGATTTGCGATTTCGTACCCACTTGTTTCACCACTGGTGCCAAGACGGAGGGCCTGTCCTGTACACGTCACCGTCCTCGACTTAACCCCTACAAAAAAATCTATAAAAATCTCAAACAATTTACTACAAGGGATCATTCAGATTCCTCATCAAACCAAACGCTTTCTTGATCGAAATAAAGTCGCTTTGACCCAGCTGGCCGATCCCCGCATCGACACTCAAACCAAAAAACAAATCATTCTGAAACCTGGAGGGAGCGGTACTCTACGAGGGGTCATCATTCGCTCTCTCTTAAGATGGGATCATAATGGTCCCAAAGTTCTTCCCAAGAAAAAAGTCAAACGACGCTCAAAGAAGAAAAAGAGTCACGGTGTCAAGACCAGGTCCCCAAGGAGACCCGTGTCTCCAAGAACTTCTCCAGTGGCGGGACCCTACTCTTACCAGACACCACCACGGAAAAAGAAAAGTCCCCAGAAAAAGAAGCAGAGAAAAATTCCCCAGAAAAAGAAAAGTCCACAAAAAACTAGTCGCAAGAGAGGCACATCGGTCAGGACGCAACCTTACACTCGCAAACCACGACCTGCAACGTCGGTGACTGCGTCTCCGGTACCCTCAGGTTCATTGACTTCTCCGTTGATGACACCAAGAACTGAAAAGTACTTGGAAACGTTGATCACACCAAGAACTTCACCGTTGATGACCCCAAGAACTTCTCCAGTGGCAGGACCCTCCAATGTAGTGACAGTGGCTGCTGATCACAAAGTACTTTCTCCCAAAATCAAAGTTCAAGAAAGATCGGGCATGTTACCAAGTTTACTGGATTTGTCCAAGCAAGAACTGGCTCGATTTAGTCCATTGCGTACCCTTGCACGGCGTGTTATGCCTATCCTGAAGTTAATACGACGTAAAGATAACCAGTGGCGACGCGTTCCAGTATAAAAAAGGTGTGTGACCGAGTAGGGGTATCAGTGTTTTGGTACTCCTGAAGATGTCACCCTCCAGAAAACATCCCTCTTCTGAACAACCCCAAGGAAAGAAAAGGAAAGGACTGCCTCCACGTTTAGTCAAACATGGGGACATGTTATCTGTCCTGTCCAAAGCTTCTCCAGCCCTACTAAAAAAACTCATTCAATCGGCCTCCAAAGAGGTCATCGATACCGTGTGCGAATGTTCTTTGAACGTCTTGAAAGGTACGATCCCTTTGTCCAAACACCAGAAACAATGTTTAGGCAAACATCGTCACGTTCTTCGCCAAATGGTTCAAAAGAAAATTCCCATCGGACAAAAGAAGAAGATGTTGGTCCACCGTGGAGGAATTTTACCCCTCCTGTTAGGCCCATTACTGAAAGGAGTCTTGGGAACCATGTTGGGAGGACTGATGGGAGCAAGATAAAAAGATCCTCTGAAGTCCCAAGACCTCAGAATCGACCCCTGACATCCCATGGAAGGACGAAAACTAGCTTTAGTGCCTTACAAACGATGGATGGAATACCATCGTTGGCAAGAACAACGCACCCCGCATTTACCTCCCAATCCCAATTTCAGCGAGATGTCCCAGTTACAACACGAATTGCAAACCTTGATGGATCGCCAAGATTTGTCCGAAACAGAAAAATCGCAAAAGTACGGTCAACTCTTGCAACGACTGCAACTCTTTCACCAGAAAGCTTCAGACGAAATAGCCCTTTCCACTCTGAAAGATTTTAAGACCTTGATGAAAAGTCCAGCACCATCACCACTACCACCACCACTACCAGTGACCAAGACAGAAAAAGGAGAAGAAGAAGAAGGGTTTCAAACTCCACCAGAAAAAGTACGCAAGTTAACAACACCACCTACCTCCAGAATTGGATGGATTAAAAAGATGATGACCACCCCTTCTTCATCAGAAGAGGAAAAGAAGGTGAAGACAGAAGTGAAACAAGAACCGATATCCCCTGTTCAGACATCCACCTCCTCGACACCTATTGCTGGTCGCACACGCAAAGCATTGCAATCCAAGAAAATACCCCAAGGGAAAAGAGTAGCATCCTCCAAGAGTGGGTGTCTTATTAACAAACAAACAAAAAATGGAAAAGGTGTTAGCCAGCATTTACTACGATCCCTCGCATCCTGCAGGTTACGCAGGAGTTCAAAAATTGTATCGTGCTGCCAAAACTCGACTGAAAAATCTCCGTTTACCTCAAGTGCAACGATGGTTTCAAGAACAAGCTACTTACACTTTACACAAACCCATTCGACGCAAGTTTTCCAGAAGTCGCACCCGAGTGGAAGGCATCGATCATCAATGGCAAGCCTATTTAACCGATGTCTCTCATTTGGCCAGATACAATTGCGGCTTCAAATATTTGTTTTGTGTCATCGACGTCTTTTCCAAATTTGCATGGGTCCTGCCCTTGACTTCCAAATCGAGTAGTGAGTTAGTGCGAGCCCTGCAACGAGTGCTGAAACAAAGCGGTCGTTACCCTCTTCGATGGCAAACGGACAAAGGTACCGAATTTCTGAACCAATCTTTCCAAAAAGAATTAAAGAAACGTGACATTCATTTTATTTACCACCAAGAATCCCAAAACCAAAGCCAGCATCTTGGAACGTTTCCAACGCACTTTGAAAGAACGCATGTGGAAATATTTTACGCATCACCACACTCTGAAGTACATCGACATCTTACCGCACCTGGTGCAAGCGTACAACCAATCTTACCATCGAAGCATCGGACGTGTCCCGCAAGAAGTGACTCCCGACAACGAAGTGATGGTGTTTGAGCGTCTGTTTGGTACGTCCCCGACGAGGGCTGTCCCCAAGAAAAGTGGAGTGTTGGCCGTAGGAGATTGGGTACGCATTGGCAAAACCAAACGCACTTTCGACAATGGTTACTCACCTAACTGGACGACCGAATTGTTTCGTGTCACTGGACGAGTGCATGGTCGTCATCCTGCCGTCTATAAATTGCAAGACATGAACGGAGAAGTGCTCAAAAGAACGTTTTATTTGCCCGAGTTACAACGTGTCACCAAAAAAAAAGACGACGTGTACGACATCGAAAACATTCTCGAGCGCAGAACCCGTAAAGTGGGCAAACGACGTGTGAAAGAAGTCCAAGTCCGTTGGAAAGGATATCCACCCAGTTTTGATTCTTGGATCGACGCTTCGCAAGTCATCGACTATAAAAAGAAGTGACCATCATGCCTTTTCACTCAGACGCAGCTACGTCGAACACTCCTTCACCTAGTTCTTCTCTGCAAGATTTGCAGAAACATCCTTTGTGGGTGTAGTGCGGAGAATGTGTGCCTAAAACGCAAATCGTCTTTTTGTGCCAAATCATCGTGGTGTATTGTGTCATCGGTGCAGCCATAGCTAATTTGAGTTTGCAACAAGGAGACAAACAATTGTGGACCATTTTATTGAGCAGTTGCATCGATTACCTGCTTCCCAATCCCTCCCTGAAATTCTCCTGGAACGGGAACAACGGGAACTTTGTGTCCAGTGCTAGTGTCAGTCACCAATCCAACAACAACAGCCCCATTTTGGGCGGAGACACTCCTCTGACGTCCAGTAACCCCTCGGACAGCTACAGAGCTCTGGAATTATGAGTCACCAAAACCAATTTTACTTAACCTTACCCAGTGACAGTTCCATGGAGGTGTTTCCCAACAACACGTTGTGCTGTTACACGGCCAAATTACCTCAGGCCATCCAATTAGATCACGAAGCCCATTGGGAAGTGGCTTTAGTGGCAATCATTCACCCGACCCAAGTCTTCAGTGTCCTTCCCAATCAAAACAAATCTGAGGTGGAAGTTCATGACGATCAATTGCAACTGTACTTGGATACCTATGGCAAATATGACAAGTAAGCCCCTATCATAAAAAATTAAAAGTGGACCACCTATCTCTTGTCCATTCCCCCAGGCTATTATTTTAGTGGTCAACATTTAGTCAGCACCATAGCTTCCAGGTGTAATGTTGTTAAAAGCTTTGGAGAGTGTCAAGAAAAGTGTCACCCTGGAATACCATAAAGTAGCTCGTCGCTTCCTGATGAAATTTCCTGAGGGGGGTAAAATCATGTCTTGCTTATTTTGTCCTGAATTGCTTGCCATGTTGGGCGGGGACATGGAGATGAGAAAGATAGTAGAACAAGAACAAAACTGATTAGTATTCATTTACGACAACGATTCTTTTGCCAAGTATTTTCGTACCCCGGTAGAACTTAACCAAGGACTGAATTTGATCTTTGTGTACTACGATGTGGTGGAGTACAACGTGGTGGGACACACCTCTGTGCCATTACTGCGTGTCATTCCTTTCAAAGTGGATTCTGCCACAGCCGCTGACGAGGAAGGTGGAAACACCTATCACGTCCAGCGCGAATTTGTACATCCTCATTATTTGCCTGTCAGCAAGTCGTATTTGGACACGGTCAACATTGCCATAAAAGGAGATCTGGCACAAAATATTCCATTCACCAAAGGAAAAGTCACGGTGAAACTTCGTTTTCGAAAACGGTTCTCTCACGACTCGTAAGTCATGTATCCAGTGTACCGAGGGGTTGCTCGACAGCGAGGACACGGTTTAGGAGATATGTTATAATCGGCCTTTCGTTCGGTAGCTCCGGTGTTAAAACCGATGGTGACACGCGGATTGCACTCCTTGAAAGATGCGGCAAAGAATTTCTCCAAAATGTCATCATCGACAAACAAAATCCCAAAGAAGGTTTCTTGAGGGCAGGCAAAAATGTCTTGCTGCAGACGGGTAAAGACCTTTTGGATCGACGAGAAACTCCTATAAATGCCCTGCACGCTTCCGAGTCAGGCATTCCCGCTTCCGTGAAGCCACAGCAACGACACGGTACAAAGAGACGACGAAGAAAACACCCTTTCACCAGACTTCACACATCTAAAACTAGAAAGACAAAGAAAAGAAGAACCGTTCGAGACTTAGACGTTTTTGATTATTGAGAAACAGAAAAAAATGATGCATCGAGTCTTGTGCCTGTTCCAAGTCGGAACTGGATCTGTTTGCCATGCCACCCACCATGATGACTATGCAAGAATCCCAGTGGGTGGAATTTCATCCCGTCTCCTCTTTGACGGATTCCGCTCCCATCGAGTTTGAAATCAAAGGTCAGCCCGAAGATTACATCGATCTAAATAGCAGTTACCTGTACCTGAAAGTCAAAGTAACCAAAGCGAACAACGGTCCCATAGACAACGATGATGTAGTAGCTCCCGTCAATAATTTCATGCATTCCTTGTTTAGCGAAGTGGACTTGTACTTGAATAACAAACTAGTCAGCAGCAGCATGGATACTTACCCTTACCGATCGTACCTGGAAAATCTCTTGACGTACGGAAAACAAGCCAAGAACACTCATCTGGATGCTTGCGTGGTATGGAAACCTGACAAAGCGACAAAGTTCAACGGCGTTACACTTGTCGGGAATGATACAAATCCAACGGGATTTGTAGAACGACGAACGAAAATTCATGAATGTCGTAGTTTAGAACTGATGGATCGCTTGCATTTGGACTTGTGGTTACAAGAAAAGCATTTGCTGAACGGAGTGGATATCTGAGACTGAATCGTAGCAGTGCCGCTTTCCATTTGATGGCTGCAGAAAATTCCACTTACAAAACCAAAATCGAAGAAGCCAGACTCTACGTGTGACGCGTGGAAGTGTTACCTAAAGTGGGAAACGACGTCAGTCACACGTTGAGCAGAACGTACGCCAAGTATCCGATACGAAGAGTGGAAGTGAAAACGTTCACCATTCCCACTGGACAGCAATCTATGATCGAAGATCATCTGTTCCAAGGACAGTTACCCAAACGTTTAATCCTTGGTATCGTAAGCAATGCAGCTTTCAACGGAGCCTACCAGGAAAATCCTTTCAACTTTCAACATTACGACGTGTCCAAAATTGAAGTCAGTCGCGATGGCAAGACCTTGTGTACCCGACCTTTCGAACCTGACTTTAGTCCCACGAAGAATTACTTGAGATCGTACTTGTCCCTGTACGAAGCTACCCGACAGTTAGGAACCAACACCAGTCACGGTATTACGTACGACGATTATGCAGGAGGCTTCGCTTTTTGGGCTTTCGATTTCACTCCAGACCAAGGCAGCGACGAGGGACATTTCCACCCTATAAAATCCGGTCGGATTTGTGTGGAACTTCAGTTTTCAAAGCCAATACACGCAAATAATACAGTGAACGTCATCCTGTATGCATACATCGATAATGCCATAGAAATCAACAGTTTAAGAGAAGTCATTCTAGATTATTAGAAACCATGGAAGACTGTTATCCCTCTTTACCTACTGGAGAAACTTTGGAGATGGAATGTGAGGAGACCGTGGAAGAAGAAGAATCCGAAGACGAAGAAGCCATCATGATGAAGTCCCGATGGCCAGAACAAGAAGCCCATTTAGTCTCCTGTTTTGCTACATTCCTGGCAGATATAACGAAATAATTGATCAAGGAAGAATGCTAAGGATGTCACAACGATCATCGCAGTCAAATTCAACACGACAAATATCTGATGTTATGTCAAGAAGAAAAGTTGGACGAATATCTGGACAAAGCTTGGGGTCTCATCGAGATAGAATTCGTGTTGAACGAGTGGTATAAAGGCTTGGATAAACATTTTCCTCCATTAACGTCTCTGGAGTGCCGTCGCATCGAATCTCTCTTTGACCAGAATAAGAAGTCGGAGCTAAACGCCTTTTACTTGTCAGATATTTTCAAGCAAAAAGTCAGGATCGAGTTGATCACTTATCATTACCTGTGAAGAAAAAAGAAAACTACACAAATAAATGGATACCTGGGAACTTTATTACCTTTTGAACCATAGTTCGTACACTGCTTCTTTGAATCCTGTCGTCTGTGCTAAAGATGAACTCCCTCATCGCAAACCTCAAGACCATCAAGCTTATGAGATCAACACGGACGACAGTCATCTCCCAGGAACCCACTGGGTAGCCGTTTACTTTCCTCAAGAAGGATGTGTGGAATATTTCGATTCGTATGGATTGCCTCCTTTGGAAGACGATATCATTGACTTTATGAGAAGAAATGCTCAGACCACCCGATTCAATAATGTGAAATTACAAGGCACAGATTCCTTGGTGTGTGGACAATATTGTGTGTATTTTCTGCATCATCGTGATCGGGGCTATTCCTTAGAACATTTAGTGACTCATTTTGATCCTCGTTCTTCTTCTAGAAACGATGTGAAAGTAGATCGATGGTTTTGTGACCATTATGCTTATATTTTGTCTCAAGCTAGGAAACGTAGTGTCCATCAATGGCCTAATGACTTCCAACAGTGGAAATCCCAATTTCATTCACAACATTGTCAGCCCTGTCCAAAATAATGTGTTAGTTGAAAAAAAAATGTTTGTGATTTGAAAAAAATGATTGATGTTATATTGTTTGATTATTGTTAAAAATATTATAGTTACTTGTTAGTGTTAAGTGATTTTGAATAAAAAATGTTGTGTTTTGAAGAAAAAATGTCTTTGTGGTTTGTTTTTACTATAGGAATCTTGATTCATACTCTTTGACTTCTTACTATCCCTCTCATGACACTCATTGAACGTTCCGGCTCGAAAACCGTGTAGGGATGTTTTCCTTCACGTCCGCGCTTTGACTTTAAAAACGGGGGTAGTTTCCAGTCTAACCATCCATTGTCGACTCATCCTCCTACGAAGATGTGCTCCAAACTAGCTAAGCTAAACGAAGCCTACGTGAATTTGCATAGAGTCAGACACAGTCTGATACCGAAGCCAGAAGAGGTAGAGAATGTGAGAATGTTAAAAGTCACTGAAGACCTGATAGAAGAGCTCTTCAGAGAAGAAATTAACAGGGAGAAAGAAGAATGGACAGAGAAGTACAGACTTCAGAAACAGCAGAGAGAGCAGCAACAGCAACAACAAAAGCATCAGCAGCAACCTAAACATGACAGAGGCTTTGTCGGCTGTCGTATCGACACCAAAGAGTTCTTCTCTTTCCGAAGAAGCAGACCTATCGTCAGAAAGCCTATAGTTAGAGGACGTCGCATTCTTAGAATATAAAAGATCGCTATAGCAAACAAAAAAAAGCAGCCCTTTTCAGGGCTACCCATACATCTAGAAAAGAAATAACAATAGATTTGCCAATGTGTGTATGTAGAGTAGTGTGAATATAAACACTGACTCTTTTCTGGTGTGATTGTATGTGTTTGTGATTGTAAGCGATCAAGTACGTTTGTGTGGATAGTACATAATGATAATGTTTTTTTTTTTTTGCTGTTTGACGTGTGTCGAGAGTAGATTTTGGTTTTGATTTGATTGCTTTGCGTATGTGGATAGTATAATATTTATTTAAATGGCTTGTAAAAAACTTTTAGAATAGTGATGGGTAGTATAAAAAGTGAGTGAGTGTTTCTTTTAGGTCCGCGCGTTGTTTGGTCATGATCTAGGTAATATAAGTTTTGTCTTGGGGGATGTTTTCCTTCACGTCCGCGCGTTTTAAGTGATGATCTAGGTAATATAAGTTTTGGGTTTTAGGGGGATGTTTTCCTTCACGTCCGCGCTTTCAGTATAAATTGAAAACTATTCTTCAGTTGGGCTACCCATCGTTGACTCGTTAACACCAAGACAATGAATACAAGAATTGTAAAGCTTCTAGAACTCCAGATGCACCTGGAATATGCCAGGTGTATGGTGAATGAGCTGGCTGCAGAGGCCATAGTCGAAGAGGGAAGGATAAAGAAGGAAGGGAGGAGAGAAGACAAAGGGAAGAGGAGGAGAAGAAAATAGAAGAAAGGATGACTTACAAGATACCAGAGACAGAGGATTGGGGTGCTGAAGCCAATCATCTTCCCTCTGCGCTCCCAGTCAAAAGAAGAGTGAAAGGAGATTGGAGTAGAAGATGTGTGTGTGGTGCCAGGCCTGGAAGGTGCCATCATTAACCAAGTGCCCTGGAGTTCAAAACAAACAGCCCTTTTCAGGGCTACCCAAACCTTTAGAAAAGAAATAGTAATCGATTTGCCAATGTGTGTGTGTGTGTGTGTGTGTGTGTGTGTGTGTGTGTGTGTGTGTGTGTGTGTGTGTGTGTGTGTGTGTGTGTGTGTTAGATTAAGTAGGTGTTGATAGTAAAATGTGTCTTTTTTCCCTTTCCTTCTCTGTGGATAGTACAGTGTGTATTTGTATGAGATGGCGTACGTTTATGTGGATAGTAGATATTATGGTGTTTTTTCTTCTCCCCGTGTGTGCATAGTAGATTTTAGGTTTCTGGATACTATATACTAATTTTTCTTCTTCCCGTGTGTGGATAGCATAGTTTTGGGTTTGTTTTCTTCTCCTTCTAGTGTGTGGATAGTAGATATTTGGGTTTGTGGATAGTATATAATACATTTTTTCTTCTTCTCGTGTGTGAATAGCATATTTTGGGATTTGTGTTTTCCTCTTCCCCTGTATGAATAGTAGATTTTGGGGTTTGTGGATAGCATATAAGTTTTTTTCTCAATTCCGTGTGTGGATAGTATGTATTGGTTTTTCTCTTTCTAGTGTGTGGATATTGTGTTTTGTTTTCTTTTCACATATACGGTCAAGCGTCTCTCATTGGCGACATTCAACATTGAATAAACCAAGATGGCAAGTAACCACCTTGAGAAAATGAAGAAGTTGCAAGACGCTGTGGATACATTTGGCATTGAAGAAATGCTGGTCAAACTTGATGACGATTTCTTGTCTCTTATTGTCCCCATCGAGTCAAGATGGAAATCAACAACTTGAGAAATATAGAATCTATGTTGGGTTTTGGACCGAGACTTCACCTTACCTGTTCCATTCCTATTGTCCTTATACAACAACGCCACGTTCCCTTGTCCGTATACAGTCCCAATATTCACCATGTTAAATTCCCATTGTCCGGATATCATCCCAGGGTGATCTGAACATTCTTGTCCATATATCGTCCCAGGGAGTCTTGTATTTTCCCATTATCCGTATATCGTCCCACTATACTACTGATTCATCTTTGAGAACTGTCGTGTCCATTTCAAATGAAGGATCAGATATACGTTTAAACATTTTATTATCATTGCTATCGTCTAACAAGTAGACCACTTCCTGCTATCAGACTTGTATTTATATCTATTGCTTTTGGGTCTATCCTTCTAAATTGACCCTAAAAAACATCACTGAGTCCATCACCGTAGATCGATATGTATGTTGGTGATCGGGAATTTATCACCGTGACCATGATTGGTCCACGTTGAGCATTATTTATGATCAACATATTTTAGTCATTGTATTTACTTGCATACCCTCCATACTGTGATAATCATCAACGATTTCATCAATGAAAGACCGATATACATTAATATCCATGAAACCGCTTGTGAATAATCGTTGACAAGTATCAGCTGCTTCATTAATACTGTCTGGGGAATTATTACTAGCTCCTTTTCCACCAATCAGAACTTCTAATCTTTCAACATCGATAAGGGCATTATTGGGGCATGGAGTAATAAGACCACTTCCTCGAGTAACAAGACCACTTCCAGATTCTTCCTCAATACCAGGTGGGCTGAAATCTCCGTGAGTAGTTAATGGGGACGATATACGAACAATGGTTTCACATACATGGGTAAGTCCGTACGGAACAGCATGGACGATATGCGAGAGGATGATTCAGCATTAGTCCACATATTATGAGGAGAACAAGAAAGGGAATGAAATGAAATGCGGTTATCTATAGTGGAAGAGCGGATCGAAACAGATTTAATATTTTCCACCAATCTAACACGCGTTTAAAAATTCAGTCACAGTGTGGAGTCTGTCTTCCAATCCATAAAGAACTGACTGACGTCACATTACCTATATAGATCCGACAGCGTCTGTGCGCAGTGAATACATGAGACAAAGATTTAAACCATGACGGAAGCTAAGCAGACGATGAATTGGAGAGCACCGGCTGTGGAGACGAGAAGAGATGGCATAGTAGCGCCTACCAAAGTCAACACAGACGTTACCACACGTCCAGGATTTTAAATAGAGACAGAAAGAAGTATTGGAGAAATTTTTACAACAGCAGAAGGAAGCAGAACAAACTTTTCTCCTTTAACAGCAACCGTGAGAAGATGAGGCAAGAACAAAACGAGAGGGAAAAAAGCGAAGTGAAGCAGAACTCCTGTATTCGCAAGCGTGCCTATTTATTGACACACCCTGTGGCATTCGTGAAATGTAAAAATTGCAAGACGTTTTTGATCCACGAGCGGATCTCTGTTCTTTCGAGGTCAAGATTTCAAAGACGTAAAAAGACATTCACGTCTATCATCACGATGAACATTTCGGTGTCATTACCAGTATCACCAGATTCCTGGGATACGGTTATTATTGTGGGAAATGTGACTATGACTATAACAATCGAGAGCAACAAAAGAACTGTGGATCAAAATGTGAGGGACGCTTGGCCTCCATACCATGTCTGGACAGAGGACAACCATGAGTGCATTGCCCTGCTTGTCAGCGCACTTTTGTCAGCCTTGCATGTTACCAACAACATTTAAAGACTCAAGGTTCACAACAGAAAAGTCCTTGTCGACAGCTGAGATTGTACCCTACTTGTGGATATGGCATACGTACCAATAATGCCAAGGCACACGTATATTCAGGAAAGAAATGATGCCACATTTGTCACCAAATCATGGACTTGGTACACGAATGCTACATTAAAAAATACCATCTCAAACAAGAAGAGGACTCTGACCAGAAGAAAGAGAATTTCATCTCTTTTTATTTCGAATCAATGCAAGAGAGCGGCATTCACATTCCAAACTTATGTGTGGCTCAACGAGCGTGCGAGAAGTGTATCCAAGAGCCTATCTTTAGACATTGCTCTCACTGCATTATGATCTGTGGAGGACGTAAAAAGCCTTTCGGGGACCGAACACGTTTGCTGATTTTGCCCGGATGGATCTTAGACCCCATTGACGAGATATGAAGCCAAGAGGACATCGAACGTTACGGAGATTGTCGTCGCCATGCCATGGTGATAGTTCACGATTTCTCGGTATAGGATGGATAGTTTCTTTGAGATACTATACATAACGAAGTACCGAACGTCCTAAAGTGACTTTGAATGAAGGCGAAATTATTTCCATCCAAGTGGGCTCAGTGCATTTTAAAGATTCGATGGGTTACTTGGACATGCTTTTGAGCCGAATTCCTAAAAGGTTTGGAATTACAGAAATGGCCATAGGCTATTTTCCGCACTTTTTCAATATCGAAGCCAATCAACATGCCGTTCTACTGAATTTGCCTCAGTATCACTGCTACGACCCCGACAACATGCGCAACTAACTTCGAGAAGCTTTCTACGCTTGGTACCACACTCATGCCTCCGACCCTTCGACTTTCAGGAAGAAATGTTAAAGTATTGTCGTTCCGTCGTGGACACTTTACGGCGTTGCTGTGGAAAATTTCGAGAATTATTAATGGAGTAAGGAGGGATCGATCCTTTGAAAGAAGCCTGCACCATTACCGTAGCATGTTCCTTATTGCACCTCCAACGATTCATGCCCGAAAACGCCCTGGCTGTCGTCAGCCCTCAAACTATGAACTTTGTCAAACGTCAATACTTGGTCAAAGCCCTACGCTGGCTACATTACTTGTGCCACAAGGAAGAAAAATGGATTCAGCATGTCCGCAACAGAGGAAGCGAAAAGACGATAGAAACGTAATCGGTTTATGGTTGGGACTCAGAAAACCCCAAGATTGTGCACGAGTTTAACGGATGCTTATTTCACGGATGACTCCTCTGCTACCCTGAACGTGACACTAAAAATCAGTTTTCTCAACGGAACATAGAAAACGTGTAACAGGCCACCTGTCAGCGCCGCTTGAAGTTAGAACAGCAAGGATATCAAGTGGTAGATTGTGGGAACACGAGTACGATCACCGTTTCAGAAATGATCCCGAGTTTAAACGCATCGTGAAAGTTACAAGCTGGTGGACCCACTGAACTCGAGGAACAGTTTGTACGGATGGACGGACGAATGCCACCTGTTTGCTGAATCAAGTTGACGATGAGAAAGGAGAAAAAAATCCAACACTTAGATGTGTGTTTTCTGTATCCTTCCGCGTGCAAATGATGTAGCTTTCCTTCAGGGCAAACGCAATTGCTTACGGAACACATCGATCTGGACAATATTCAGCAATACGAAGGTTGATCAGGTGCAAAGTCTTGCCTCCCACTGGCTTGTACCATCCCGTTTTACCTCACAATTGACAAGGAAAACTGATGTTTCCCTTGTGCCGTACATGTGCCGAATCGTGTAATCAAGACCGACCTTGTCAACACAACGAGAAAGAAAGTGCCTTGACGGGAACGTTGGTCAGCATGGAATTGTTTAAAGCTCTGGACCTGGGATACCAAATTTTGGAAGTGTACGAAATTTACCACTTTCTCAAGACAAAACAATACCACAAGGGTGACCAAACTCAGAAAGGCATTTTCACTTAGTACGCGGATGCCTTTTTGAAACTTAAACAAGAAGTCAGCGGCAATACTTCCTGGCGCCACTCTTCCGGAGACCAAGACAAAGAGAAAGACTGGGAGCAGGAAGGAATTATTTTAGACCACGTGGAGAAAAACGAAGGAAGGCGATCGTTTGCCAAAGTGATGTTGAATTGCTTATGGGGTAAAATGGCATAACGACCGCGTTTACCCAAGACTGAGTATTTTACAGAACATTCCCGTTACTTCCATATGATTTGCAACAAAACCAAATACATGAAACACGTGGACATCCTTCGTAAATACTTGATCCTGATCAATTACTTGAAGAACTGGACTTGATAAAAGCCGACGAATTTGGAAACATCATCATTGCGCTTACGTGAGAGCCCATGCTCGCTTAAAATTGTACGAATTTTAGAACTGCTAGGAGATCGCGTCCTGTACTTTGACACGGACAGTTGCATCTACATTGATCGCCTGGGTCAACTCATCCTGACATCGAAGGAGACCGTTTATGGTCGTGGTCACACGAGCATCCCGACAACAAGATTCTAAGTTTTGCTTGTGGCGGCCCTCAAATTTACGGCTACGAATACAGGCACCCACA
The DNA here is from genome assembly GCA_028554795.2 of Sinohyriopsis cumingii. Taxonomy (NCBI): domain Eukaryota; kingdom Metazoa; phylum Mollusca; class Bivalvia; order Unionida; family Unionidae; genus Sinohyriopsis; species Sinohyriopsis cumingii. The sequence continues at coordinate 47,362,787 of CM068824.1, forward strand.
AGGAAAGGTGCACACGAAGTGTAAAGTAAAAGGTTTGATTCTCAATTACCGCACCAGTCGAGTAGTGAACTTTGGCGTAGTGAAAGAAGCTTTGCAGTCTCAACAGGATGGAAACTTTAAAGCGACCACCCACGAACCGTGCAAGATTATAGGTTTACCCACACAACAAATCGTCAGTCAACTTGGAAAAAGTGTATCAAATCATGGACCAGAAACGAGTGCGACTCCCCAACCATTTCACTTTGCCTTACGGACACGTGGATATTGGTCAACATATGAAAAGGGAAAACGTACAAGACCGATAATTCATTTTAACTACCAAGACCAAGAGAGAAAGATGAATACTTGTAAACATATATCATTCAAGTTCGGTGATTCTCAAGTGGAGTGCGATGCTGTGCCTGGCGATGAGAGCGATGCAGTACACTGCGACCTCAGCGATGCAGTACCACGTCATGCTAACCTTGCTATGACTACTATTATTACCATTACTACCATACCTACCATGGAAACTGATGATGTGCGTGTCAAACCTGACGAAATCGAAAATGATGCCACTCGTTATCGTAGACTCTTTACTGGTTTTCATAGTGTATTTCATTCTCGACGTGAAACCATGCAGATACCACCCTACCTATGTCATCCAAAAAAGGAGCCAACACCTGCGCATTTCACCGTACCCTCATCAAAATGAGCCCGTGAAAGACTAATATTAGTTTCCTGTTCGTTTGCCTGAAAACTGCAACTTTGAAAGTCGATTCCAAACTTTCCAAGGAAAATGGCCTATATATCTAGGAGGACCAACCCCCGACGCTTTAGTGAAGTACGATCATCTCTGTGCAGAAAGTACACTTATTGTCTCCGACAAAAACGGATACAAAAACGGGCTACTATGCCACGACCTTTACCAGTGGTGATACAACATTTTCCGTAAGGGAAAAGCAATGAGAGTATTCAAACGGTGCATGATTACCAACACTTATTACGAAATCTGTGTCCCATCAATTGGGGTCGACGTATGGTATATGTCTTAGTGACTCGCTTTCTGTGATTTCTTTTACCAGTCGATTCCTTGTGGACTTACCACCAAATGAAACATGAAAGTAGTCCCTTTAAATGTCCACGAGAGACTCATTTTGTTAAAGCCTTGCGTTTTCGTCGGGATACTTTTCGACCTCTACGTGTGCCTAAAAGGCAAATCGTCTTTTTCTGCCAAATCTTTGTGGCGTATTGTGTCGTCGATGCGGACATTGCCAGTTTGAGTTTGCAACAAGGATACAAACAATTATGGACTATTTTACTGGGCAGCTGTATCGGTTGCCTTCTTCCCCATCCTTACCTGAAATACTAACCAAACGGGAACAACGGGAATCTTGCGTCTAACGTCAGTGACCCTTCCAACATTCACCACCACAGCAATCGTCTTTTAGACACTCGTCTCACTTCCAGTGACCCCTCGGTCAGAATTCTGAAATTATGAACAACAACAACCACTTTTACTTAACCTTACCCAGTGACAGTTCCAATGAGGTATTTGTCAATAACATTTTCTGTTGTTACAGGGCCAAATTACCTCAGACCATCCAATTAGATCACGAAGCCCATTTGGAAGTGGCTTTGGTGGAAATGAATTATCCTACACAATTCGAAAATATCACTGAAAAGCGAAACACTTTCCAGGTCGAAATCCTGAACGTCCAAATGTGAGATGAATAAAATCGGGTTTTCAGGAAATACAAAGTCAGCAAGCAATCCATCGAGCATATACACGTAGCTAATTCCGTCAGGTTATTATTCAAGCGGTGAACATTTGGTGGACACAATTGCTGACAGGTTCCATGTAGCATTTGGCAAAGCCCCGAACAGAGCCAAGAAAAGTGTTAAGATTGAGTACCATCAAGTGGCTCGTCGCCTACAGTAAAATGGATTTTTACAGGGCTTTTGGAAACCCGGTAGAACTGAACGAGAGCCTTGCGCTTGATCCAAGTCGAAACTGTATATGTTTGCCATTCCACCTACCATGATGACGATGCAAGAATCCCAATGGGTGGAATGTCATCCCGTTTTCTCGGTCAAGGACTCAGTACAGCCGGAAAATTATATTGATCTGGATAGCAGTTACTTGTACTTGAAATTGAAAGTGATCGACACATCGACGGACGGTCCCGATATAAAGGACGAAGATAAAGCAGCTCCCTTCACAAATTTCATGCATCCCTTGTTCAGGGAGGGGATTTGTACTTCAATAACAAACTGGTCAGTAGCTGCATGGACACTAGAGATCCATCACATCCAAGCTCTCTTGGCTCAGAGTGCGGAGACGAAGCAAATAAACGGTTACTTGTCAGACATTTTCAAACAAAATGTCAGGATTGAATCGATAACTTATCATTATCTGTGAAGAAAAAAACCCAGAAAAAACCAACAAAAGAAAACAAAAATGGATACCTGGAAACTTTATTACCTTTTAACCACAGTTCGTTCACTGCTTCTTGGAATCCTGTCCTGTATGCTAAAGATGAACTTCTTCATGGCAAACCTCAAGGCCATCAAACTTAGGTCATCAACACGGTCATCTCCCAGGAACCCACTCGGTAGCCTTCTACGTTCCTAAAGAAGGTTGTGTGGAGTATTTTGATTCGTATGGATTGCCACCTTTGGAAGACATCATCGACTTTACGAGAAGAAATGCCTAGACGAAACGATTCAATAATGTGAAATTACAAAGCATATATTCCATGGTTTGTCGATAATATTGCGTGTATTTTTTTCATCAACGCTGTCTTGGATATTCTTTAGAACATTTAGTGACTTATTTTGATCTTCACTCTTCTAGAAACGATGACAAAGTAGATCGATGGTCTTGTGACCATTATGGTTATAACTTGCCCTTAGCTAGGAAACGTAGTGTACATCAATGGCTCAATGACTTCCAACAGTGGAAGTCTAGTTTCACCTCACAACGTTGTTAATCTTGTCAAAACTAGTTTGGTATTTGAAAAATGTTTGTTTGAAAAATGTTTTATGATTAATTGTTGTTTGTTTGTTGTTTGAGTATGATTGTGATTTGGATTTTTAACGTAGCTTTAACAATGTTTCAGTCATATCGCTACTATGTCTGCAATGTGGGAGTTTATAGTGATATCTAGCACTGGGGCATCATGCCGCAGACATGTAGCATGATATCCCACCCAGTCACATTATCCTGACACCAGGCCGACCAGTCCTAACACTAACCTCTTAATGCTGAACGCCAAGCGAGGCAGTTGTTAGTACCATTTTTATAAGTCTTTGGTATGACTCGGCCGTGGATCGAACCCACGACCTCCCGCATCCAAGGCGGACGCTCTACCCACAAGGCTACCGGAACGGTATGTGTTTGTTGTTTGAGTAAAAATGTTGTTTTGAAAAATTGTGTCTGTCTTTTGTTTTCAATTTTTATGATGATACATGCTCTTTGACTTCTCTCTATCCCTGTCGCTCAAATCAAACTATCATAGCGTTTCGACTCTAAATACTGTACGGATGTTTTATATCACGTCCGCGCTTGAACTATATAATTCGAAAAAGTCTCCAGTCTGCCCATCTATTGTTGACTCATCTTCCTATGAAGATGTGTTCAAAACTAGCTAAGCTGAACGACGCTTAAGTGAATTTACGTTGTGTCAGGCAAAGCATGATACCCACCAGAAGAGATAGAGAATGTCAGAATGTTAAAAGTGACCGAATACCTGATAGAAGAGCTCTTCACAGAGAAAATCAAGAAGAAGAAAGAATAATGGACAGAGAAGTAGAAACTTCATAAGCAGTAAGAGAAGAGAGAGCAAAGCCTCAGCAGCAGCAACAGCAGGAACCAATCAGAGGTTTTGTGGACTGCGATGTAGACACCAAAGAGTTCTAAACCTCTTTCCGAAGTAACAGACCTTATCCTGTGGGAAAGCCTGTCTCCAGACGAGGCCGCAATCTTAGATTATAAAAGATGCAATCTTAGACGATTAAAGATTGCCGAAACTCCCCGTGCAATGCTCTAGAAAAGAGATACCAGTTCAATTGCCGATTTCATGTTAGTAAGTTAACAAGAAATATAATTGTGTCCATAAGCACTTCATTTCTTTGTTTTTTGTGAAAAGAAATTAGAAGTTTGTCTATAAGCACTTCGTTTCCGTAGCTTGTCAACAAAGTTTGAATGTGTTTGTGCTTGTGTTAGTGTTTGTAAGTAAAAAGTGAGTAAGTGTTTCTTTTAGGTCCGAACGTTCCATGTTTGTTTTGGGTGACGATATGAGTCTTGTAAGTTTTGGTAACAGGGATGTTTTCCTTCAGGTCAGTGCTTAGCAAATATAAAGCAAAAGCGCTCGTCATTCTAGCTACCCAGCGTTCGTTCGTTACGATTCAAGGTAAGTAGAAGCAGCAAATGCATCTGGAGTATGCCAGGTGACACCTGGATGAGCATGCCATGGAGGAAAGTGCCAAACTTGAGGAAGAGGAGGACAAGAAAAAGAAAGAAGCGGAGAAGGAAAAGAAAGAAATTATCCTGCCTCACTTGATACTAAGACAGAGCTGAGAAGTTAAGCCCATAGTGAGGAAATCTCCACAGCGACTTTCAGCGCCACATCTACAACCAGCACATAGACCCGTGCTACTACTAATAGAGAACTGGGACCAATAATTGGAGAGGCAAGTGCGGAAGCCTCAGCGTCCGCAAGAGTTAAGGAGGCAGCATCCACGTGTGCAGAACAGGAGAAGGAGGGAAGTCTTCACTAACCCTCAAAGTGAAGACTGGAAGAGTGAAGCCAGTAAACCTCCCTCTGCGCTCCCAACCACAACTGTGAATTGGGAGCAAGATTTTAGCAACCCTTGTATCTGTGGTGCCCAACCTGGGAGATGTCACCATTAACAGGGTGCATCTGAATTTTTTTTAAAGCTCTTTTCAGGGCTACTTCAGTACTCAAGAAAAGAGATTATTCAAGTAGCCAATTTGTGGGAATGTGGAGTAGTGGGATTATAAACACTCATTCCTTCCCTAACGTGTGCATGTGTGAGTGTGTGTATGTGAGTGCACCTACGTTTGTGTGTATGTGGGTATGAGTGTTTGTGTGCGTGAGCGTAAGTTGAGTGGATAATAGACATTGTGGATTAGTTCCTTTATCCGTGTATGGATAGTACATATTGAGGATTTTGATAGTATATTTTTGGGTTTGTATGAGTTAGCGTACGTTCGTGAGGATAGTATACTTGGGGTTTGTTTTTTGCTTCTTCCCGTGTGTGGATAGTAGATACTGAGGTTTTATGATAGTATATTTTTAGGTTTGTATGAGTTGGTGTACGTTTGTGTGGATAGTATAGTTTGGTTTATTTTTGCTCCTTCCCATGTCTGGATAGTATATTTTGGGATTTGTGAATAGTATAGTTGGGATTGTAATCGTCCTCATACGCTTGTGTGGATAGTATATATTGTGTTTTTTCTCCTTCCCGTGTGTGGAAAGTATATTTTGGGATTTGTGAATAGTATATTTTGGGTTTGTAAGCGTTTGCGTGCGTTTGTGTGGATGGTATATTTGGGGTTTGTTTTTTCCTCCTTCCCGTGTGTGGATAGTATATTTTGGGATTTGTGTGGATAGTAGATAATAGGTGAAGTTATTGTAAGGGATGTTTTCCTTTGTTTCAAATATACAAAACATAGCGGTCGTCAGTCTGGCTACCACATGGTTAACATAGAAAGATGAATTTATTTAATGATTTAATAGACAATTGGTACTGGATGGTGGATGGAGCCTATGTGGTGGAAAGGCTTGTAGATGAATGGAGGTATCCAGGTAGTCTAGACTTTGTGACCAGTCTGAAAGTAACGAAAGATCTAGTGAAAGGCATGATAGAGGATGAAGTGGAGAAATTAAGAGGCAGTATTCATTTTCAGTATGTCAGAGTTGGAACAGTGAAGGAGGCAATTGATGGTGTGATGAAAATTAGGTGATTTTAGAACAGATAGAGCATTCGACAGAGTGTTCTTTTGTGAAGTGGGGCTGATGTGAGGAAGATGAAAGATAGCTGGGCAAAGGAGAAAAAGGACAAAGAAAACATACAGGAATAAGAAAACCTAAGAAAAAAGAGGACTTCGAAATACTGAATCAAAACTGGATCAATCTTTAAGAAACATTTAGATCCATGGGACATCCTGAGTGGATGCTAGAGAAGGAAAAGAAGGGAGTAACAGAGAAAGTGCGAAGATGGTGGAAGAAGTGGAGTAAATGAAAGAAGAAGAACCCAAAGGTCCTTTTCAGGGCCACTCATATGCCTCGAAAAGCTTTCCTTTCTTGCCTAAAATGTTTTTAGTCGGCTATATAATTGTTTGTGTGATAAACTGATGTTCATCCATCAATGTCTGTATGTTATATATGTCTATGTCCCGCCAAACCTTCAAGGTTTTTTTCTCGTGTTTGTCCCAATTTAGGTAAGCCCCTTACTAAATTGTTACCAATCTTCAGTACCGCGACGTCACCTTACCTGTTCATTTCCTATTGTCCCTATACAACAACCCTACTTTCACTTGTCCATATGCAGTCACAATAATCTTTTTTCAGTATATGCCTTGTCTGTATAACGTCCTAGGGGTCTTGTAATGCTAATTTCCATTGTCCGTATACATCTTGTCCACATATCGTCCCCGGGTGAATTGTAATGATAATTCCCATTGTCTGTTAATCGTCAACATTAACTACCTCCAGGTAAGGACTTTCTTCTAATGTATCGTCTCATAAATTTTCCAAATTTATTCTTATATTTTTAGTGATTTTGGATATACCACGGGATTCTCGAAATATTAAAGGAATCCAATTCTTTTCTGAAATACTGGTGGTGTTTGGATCTAATAATCTATCACGATCTGGATATCCTGTTGCGGATTCCCTTACAGTGTCATCATGAAGTTGTCTACGACCGTCTTCGGTAAATCGGGTTCGTAGTTTTCGTTTTTTGCTTTGGTTTTGGAGTAACAAGATCTCATACATTACCGACCTCCTTATGGACTTTCTCATTACTCTAAAATACTTGTATTTTTTTCTTGTAATTGTGGTTGAACAGCAGCTATTTCACCTGGAAGTTCTTATAGAATCTTGTTTTTTTTAAAATTCTGTCTGCTATTTTTTCAGTTGCTTTAGCGGTTTGCTCCAACGTGGGAAGATGACCTCTGGTAGCCTTCGTATACGGTTTAAATAATTGTTCTTCACCTTCTACGAATTCTACCTGAGACCCCTGACGCGCTTGAAATTGTTGCTTGATAGCACCACGGACTGGAATACATTTTTTAATTGCCTCTAATCGCTCTCGAGCAAATCTAGCTGTGCGACGAACAATGAGTGTCCGAAAGATAAACAAAACACAGATACAGATTTGAAAACACGATCGACAAAGATGAAGTAACAAAATGAACTAACCCAATTAAAGAAAATCTCGGTCAGTTAGAGGTTTCAGTTTTAGTTTCTTGACCTTGTTTTTTTTTCTCTTCATTTGTTTGTATAATGTTTTATTTTCAAAGAATACTTGCTCTAAAGTGGCCTGTTCACCCTCCTTGATGCTCATATACATTTTAAAAATTTTCACAGACCATCAAATCTGTATTTGCTACTTCAGTATGGTTATGTTGATCTTACATAAGACCATAGCAATCGGTTTGTTGGATATATAGTGTATAGTTTCACAACTATATATGGTCAAGAACTTTCCTGATTTTGGTCCTCGCTTAATTACGATGACCAAAGTACATCTCTACTCCAGCTCATTTTCACTCTGCCAGACTTGATGATTTTAAATTGTCATAAGAGCACCTGAACTACGACAGTTAAGATTGTTTATCGTTTTACAAGGTTGACCTAAATACGCAAGAAACACTCATGAACATCGAGCATATCAACAAGACCTGTTCAAATTCCTCTGATTGGACCGTGGATGATCTAATCATTTCTCAGTGACACGTTGGGTTCACCCAAGACTGTGCTGCATCATTTGGCTGGCTCTAATCACATCCACTAGGTACCTACCGTTCCAATTCGAACATCACTGCTGCTTGAGTGCAATGATCCAGTATCGACTTCACTGACTGGTGTTATTAATAACTCTCTCATATCAGGGGAATTCCCATCATTTTTCGAAACTGCCATTGTAAAGCCTCTGCTGAAGAAACCAACACTAGACCATAACGATTTAAAGAACTACCTTCCAGTTTTAATCTCCCATTCATATAAAAAATCATAGAAAAGTTTGTTCTATCCCAGCTTGTATCTCATCTGAATTCAAACAGTCTTTTTAGTAATGTACAATCTGCATATCGCCCTTGCCACAGTACTGAAACTACTCTTCTAAAAGTAGTTAATGACATTCTCCCTGATTTGGATAGCGGAAAGATTACAGTCCTCACCCTCCTTGATTTGCTTGCAGCATTTGACACAATAGACCATGATATATTACTTCACCGTCTCCACCAAGTATTTGGCATTCATGATACAGCTTTACCGTGTTTCAAGTCCTACTTGGTCAACAGGACACAATTTGTGTCTGCAAATGATCTATGTTGTGGTGTTCCACAGGGGTCTGTTCTTGGATCTGTTCTCTTCATTCTGTACACTCAGCCGCTCTCAAGTGATCATCATCCAGTGTCTCACCAATTGTTCGCTGATGACACCCAAATATACAAATCTAGCCACCCAACTGAAGTTGATGCTACCATCCAAGGTGTAGAGAGGTGCATTTCTGATGTGAAATCATGGTTGACATGTAACAAGCTACAGATGAATGATGATAAAACTGAGGCCATTCTGATCACAACACAAAGACTTTCTCATTCACATCCTTTACCTCAAACAATAAATATCAGCAATGCCAACATTAAATTCACACAATCAGTACAAAACCTAAGTGTTACTCTGGACAGTACTCTCACATTGCACCAACATGTCATGAATATATGCAAGGATGCATAACTTGAGCTGAGACGCATCAGTTCCATTCGCAAATATCTTTCAGTTCATGCCACTAAAAAACTTGTGTGTTCATTAGTCCTTTCAAGACTGGATGATTGGAATTCAATTCTGTCTGGTTCATCTCAATATCTACTCCAGAAACTTCAAAAAGTTCAAAACACAGCTGTTCTGATCATACTTAGAGTAACACGATTAGAGTACACCTCTCCGCTGCTCTGTACCCTACACAGGCTATCCATTCGATCCATAATCAATCACAAAATTTGTTCTCTGTGCTACGTTACGGACTCTAGTCCAACATACCTATCCGACCTCACCCATGTGTACACACCAGCAAGATACGTACGCTCCTCTTCTGACAATCGTATACTCATTATTCCCACTATGAAACAAAGTCATATGGACAACGTTCTTCTGCATACCAGGGCCCAGCAACGTGAAATGAATTGGCCACTGAACTTGAACACAAAGACACAGTGATCCCATTCAAGAGTGCTCTCGAAACTGACTTATTTCGACTGCAAGAATAAACTTAAAGACCTAATAATGTTTCCTACCTTAAATATTCTCATCATGTTTTTTATGTTTTCTAATTTCATGGTGCTTGTTTTTGTAACCATATCATTATATGTTTTTATCTTATAGGTGATGTCTAATGTTGTAAAGCGCTTAGAGCTTCTAAAGATTAGGCGCTATACAAAGTCCTCATTATTATTATTATTATCATTATTATTAGACAAATTTTTTGGCGAGCTAAAGCACTTGTACAATTAAAATATACCTAAGGGCATCCTAAGGCCAGCTTTGGGTTGGAAAGAACTGCTGGCTTCAAAAGAGTTATACATAATTAGCAAATCTGTCTCCAATTTCATGCCACAAACTGACACTCTGACACTATGATGAACGAAGATCTGATTGTGACATTAGAGTATGATTGCCAGAAGCGACAGTGTAATGATATTGCTCACAGTAATATATTAATGCATTGGTCCTGAGTTTAGTGTATATTTAGCACATTGCATCTAGAACACCTAGAGAAGGATTATCTAAATGTTTTTATATTTTATTTCACTGCAAGCTCTACTGTAAATCAAGAAAGTCGGCCTGATATTATGTTATATTTTGTGTTTAAAAGGTAGTAACGAATTAAGTGTGAGACACCCATACGCAGAATATCATATATATCGTGAAACTATAATTTAACTTACTTTCAGTTGCAAGAAAACTATTGTTTATTACTTTCTGAGTGCAAAATGAATCATTGTTCTCTTTTCGTTGTCCCGTGTCCTGACCCCAATTTCGAGTGTTTTCTTCCTCAAGTCTCTTTATCTGATCTACTTCTAGGGACACGTATTGGAAGTAGAATAACATCTTTCATTCCTGAAACTTGAATACTTACGTCGGTATCGGTTTTTCAGTGGCACGCTTCGATAAAAATGACGTCCGAGATTTGCCAGAGATATTTCAGACAGTTCCAATCCAATTCTGAATCCTTCTATTCCTTCTATACGGAGAATATTCGTTGGTTTCTCATCCCCGCGGTAAGTAACTACAGCAATACATATATCATTTATATTAGTGAAAAAGAAAAATGCTTAGTTGAGAATTATATGGTTGTACGTGATGATAACAGTTTACTTATCTAAGAAACAGTCAGCATGCATTGGGTTGGGTGGGGGTGAGACAGAGAAAGAGAGGGTGATAGTGTGATTGCATAATTTTACCGTTTCTATACCCTTAGTTTTGCATATTAAATGAAACCCCACATTTGTTGTGTATATGCGTAAAAATTAAAAGTCATAATTCACACCCAAATTATAATCCCATCCATCCCGGTAAATATTGACCACTCTACAAATATCAGAATTTATCTTGAATATATAGTATATAACAGATATCGATCGTAATTATATTTTAAAGTTGATTCAGAAGAAGAAGGAGACAGATGGACAGACAGACACAGGGTTGTGCAGTAAAAATAATTAACATTATCATGCAGAAATATTGGGCGTTAGTGTATCTCGTATGTTTCAGTGAGGGTCCTAAATAATCCATATTTATTTATTTATGTATTTTTTATAATATTTTTATTTGTTTGTTTGTTTTTCATTCAGTCATCAACGTCTCATACTAACTATTCACAAGCACGCAAATTGTATTAAAGGGTAAACTGGTACGGCATAAGCTAAATAAAGACGGGAAACAGGCAACAGAAAAGGAATGAGAGTACAGTAGTGAAAATTCCAAGATCGTGTAAAGAAAACAGTAAGAGCGATTAACATATGGCTGCTCGATATAAGAAATCCATGGACAGCATATCCAGCCCATGATTAAAATACCTTTACACGTTTTGACGTTGAAGTCAGAGGGGATAACTAGTGTGTCGCAAAATAAATTTAGTTTTGCTTGATTATGAGAAATCTCGCATTTGGACAGAATCCATCAAATGATCTGAAACAAGAAAGTAAATAAAAACACAATAACCTGACCTTTAACACACATATAAAATGAAATGTTCCTGTTTACTACAAAACTAAATATTGTGAGATGCGTACTCGGGATTGCGTAAGGAGCTGTATTAATGTTGGCGTTCCCATTTATTAGTATTAGATTCAATGCTGCATTGTTGTCCTTGCGTTGTTACACGTACACATTTTTCCGGTCACATTACAAAATAATGACTCAGCATTCCGCATCACGCGTGAATGGCCTAAAAATAGTCAACCTTGTTGCGTTCTGCAGTCGCACAGATGCGATCACTTTTCTAAGTAACCAATAATACGTGTTCCAATGTCGAAGTACATCAAATCTACTTAAAGTGATAGACTCATTGGATATATTCTAATTTGTGTATTAATCAGAATACAGTTCAGATTCTATTTAAAGAAATGCATTTATCTTAATGATCATACAGTCATAGACCCCGAAATCTGATCGAGATCTATCAGACATGAAAAATTTGCTTTCTGCTCAGAACATACGAAGATTTAAAAAACAAAGTAATTTTAAGCTGATTTGACGAACATATTCGCGGGTGACTCAACATTAATATGTGCGAAATGAAATAGCAGAGCATTTTGAGTTAAGGGAATATATACTGATTAAAATTATTGGAATATAAACATAGACCATAAAGCGATAAATAACAGAAGCAACGAATTCTAAAAGGCCCTTATCTGAAAAATCATTTTTACAATCAACTCTTTATTTCAAAGCATTCCTAAAGATATAAATACATCAAATCTGAAAGACAACGATTTTCGTTGTAGAAAAGAAACAAAACAATGATTTTCAGCACTGAATACAATTTCATTGTTTTCACAGATGTCTAAGATTTGAAAAAAATTAGTTTGTGCTGAGATTCTACTCCGACAAGTATTCTTTGTGCTTAAGAACTAAAACTAACTCTCTCTCTCTCTCTCTCTCTCTCTCTCTCTCTCTCTCTCTATATATATATATATATATATATATATATATATATATATATATATATATATATATATATATATATATGACTTGAGTACTGATAAAAACATCAACGGTACACAACTGTAATAAAAGTTGTCTATTTTAAATTTACATTTGTTCATAAGGGTAGAGTTAACAATAAGGGGAGTTAGGAAGGACATTGGCTCCTACATTGCCCAATGTCCAACATGCTTTCTTTATTTGTTACAAAACCAAAAACACCTTCATAAACAAAATTTGAAAGTATAAAATCGTCAATACCCATTTTTCTGCTAGTCTCTATGCCTGAAATACCAAGTACCTTGATATGAACATAATAACTTCACTTATGATAGGGATAGCATTACTACACGCCATAAATATTGCGAAGCCATTTCATTATGTTGTTGAAATGCAGTGTGTAATCATCTATGAGTTAACAAGGTTATTAATGCTAACTGGTTGTCCTTCAAGTATAGAATTTTATGCCACCAGTAACTATGGACAGTTCTACACTGGCCGCATGCAAACGATAATTATTGATATGTCGTGACGCTTCTACTCTGTCAATCAAGAAGTTAAAACATAACTAGCTTAGATGTGTAAGAGGTTCCCAAATCGTGATAAAAGAAAAACGCACAGGCATAATATATGTCAAGACAGCTGAGTTCATTAGCTTGCCACTGTTTGGTCGATATCCTTTTTCCGTGTTAAATGCCACTCTTCCGTTATGGTCTTATATCCCAATTAATTGATCTGATTGTCCAGTAAGAATACTGCATTAATTGACATCAATTGTACGTCAAGGTCAGGATTTATTAGACAGAAATATGGGTCTCATTTGCAGTGTTTGGCTTTGAAACAGTAATTCGTAATTTCATTAGTTGGGATCAGCAATTAACACTTGAAAGTTTAACAAAATAGTCATGTACCCATGGAACACTAATTGGGCCTAATTATTTTGTGATCCAGGTTCCCTTCGCCTTTGCATGGTCTTTCCTGGAGAAGAGAAAGTCTTTTAAGACCAACATTCTTGGAGGCAGACCGGCCCTATACAGGTAATTATTATTTTTCTGAACTTGAAGTTGAAGCGTGGGATTAAATAAGACATGTACGCAAAAGATGTTTTTACTTGAATGGACTGTTCAAATCACAAGGTATTCGATATGTACCCGTATGATCTTGCTATTTTCCATCCTCGTTTGTCACTGATGCCAACCTGATATTCGAGTTTGATTCGAATGTTTATGCTCATAATTCACAATCCTTTCTTTTCTTCAAAATACGTTTTATAAAAACGTCAGGTCGTTCAGTTTTTAGCACTTTAATACAAATCTTCAGAAGATGATTTGTGGTCCTTATGAGCAACAGTCGTCTTTGCTTTTTCACAGCTAAATTGGCATGTTTTACATCGGTATATATTTTAGAAGAAGTAGGATAATATGATCAAGTAGAATCCAATTGCACGTATAAATGTATTAGAATAGGATTATTCTTGGACACATTTTTCGTAATAGCATTAACTAAGATGTTTAGTATGAAATTTACGATCTGTTATCTGGAACATATATATGCAATGTGCATCATATTCAAGCAAAGGCCAATCCACCAATTACCCCCGCCAAGAACTAAATATCAATAAAGTATTATTAACTTTGACCTCATACGCCTCAACCAATGTTACATAAAAGCTGAAACTTTGAAAGTATATTTCCTATAGTTAAAGCGAAATGCAGTAATCCACCCTATTTAGAATTCTTGCCTTGGGGTGATGAGGAGGTTTAGGTGAGTCGATGGTTCACATAGTTATGCTGGGTAGGCAAGAATGGAGACTTCTGGAAATCTCTCCAGAAGCCGGAATAAAGAGAATGTCTGATATAAATAGTGACAACCTAGACGTATTATAAATCAAGCTAACATTTAAAGACAGAAACTGAAATCAAGATGTTCTTACAAGTGCACATCTTTGAAACAGTCGATAGGGTACAGGAAACATCATGACAAGAAATGTCTGCGTACATGTAAAGGAAAAGTATTTTCTAGAAACGAAACGCCACCAGACAAATTCAGGAAGGTAATGTTCTAGAACCTGTAGAATGACTGCAGCAAGAACTTGTATAAAGATACTTGAAATTACACAAACAAATGTACATGAGCACCTTTACAGAATGTGGCCGAAGCTTGACCCAGTAAATATCAAAAGAGTACAGTATTAAACATCACTATATAAATCAATACAAATATAAAATCAACCTGATGTTTATCACAACTATATTATTTTAATATCACCGGCTGGCTCATTGTGTAAGCCTATCCTGCTAATACATAGACTTTACATAGTTAATACTCCCGAAGTTTTGGATTTTAGGTCGGCAAAGAAGAAACACGGACACTGTGTAAATCAAAACTGGGGAGATCTATACAGATCGCATCGGACAGAGGAAACATCCCCGCAATGTACGAAGAGATCAAGAAGACCTCAGCCCCACTATTACCTTAGTCGCCTCCTGGAAGGCACTGGATGGCGAGATGATCGCTGAAAGAAGCAAGCACCATCAAACTAAACCTGAATACAGGCATCGACGCGGTCATAAAAATCAACGCGGCATGTCAATCCTCAACATTTTAGGAAGTGGTTTGCAATGCTCATTTTGAAGAGACAACAATAACACCGTGGACAAATGATTCCGGAGATGTAGTGTGGCATTAACTGCAAGACAAATACAAGCAGAAGCCACTCGGCATTGCGTTTTGCTACTTCACTACGGTCAGCAATACTGGACTCTTTAAAATACACGCAAAGATTGGCTGTCCTCCGAAACGCATTAGCTGTATCTGTTCACTTTATGATAACATTCACTGCACGGTATAATTTGACCGCTGCGCGTCTGATAGCTTCGAGATCAAGTGCCGAGCCAAAGATGCTTATTTCATGATACCATCACTCCTACGCTTTTCAATACTTGTTAACTATGCATTCGACTCAAACATTGAAGGGCCTACCTGTATAGGAATAATAGAAATGATTGTATCACTGACATTGACCAATGGGATACACCGGCAGGCAACAAAAACGGCCGTGACACAGGCTTTGCGTTGCAATGAAAGATCATGAAAAACAGCAGCCACACCATCTTCACAGCTAACACCAATGCACATAAAGGTGTATCAGGTTGCTCTAGCTGTCACAGAACAAAATTTTGCCACTTGATCCAGGCCTTGTCAATCCAGGATAGGACCTTTTAGAAACCAGAGAAAATGCAGCACAAGCCAATAACATGAAGATATAACTATTAAATGAGCAATATATTTAACATCAATTTACAGTTCTATAAAATATCAAATGAGCACTGTATTTAATATTACTATACAAGACACAATAAATAACAAATGACCATGGCATTTAGCATTGCTTTAAATAACAACTTTAAAAACTAACATGCCTTTCAAGAAAAGAAGAAACTATTATCTACGTAATTTGGATAATGAATAATAGAAGAGTTAGAAATACAGAATTACAGAGTCTGCTTAGAGAAGAATCGATTCCTATGCAGGAAATTCAGGAACAAATACACAATTATTTACATCAGTTCTTCTATAAAAGAGAGTAAAGATCGAAAGAGTAGGCATCAGTTTGAAAAGATTGGCAGAACTGAATACTTTTTAAAGGTTTCCAGCTTTAGGTATTCGCTGTCACCCTTGTAATATGATATCGAATTAAAACTAAGTCCAATGTTAATCATCAAGTTATGAAATAAATTGGCTCTAAAGAAATGCAACAATTGGAGGCAAATCACCCTATTATTAATTCACGGGATCTCTGGTAGGAAGTCATTGACAGAAAAGAGGTGTTTCTTGCAGTGCAAACATATTTAGAATAGGGAATATACCTTCCTCCTCATCAATGCTAATGAACAGTGTTAAGATTTCAAGAAAACCTCGGATAGAGAAGGTATATTGCTAGAACTCCCTAGAGAGTACGAAAGCCTCAGATTGAGAAGATAAATTGTTAGAAGTCCCGAGAAAGTATAAAATACCCCCAAAAATACAGTCCGATTAACATCTTTCCACCATGCCCCAGCTAGTCGCTCTGTATTAACGAGTCAGTATCATGAGATAATTGGAAGATATCATTTTCATTTTTAAAAAGTCGTTACCATCACCAAACTGTTAACACAGATTTTAAGTGTACAGGTAGTGAGTCGTCAGGTCGTGGCTTAAAGTTGTTTCTTTGTCAGATAGTGATGTACCTCTGCTTTACTCACATGAAACAGACTGTTATGTAAATAACACATGAGATGCAGGAAATATCATTAAGTCTGTCAATGTATAGTTGATAAGAATTCAACTGTGGGGGATTATATTGATATCCTATCTCACACCGAGAAAGTGTACATGAGAAAACCTTCTAATTTTATGGAAGAGCAGAACAGTTGAGGATCAGATTAGTTTACGGAAAGCGAGGAAACAACATTACAAAATCAGCTCAGTTGATAGAAGTATACAGCTAGTGGAGAAGGGAGGATTATGTTTCTGTCTATTTCTTTGTGTTGATAGGATAATAAATCTTCTTGATGGCGGAGTAAGAGACCGATGGGGAACAAGTTTCATCCTGGGCGCTATGACAACACTTGTCTACTATCTCACACTTAGAACTCTTGTGTCCACGGATTTCCCACTTTGGGCGACAGGTACCGCATGCCACCTTCCCATCATTTCTTCTCATTCCTTTCTCAAATACACGCTAGCAAGTGTGTTATGACACACAGACAATGTGTGTGAGTAGCCTGTACTGTATTTGTAATTCTTGTTTGCACTTTCGTTTCTTCTTCTCCTCTTAATCCTCCTCCTCCATCTTCTTCTTCTTCTTCTTCTTCTTCTTATTATTATTATTATTATTATTATTATCAGTATTATTATTAGCAGTACTAGCAGTAGTATTAGTAGTAGTAGTAGTAAAGGTTTGCTGAATACAGGGTGCACATACATTCCACACATGTTTTAGAAGCTTATGTTCGAATGCGCTCGGATGCCAAATTCTGAATCAGAGAATAAAATGTTTCAAAAGCATGTACAGACCAATGAAAAAGGTATTTCGCATTTTGAATCGATTACTTGCATACGAGTTGTAAGTGGATACTGAGAGTGAAATAATTTTACTATGATAATCACATTTTAGTTATACACCACTATTTAAAACATAACAGAGGTGTAGAGAATCATGTGATGGCGCTAGATACATATATAGGCAAACGAAACATATTTGTATGTAGGCTAAACTTGACGATATGGCGTACTACTCAAGTAGATCAAATACTGTTCAAATCTCACGTAAGTACCTTTAGAGAAAAATGAATATCAGCATTCGGGTGCAACAAGATCAATCAGGGTATGCATCCTCATAATCTCCTTCTTCTTCTTCTTCTTATTATTATTATTATCATTATTATTATTGTTACTATTATTATTAGTATCATTATTATTATTGGCATTGCTTTTTGAATAAGAAAATTTACGCATGGAGATAATACTTGGTAAACTTTTGAATCGTCCCTAGAATGTGTGTTACATACCACGATCGGGATAAAATCCGCAAGGTCAAGGTCACGGTTCAATATATTATGTTTTCATCAAGTGTTCGTTCTACTCTACAATTTTCAAGTCGTTTGGGATAAAAGAACGAAACATGGTATACTTACATATTACCATAAGAATATCTGTCACACCATCTTGAGGGTACTTTCAACGATGTCAAGATGACACAAATATTTTATCTTTGCCATCACACATTCGTTTCTGTGCTTAAGTGATAACGCCTTTGGAGCTTAAGATATGACAGGAATACTTAAACACCATCTCCAGAGAGTGTTTTGCGTCTAAGCGAAGGGGACTGCTCGATATTTTACATTTATATCACACTTTCTCTTCTACGTAACAATTTTAGAATAAAGGATGAAACTTGATACACTTGTACATAATCACTAAACGGTGTTCTCGTACCACAACTGTCATCTTATCATAAAGATCAAGGTCATGGCGCAATATATATATATATATATATATATATATATATATATATATATATATATATATATATATATATATATATATATATATATATATATATATATATATAATTAACAGTACTATATTGGGCTTGTATCTTCAAGGTCAGTATTACGGTGCCATATGTTGAATGTTTTTATTGCAATTTCCTTTTCATTCTAAACTTTTAGAGTCATTTGAGACAAAGAGGCGAAACTTGGTATAATCATATATTCCTCAATAACCACAATTGGGGATCATATATTTAATGTCAGTGTTTGGGAACAATATATTTGGTGTCTGCCCTTGTGCTTTCGAACCTAAGATATCATTAAAATAAATTAATAAAACTTGATATACTTACATATTTTGTCACTTGAAAATGTATTGCTCTGAAAGTTTGAGGTCTGACCATCAAGGTCGATACCACAGATTTCTGTTTTAAGCTTTCGTTCTTTTCTGCTTTATAATATATATTTAAGGTACGGAGATGACCAATGGTACAGTAAGGCGTTTCAGTTTGGTGGCATTTAATGTATTATGTATCGCTATCAATGCTTAATGGTTTTACTTTCTAGGTCAAGATTACGGAATAACTTGTTTTACCCTTTTCGGCACTTTTTCTCTAATGCTTTCTGAAATAATGCTTGGAAAATAGTTTCAATATTTGCCGAGTAACTTTCAAATATCGTTAAAGAAAAGTGTACACCTGGCCTGTGAGTAAACTGTCTTGATTCTCTATTTTAGATCAACACAATATGAAAGTTTTGTGTTGTTTAATGGGCGCGCGGGGTTCTTCTAGTTGTAATTCACAATGAATGTTTATGCTGTAATGTTACTCGTTCCCTTCCTCCCTCTTTACAGGAATTGAAGAGTCTATTAAGGGACCGAATCTTTTCATTCCTTCGAAACAATAAAACGTGTTAGGATTCCTCAGACGGGGTGGAGCCTGTTATTGGACGACGCACATAAAACTCAGCCATGGACTCCATCATTTAGATTGATATGGATTATCTCTAAATTGAGTGCATCTCTAAAATGTACATAAAATATGCACTTAAACCGGAAGTGAGTTGTGTCAGCAGAGAACCCGCAGCCGTGTAGACTCATTAGCTGTGAAAATTTGTAACGTTGATCCGAAAGGTTTCTGGTTTTAAAAAATAATCAAATATGATGGAATTGCTTGGGAGTGATACCATATGCTACGTTTTGTTTGGTCACCTGTAGCTCGCAAGAAGCTTACATGTCTGTCACATGGGGTAGTATTTTTCAGAGTGGGGAATTAGCTATACAATGTAGGTTACAACGACACATATGCTTTTAATATGTGCATTTAGTGGCAATAGGATAAAATGCATGATAATTGAGCATATCATCTATAATTAGTGATCAAAGTTTGGTAAAAGGAACCAAAGTGACACATTATTAATTTGTGAAATAGTTTTGCTTCTAAGCTAAATTATTTATGTTGCTTGTATAGCATAGATGGAGAGCTACTGAACTGAAGCCAAGAAATAATTCTGATCACTTTTTATTATTACCGAAAAGTACGTCATAAGATGCACAGAAAAAGTAAGTATAATGTCAGTACATATTTTTCTAAAACACTTTCTGCACTAGCAAGGACACTAGACATAGTGTATATAGCAATTTTGAAAAGTCCTGAAACGTAGGGTACGTGTCGCATTCATGGTTTGAAACATGCCCATTATCAGTTGCGTTCTCACTAGAAGTCTGGTTAAAATAGGCTAGGCTTTATAATTATAGCACGGATATGACTTTAATATATCGTCGGTGGTTCGAAATGTATAATCCATTAATTTACAAGTCACGTATAAAGTGGAAACATAGCTATGGTAAGCAACACGCTGTTTGATCATGTTGTATTCTTGAGCGAAATTTCAAGAAATTCACTGCAACCGTTACAACGTTATGACAGGAAGGCAATGGTCACATACGGACAGATGGACAAATAATTCCAGAACATAATATGACCAACTTAAGGCAAATGTATAAAATGTATCAATAATCATATCATATTAAACATGACGCCAGCTTTACACTTACTCTTTAGTCACCAGACGTGTTATTACAGTGACCCTGACCTTTGAGAAATAACATAGAACATAATTCGCAACAAACTGTACAATTATGATATGTCATACTTTCCTGGCAATATCTTAAGGAGCTTCAGAGATATAAAAAGCAATGCCTTCAATTGGTTCGATTGTGTTTGCAATCGCTTTAGAAGCAATTTGATGGTCTACATCTAAAAAAGATCTTAGCTATGAATCTGACAAAATATGTGAAGTCTGTATTCTTTGAATTTCTTTACTTCATCTGTATATAATGCCCCCGTGAGTTTGATATATTTGCAATTTTACAGACTGCTCTGAGTAATTTATGAAGCGTAAAAGACAGGGTGCATATCCTTCCAAAACCATTTGTACAAATATGTAGTAACACCAACCAGCAAGAACCCGGGATTTTTTAAAACACAGGTACACATCTGATTCACAGACATTTAACTGTTCTTGTGATAGTCCCTGAATTGGCCGCTTGGGATAACGACAATATGGCGTCCTTCATTACGAGTCAGAGAATGTCTTGAAAGTGTGTTTTTGTTCTTCCTTCCAATATATCTTCAGTCTCATTGCCATTTCCTCTACTTTAACTCGGTGTTCTTTATCTGTTTCATGAACTATTTTGTGTTTGTTTTATGACATGTTATGAATGTAATGTTTTGGGTTTTTTTTTGCGGGGCGGACTTTCTAAATGATTCAAGGTTCAATGTTTCATTTGTCACGATTTCACGCTTCTGGTCATTAACAGTTGTTTGATTTCTTCTTTTACTTGTTCTATACCACACATTACTTCTTTGTCGCCCTTTTGATAGATGTTGTTTTGCGCGAACTATATTATAGTTACTCTCCTCTACGCATATTTAAAAATCTGCCGGAGTTAATCATTTAAATGCATAGGTAACACTGCTGGGATCCATAGGTTTAATTATTGGGTTTGTATTATATCGCTTCTTATATTATATTGCTTTTTGATTTCATTTCTACATGTCTTTATATATATAATTAAAGTCTTAATCTAATAACTAAGATTTATTAAATTTAAAAATATCTTTATCGTCCTGGAACGTTTGTATGCATGGTAATTACGAATTGTTCCGATTTGTATCTTAATCGAATATCAATAAGAGTGATACAAAATATCAATGTGTGATGAAAATACAAATAACTGTGCTTAATTACCTTAGCAATCCTATCAAAATGTATCTCCTTGGATCCGAATGCTGTCCCCAGATGAAGACAAGATAAAAATTTTCCATCACTTTTGTATTATTCTTTTCTAGTTGAGACCAAATATTTCAAATAATTATTCATACACGGGGCCATTCTAATTTTGAAAAACGATGCATTTCTGCTCTCAAGTATGACCTTTCTTCTAGTCATGCACTCCAAACTGCCCAACATAACTGTATCCATTTTAACAGAGAGCACACAATAGGGAGCCCTCTGCCCACCCAAGCAAGCTAACATTTCAGATTCCGGATATAGAAAGGTAAACCCAGATTTGCCAAAGTATAATAAAAAGTATTATAACAATGTGAATGACACTTATAATAATAATGATGATAATAACAATGCTTTACCATGAACAATGGTATCTTATTTGATGAGGAGTACCTTTGAAGCGACAACTTAACTGCACTGTTTTGCGGATTTCATTTAGGTCAGCGATGCCAGGCCATTTGGATCATATTTATTATTGTTATTATTATTATTATTATTATTATTATTACAGTCCTATTGATCTATGCGCAAGCTCTTGAGGCTACAGTCTTGACACTCCCTTTCTTGGTGTGCCTATCTACGCGCTTTAGACTACTTGGCGGAGTTATAGGACTTTTGTATGCCCTTGGATGGTAAGTAATATTTTGTAATTCCACATACTACGTTATTTGACTATATTACCTTTTCGAATAGCATAAAGTGATATTTTATTGCTATTTTATATCCATGTATATAATTTGATAGGATACAATAGTATTTAAGACAAGTTTCAAAACTTCAGAACCAAACTCAAATATTCTTCTGTATTTAATGCCTTATATATTACACTGAGGAATTTATCACTATTGTAAATGACAATTTGGATACAAATTTTTCATAGAAGAGTTTTATTCGCAAGGTAATTTATTTTTCAGGTCTGTCCTCTCGCTGTATGATTTGGTGGTACCAATCATGTGTCTGGTGGAAGATAAGAATACTAATTCAAGTGCGACTCAGAATGACCAGAGTGTCAAAATTATTCGTAATGAGGCATGTGGGAAATGTTTTAATTGATAATTGTTTCTAGATTAACTGAACCTGACATAAAATAACTTGTTAAATAATTGGAAAACATAACATTTGCGGTATGGTAAACGTCTTGCTGGCGGGTAAGGGGAACAAATATTTAACTAATTTAACAGCTATCAGAGGCATGATTTATCTTCTGAGTTGACATATCATTATTTAAAAACACTTTTTATATGTATATATAATATATAATATGTATGTATGTATGTATGTATGTATGTATGTATGTATGTATGTATGTATGTATTTTTGTATGTATGTATGTATGTATGTATGCATGTATGTATGTATGTGTGTGTGTGTGTTTGTGTGTGTGTGTGGTCATCATCTGAAACGAAAAGACAACTGCAATTATATATTTCATAGTTTATGAAGAGTTATTCCCCCTCGGTAATGTTTGTAACTCAGTCGGCATATGTTTGATATATAGGCCATACACTAAGTATGATATTACTTAGGCTAATCATTCAATTATGATCAATTTTCTGTCCTTAAGATTTCGGATTCCTTGGTAAGGTGTTTGCTTATAATAAATGAAGATGCTCTCAAACATTATTGTGAGAAATTAATTAAGTCTTATGTTAACATCGCCGTAGACTAGACACAAAGCATTAAATAAAATTGATGACATAAGAAGTTAAATATAGTGAATGAAATGATAGCTCTGACAATCAGTACGCGCTGCCTACTGTGACTAAATCTTCAGACCATATTGGCAAATTGGAGTCTTTAATTATTTTCATTTCTCATTACAGCGCCATAAAAACTGATAAAAAAGCCATTCAACCATTCATGCATTCTAATGTAAATTTCACTAAATAAAACAGTTCCATGTAAAATACACTGTGTACACCTTTAACAATTTTCATCTTGTCTATTAAAGTACCAAATGTTTAACAGATTTTTCTGATCACGTTTTCAAGCTGGTGGATGATGGTACGATATTATTAGAAGTGATGATAGAGCTTCCGGTGTATATCTGTTTTATATGCATTGTCGGGAAATTCATCACCAGAATGTACGACTGCATTAAAAAAGGAGAATATACACGTCAGGTAGAGTACTGAATATCTCAAGAATATTAGATTTTTATAATGGGGCAATTGATGTAATCAATTAATTAAAAAGACGTTAGAAATTTTCAAATCGGTTGCAGTGCCTATATTTAAAAACTTGTTATAAAGCGTAAAAGTTAACAAGAATATTGACTAAAATGAGAAATTATTATATTCCACAAGGTGAATATTAGGGAACCAAAATACTGCTTTATTCTCAATATAAAATAATATACTATATTATATATTTTATTTTTAACACTTCGTTTAAAATTTAGTATTTCTTAGATTACTTTTTGAATATTTCGTCGTTTGTTTGACATCTGTTCTATTCATTATGCAACTATAAGTTCTGATATATTGACCTGTATTTCAAGGAGATACGAAAGTTACTTTTTTAGTTTTCATTGCTATTTATCAAATATAATCTAAATAATTTCGTATTTTGTCCAACCAGGACAAGAATAAATTATCAGCGAACAATTCTGAAATATATATCAAGCACTTAATGGATCCAGTTGGCACGAAAGCCACGTAAGTCTCTCTCTCTCTCTTTCTCTCTGTCTCTGTCTCTCTCTCTCTGTCTGTCTCTCTCTCTCTCTGTGTAATAGTACATGTCAATTACGCCGATTTTTTAACCTCAAGTAAGAATGACGAAATTTCCATATGTAAAAACGGACAAATTAACCACAGCAAATAAGTTTAAATAGACATTTGAAAACTGAATCAGTTTGAGTAAAGATTTTATATTATTTGCCGTCTAACAAACTTTGCTCCTCTTCTTTCCATGCAAACTAATATCCCTCTTTCTCTCTATCTCTTTCTCTCTCTCTCTCTCTCTCTCTCTCTCTCTCTCTCTCTCATTGCACTTGGCTTCTGTATCATTTTCACCGTCATCATACTTCTCTGTCTATTGTTCTTGTTCCAATTCATCATCATCATCATCTTCTTCTTCTTCTCCTTCTTCTTCTTCTTCTTATTATTATTATTATTATTATTATTATTATTATCATTAGTAGTAGTAGTAGTATTAGTAGTAGTAGTAGTAGTAGTAGTAGTAGTAAATGTTGTACCCAACATAAAGTTGCGATTTGTTTACTCCAATGTAACAAATGCGAGACAATTATAACTATTATACGTTAAGCAGAGAGGTGAAATTGTATCAAGAAATGAGCGCAAATTACTTGTGATAAAACAATCAGAATTTATTTTGCATTCAGTGATGGGATAATTAAGAAATTAATCTGTTTTCAACTTTGAGTCATGCGTGAAGATTTTTATTTGCATTTTAGACAAAGCATTCGGAAGAAATACCTGCAACGTATTACTCACAGCATACCCGGATTTACCTACTCTAACCCTATCTTTTCAACGGCATTTATGATGGCAATAGTTCTGTACCAGGTAATGCTGGAAATGTAGAACAATACAGGGAAATTTTACCACAGTTGTCAAGAGAACAATGCAGTTATTTGTATCGAACTCGGATCAGTTCATGAACTCTGGCATAAGTGTGAGGTTTCAGGAAATAAGCTGATGGTTACCTTTCCACGTATGAATTGTTTAGTGCAGTTAAAAACACGAGCTTTTAATTCATACCTTTATTTTCATTTATATGTGTAATCTCCATTGTGGGGTGTCAATGGCGCTCTATGTTAAAATGTATTGATCCGTTTCATTCTCAGCAATGTTCTTTTTTTAGCATAATGTTCTTGCACAATAATCTTAAGATTAAACATATTTCAGTGGCTGCAAACTGTATTGAAACTTTACTCATAAAGGCTGCTGAACTTCACATAAAGTGCAAGTAGTCAATAACATTCCATTCGAATGGAATGTTATTGACTACTTCAACCGCGTTAATAGTAGATGCCCCAATCGGAAGTTCCATCTCAAAATGCTTGGATGAGGGGATACAGTGTACAAAGAGGAAAATTGCCGGACAATAGCGGAAAGCTCAATATCATAGCAAAACGTCAGGCAAAACAGAAGCACGTTAAGAACATTGTAATACCGTTATGAAATTATTTGCAAAAGTTTGGAAAAGAACTTTCTCAGCTGAGTTCATGATTGAGGAAAGAAGCTTGAAATATTGTGACCCAGAATAATTCATCGCAGTCGCGTCGTCCGTAATCACTTCAATGATGCTTCGTGATCTGCAGATAACGCCATTTAGTAAATGAGACACATGAATATGCTGCGGTGGCTGCTTTAAAATTTCTGTTGTATTTTCCGATAATTGTCGGAAAGGCCAGCGTGTTCCGATTGATTCAAATATGCAGCTACGAACATACATATTGTGTGCATCTTCCAATCAAATCCGTTCCTGAATGATTAAATGTATTTATGATTCTAATCGTACACTTGCCATTAAGTGTGGTAAAGCTTTGACGAATTGTATGGGTTCATTAAAGTCTGAAGCAAACCATCTTTGAAGTGTTTAATATTACAAAATAAATTACATGGAAACGGTTTATATTTCTTTCAGATCATTCTTACCGAACAGCTTTTGATGGATATTTTGCAGAAATTGTTACGCATATTAAGCCAACACTTTTCATTCGATACAGTTTTGGAACCTTTTAGAATAGCGTATATTCTTCAAGGTTTGTATTGAAGTTGACAACTATTTACATTAAAGCATCACCAAATGATAAACATGATATAAACGCTATGAATATAACATAAATTTCAGATTTTACATTTGCACATTTGCGCATACTTCAGTTAACTTGTTTTGATTTAGCTCCAGCTACAAGAGATCACTAACAAAAAGTAAGAAACGTTTTTGATATTATGTTTCTACGTTTGACATGCATGCATCTATATATGTATGTATATTTTGTCTTTGGATGTACGGATAGATGGATGATGGTAGAATGCCATGATATCTAGTGACAGGCATTAGTCGATTTAAGCATGTGGAATATTCAATGACACAAATAACCGTAATTTGTAGTTCCTGACTGAGTAAAATATTCAGTAAACATTATGCTTGCTCCCTGAGTCCCATTTTAATAAATATTTGACTTACTCATGAGGGTAACAAATTAAACACTGTCGTTAGTTCACAGATTTGATCAATAATAAATGGTATTCTTTTCAATACAATTTTAGGATGTAGTATTGCTTCCGGTATAGCTACAGGAATATATGGCTGTAGTGTGATCTACTCTCTACTCATGACGTATAAGTATGTTAACTTCAATTATTTCTTCTTATATTATAATTGTATTATGTAAACGTACATGAATGGCATGTAGGTAATTTTCTATTAATTCATTACATATTGTTATTGTGTTATTTGACATATAATTCTTATGTTACATGTTTAGCTCGAATAAACAGTAACACAAGTAAGAGTGAAAACAACAAGCTTTGTAAACTATAACAAAATGCTGTAATCCAAGAATAATCCACGAATAAAATTTTCGAAGTCCTAATAATGAATGGCGATGACGTATGCTGTAACTTGTAAG
Organism: Sinohyriopsis cumingii; assembly: GCA_028554795.2. Taxonomy (NCBI): domain Eukaryota; kingdom Metazoa; phylum Mollusca; class Bivalvia; order Unionida; family Unionidae; genus Sinohyriopsis; species Sinohyriopsis cumingii. The sequence goes on from CM068824.1 coordinate 47,390,158, forward strand.
GTGTTGAAGTCGTTACAGTTCCTTGTAGAAATACAAAAATTAATCCTCCGGTCTTGGAAATCCAAAATAAAGTATTCAACAATTGTCCTTTTTTAAGAATTCTGTATGAATACAATGATATTTCAAGAGAAACGAACTAATCATTTAGAGTTCAAATAATCTGGAAACCAATAACTCAAAAACTCAAAAATGCAATACTGGTCATGACAGAAGTAAACAACTTGACATCAAGTGTTTAAACGCCCGGACTCTGAGATTTCTATCTAAACATTACTATTGATACTAAGTATTTCGCAATTTTGGAAATGCCGAATTGCAACATAGAGGATTGCGTGATCATATTTACATGTAAAAATCACTTAGCTCCTGTATGTCCTTGATAAGAACCAATCATTTTACTCCAAGAAAATGTTGTTTACTTGACCCTCAATCAAGGCCAGGAACTAAGTAAAACATAGAAACAAGTGTTTCTAGTCTTAGATATTTATGGAAACATTCCGGTCAAATTTAATTTCTGGAAAATATCAATTTCCTTGTATACAAAATTACATTACATTGACACGTAAAGAAAATAAAAAGATTCCAAATACCGAAAACAATCAAATCAAACCAAACACAAATTAAATCAAATATAAATTAAATCAAATATTCATAACACAAGTAGGTACATTCCAATTAGTTATTCTTACATTGTAGTTGCGCTTTCAGTTGACTCTGGACAAAAAAACAAACATAATCGAAGATACTGAAAGAGAGCAAGAATTAAGGGCGGGCGTACTTCTTAATTCCTTGTAGGCTGCACTAATTAATACTCTCTTTAAACTCTAAGAAGCATGATATAGGAGAAGTGTGATTCACGTTTGTTACACTCAGCTTTTATATAGACAAAATGGAGAGAAATTGGTCTCCATTACTTATGCGTGTTCAGTGAAATTAATTTTATATCACACGAGTTGACTCATTGGGGGTAAAGTTTTAAACTCTGAATCTGTCCGCGTAATACAATACCCAACCAAATAATTTCTCAACGAGGACCACAAAGTAAATAAAAATCAAGGCATTGTCAGCTATTTGTCCCTAAGGTTAGATCTTTATTTTCGTTTCTGTTCGTTAATACAATGCAAATGTTACATCAATGTTACAATGTTCTATTTTAACAGTAAAATTTATTGAATCCATTTGCTTGGTTATGGGCTAATGGGTATCTGCTGTAATGTTTAGCCACCACATCGATGTCTACCTATCGAGAGGAGTACCGCTATTATGTACAGCAATACACGGCCAAGCCATCAAGGAATCCCTCTTATATGCTACGTTGTGCGCTGAGACGCGTGATTCCATTGGATGTACTTTGTAGTTATGACTGGTGATCTCTATGACGTATGCTCACGAGATATTATATATACTATGGCTAATACTTTTCCACACTCAAAGCTTTGTGGCTCATGTGCGAGCTGCCTGCCGCGATTTGAATGCCGAACTCTATAGTTCTGCTCGCCTTCACACTTCTACTGTCATGACTGCACAGTTTCGAGACTAATATTTTTTGGCACTACTAGCCTAGCAACAAACCAAACTGATCAGGTTTCTATTATGATTCTTATAATATCTAAAGCATATTCTTGATGAAAATTCGATGCAAATTAGATCGTAGCGCCGGCAAACAAACGTTAACCTGAAAGCACATGTTTTCCTAAACTCGTTATCTTTACAGTTTTTACTATGCGTTCATTTCATACGATATTAAGAGTCGAGAATGTCTTCTTATTTCATGTGTGCATGTATCCATGGGAAGAAACAGTTTTATATTATTTAACATCTATTCGAATGTTTCTCTACAGTTAACACAGTTGGTACCTATGAGCGAGTCTATTACTTACATGAATATCACTAGTTTTATTAAAATAGTCCTGTAATAGTGGTGTGACGTCATATTCGGATGATTCCGATAAAAAAAAACTTATCTTTTCTATTGTTAACTGAGCTGTAGAGGCACTGTATACATTTCAACACTTTTTTCTGACCTTGTTTTGTTCTGATGGAGTGCAAAATGTGCAAAACTTCAAATCTTTTTAACAACTGGGAAATTATTTTCCTTCCTGTTTTGATATTATTAATTTGTATTTATCCCTCATGCTTGCCAAAATCGGGGGGGGGGGGGGGGGGAATGCATTCTGCCACCCACTCCCGCCAAAAAAAACCTAAGAAAACCATACACACACGAACATACAATAATTTGTCACTTGAGATCTGACCATCGTTTATTTTCTTTTTCTTGCTTGTTTAATTTATTGGGTATTATGCACGCTTTGAATAAATAGACGCGTAAACGTTTGCTCTTTCGAGGAAAGTCCGGAACATTTCGACATTTTAGAAACCATCCTCCCAACACTTGATATGATGCGGTCCTCTCGTTTTTAACTATCCAGCGGAAAACAATTTTATCAGGTTTAGGCAAACTATCTTACGAAAGTAAACACATTACATGCCGGGCATTTTACATATTTATCGATCAGACCGAACCCTAATAACTATTCAAATACAATTTAAAAACGTACAGATCGTGCACGTTGATTTTTCAAACCAACTTAATAAAAAAATACTTTTTGCTTCATATAACACGCGTGGAGCAAGTGAATTCAATCGTCAATCAAAAATCTAATCAAGTAAATGTATATTTGGACCGAGTTCATAATAGACTTGTAATGCTTTTATAATGTTTAATGCAAAACAAAACCACAACGCGAGTATGTCGCTACTGTAATGTTCCGTTTTTACTGAAGCTTTAATTTTAGAGCATTTCATGTAGCCAACAAATCTTACAATCTTTGGCTTGTTCCTGTTTTACTCCTTTTTCTCATGAACCGTGTATATTATTATGTCTATCCATTAATCTCGATCCGTTTTGAACGAATGGAGAAAGTACCTACTGCATGGATGTAAAATGTCTTCAAAAAAGGAGTGGATAATTCTGAGCGAAATGTAATTTTATGACTCACAGAAAGTATACTAAGAATAGTCATCTCTTTCTTGTTTCTTTATAAATATATATATATATATATATATATATATATATATATATATATATATATATATATATATATCTGTGTGTGTGTGTGTGTGTGTGTGTGTGTGTTAACCGTCAGGGTATTGTACGTCAAAATATTAAAAAACAGGTACATGTACATATGTAGATAATATAATTTTTAAGGACCCAGCCTATTGCATAATACTTTAATGTACAAGTTCCATTATCCTTCTATTCTCATATCCGTCAAGGTCTTGATCCCGCGTCCCGACGGATAATCGAAGTTCTACTATATATATATATATATATATATATATATATATATATATATATATATATATATATATATATATATATATACATATATATATACATATATATATATATATATATATATATATATATATATATATATATATATATATATATATATATATATATATTGGAGTGTATGTGTGTGTGTGTGTGTGTGTTTTCATCAAAGCATTATATTTTTATACAAGATTTTATCAGAAAATTCAATTTCACAGTTGAAATGTTCTTCAATTATGGTACTACGTCTGCAGGTATTAAATCCTGACGAGTTTTCTTGTATATCCGCACTTTTCTAAGGCGGGATATGGAAAGAGTTCAATAGAAAATTTGTATAAGGTCATGCCGTGGAAATGCAAATATGTTTTGTCTGTTATAATGTAGTTTAAAATTAAATTCCAATGTTTTAACTTGAGCATTTGAGCTTCTAAGGCAGTTAAAAGTTCAAAAGCATCCTTGTAGCCATATGCAAAGGAATTTACTCATGTGAATCTCTTTCAATGCCATATATCGAATAAAGCAAATTTTGAACGATATATAAGGTAATATTTATAACAAAGTCTAAAGACATTCAGCAGAAACAGAAACTCAAACTAAATATCAAACCTGATAGTTATTAATTGCAATATTATGAAAAGTATTGTCCAAAAACAAAACGAAAATTGAAAATTACACACGTATACGACGCGAACGCATCACTTTATTAAAGCGATTCAGAGCAGAAATGCGGCCGAAGTCAACTAAGGATATGGATTTATTTCACCTCATTTTAACTATGAGCAGGAATTTGAAAAGATTTTCACATTCCTTGTAAAATAAATCGTCAAACCTTTGTTTTGCCCCTTGTTGAATTAATTATAAGTTTCAAATATTCTTTAAGACATAAATTAGCAGTTAAGAAGAAGAAAAGTTGAATCCGAAACAAGTCCTGTCAAACCTTTTTATATGTAACTGTGCCTTGCCATTTGTTTTTCACATTCGTTATCAAACGTCTTTTTCTATTGCAGATGGCATATGCTGAAGTTATACAAAGGAGAAAGAGAATTTCTTCCTGAAAGAACAGAACAAATAAAGGCAGAAACACATCTAGTAAGTATCTTCCGCGTTAATTTTATTTTTCACGAACGATTCTGGAACTTACTTTATCTTTAACACATTTAATGAACAATTTCGTAGAACTCTACCGCTTTTTCAATTAATAATTAATCTCCCTTCCCAATTTGTGATCAGTGCCATCATTTAGCACGTTATGGACCGTATAAAGACATACAAATCCTACAGTAGGGTCCCCTGGTGACATAATGTGAAGACATTTCATGATCATTTTTTGTTTTAATTGCGGAAGTGGTGGGGTTCATTTACTGACATCTAGGCCGACTATTGATGTAAATCCGTCCGTTACAATTCTTCCGACAGATTCCAAATGAAAGCCAACGAAAGCAAAGGCAAACGAGAGGCATATCTATCTATCTATATATCTATCTATTTGAATAAATCAACTCTTCTGAATAATAATCTTGTTGAAGCGTTCTTGTTTTCCAAACATGCATTTTAAGGGCACACGCTAGTGTTGTTATTAAACCTTGTTTGACCTTGCAAGGAAACTACAACCGTTGACCTAATTCACCATATAAGTCATTCAAATGAAGTGCCAACAGAATTTCCGATACATAAATTCGAAGTTTAGTTAATGAGTTTGGTGTCAGAACACTTCGTCTAGGAATATTATTAAATACTGACAGAAACTGAAAAATTAGGACATTTTCTACATCAGGCAATATTTATTTTATGACATCTACACGTTATCCATTTTCGATAGCCTGATGTCATACATAGCGCAAGTCTCTAATGATTTTCTACGTAGGTGTAACTCTGTTAAAGACAAATAGTTTAAACTCTGTGAACGATTTCGATTTACATGGTATTTTGATTGCAATTTATGCAAACAAAGTTTAAGTGCCCTAACTGACTTTAATTAATTTAGGATCTTATAGTGTATGTTGATGCAAGATAACCAGTTTCCGTTCATGCCCAGTGTTATGTGCTCGTTAGATATAGCGTTTAAATAACACTGTTTGTTCATGGATTGACAATGCTTTCATGTTAGCAACATCTTTAGAATAAAGGACAGTTGTCACGTGCAATCAATACGAGAAGAAACACCCCGTTAATGGCAAATTACAGAGTCAAGGTCTAACTTGTACCCCACTGTCCTCTTTCACGGAGTGATAACTTTGAAGTGGGTGCGACGTCATTTTCCTTCGCAAACGTATTTGAAATGTAATAACCTATTTCCAAGAGTTTCAGAAGATGTTTACAAATGGATCAGCTTGCAGTAATTGAACTAGAGGGAGAGAATGCAGTTAGATTCTGGGTGAAGAAATTCCTTGCTATGGATGTTCGAGAGGACACGAAAATTTAAATTACCTAAATTTAAAACATTAACCCAAAGGAAGGATGTAAAGTATTATGTCAGCTAAAATCTTTGATGTTGATGGGTATTCATTTGGACATTTTCCTAACTGTTTTATAATTTTTAATGAAAAGCCAAGCTAGCAATATGTTATATCTCCAAGCAATCAATTTCCAGAGCTTTGAAATGTTACGAGCTTGTGGTCTTTAACTAAATAACAGAAACGAGCGAAGGATAAACATTTTTGTAAAATGCAACGAATAATGCATTTCCACAGAGCGTAAATTTAAAAATATTTAAAAGTAACTTGCAGTATTTTGAATGATATCCTAAACAGTCCTAAAAGTTATGTTACAAGTAAAAAACTATAGAGTTTTCCGAGTGAATTCCAGTGGTTTTCCGAATGAATTCCAAACTTAAATTTGCTGATATACCCATACAGTGGAATAGTGTTAATGTGCAAACAGTCTTGATTTATCACTATGATATAATCCAAAATGTCCTTCAATGAATTCACAATAATCCCAAAACAGTAATTTAATCCGAAAAGTGTTAATGAGAATTTGTAATTCCAGCGAATAGTGTAAATAAATAGATCCTTTCAAATATTAAGTGAACACAGCTTAAATTGATTCCACTAATACTGATAAGATGTGAATGAGTAAATCTGTATCAAACAACATTCATATCAATAGCAAAGAAACAATACAAGAACAGGATGAGGGTCATTTTTACATCATATTCATAAACAACTTACTCCTAGGATTTTCTTAATTTCTAAAACCAAACCTAGACCTGGAACTCAACATCTGTACACATGTTTAGAACCAAGTAATAATGATCATAAGCTATTATAAAAAAAGAATAGATTGGATTTAGCTATGTAATATGTCGTTTATAAAAATGACATTAATCAGTCAGTCTGACAATACAAATTAAATATACATAAGAAATATATTAATCTTGATTTTCAATATTGTACATACATACATACATACATACATACATACATGCATACATTCATACATACATACAGGAACCAGGATATTTAGTCCACCCCTCTCGTGCGAACACTTTCTTTTAGTCCTGCTTATGGTCGTAATATAGAACCAGAGTTGCATATGGTACATTTAGACAATACAAATGATCTTCACTTTCAGCTAGAAAACAGGCCATAGTTTCGTTCATGGTTTTGGTTTAGGCTGAAAAGTATTCGATCCAGACGACCATTTAATTCTGTGTAATGACCTAAAATCCCTGACAAATAGGTCAAAATCTATAAAATGCTGTTTTATGCATAAAACAATGCAAGTCTTTGGTTGCACTAAGCAAGTGATACCACATTTGCGATGAAAGTGACATGCGCATGCACATATATCCTTACTTTCTTGAAATCTGGATTATTGTCATTAACACTTTCGAAAATCGATATATATAGCATTTATGCAGCCAGGAAGAGAATATTTGGCCACTGTTTCGAATCTGTAATATTCGCTTCTTGCATACAAGCATACCGGCTATACAATACCTTCGTCTCTAACCTTTTAAAACGAAAAATGTATTATTAGTTCAAAATAGTTTCGAGATTTTTAGATATAAATATTGTAGAAAAGCCAATTGACAGAATAAATGTTCTGGTCACAGCGCCGAACACAAACCGGGCTATTTGGATCTCGATTTCAGCTTCGTTTAGAATTGTCACAAAAATCTTTTGTTGCTTGAACTGATGTTTAAAATTTCTGTTTCACTGTTACCTCGGAAATTTAGGAAAAAGTACGGTTAGGCGTTTTCGAGGATTCTTGCAATCATCCTTCGATTGAAGTTGTGTTTATAGAGAAAAACAACACTATAGGAGATGAGACCTCAACTATAAGGCACGAGGACCACATCCTACTTTCGAGTCTATTGGTTATTAAATGTCTTCTAAGCAGTCTAGATGTATATACAATAGGAACTGTAATGAGTCACGAACTAAATACAAGTATTTAACCTATTTTAGTAAAGCATACATGTAAGTTACAGTGTCCTTCTTTTGTTGCAAGTGTTGCAAGTGAATGGCTAAATAATTTGCATATCATTATCATGTTACGTGCTATTAATATAAACAACACTCTGTACATTAGGTTTTGAACAGTTTCACCAAGTTGCTGGAGCATAACATAAAATAGAGACTATATCTACAGTAAGAGTGTTGAACATAACTATATATCGACATCCAACCTCCCACCTGTTTTAATGATGCAACGTAGTGAAGCAACATATAACGCATTTTTATTGAGACGTTAATTTTCCTATTATCGAGAAATAAAATTGTCTAGATTCTCAGTTGAGGTGAAATGAAAAGGGGAGATCCTCTCAAATTACGTTCACGTATTCATATTCATTCAAGATAGCACGATTGATATTAATTATTGTTTACGATGACGATGCGTCAAACTTCTGTACAGCAATGTGACCAATTATATAATTTGTATTTGGATGGGTTGAGATTATAACTTTGCATAAGGTGGGTAGAGTCAGCCGAAATAAGAGAAATTATTGATGTTTATTTTTTCGACCTCGTCTTGTTTATGGGCCTAATAATAGGCCCATTATTTGAATACGCTTTAAATTGGAAGGGTTCAAATAATTTGCGCCGTAGATGGTATCAGTTGAAATATTTTGATTGCAAAAACTTATCGAGTAAGTTTGCTAACATGTGAACATAAATACGTATATGTTTTAAATTTTCACATGGAATACGTTTGAACAGAATCGACTATGGTTACATATACTGAGAACTGATATTTCTATAGCAACGTGTATATTAACATATTCTTATATGGTAAGTATAGATTTTACATGCGATCTGCAAGCACCTGATAATTGAAACAAACTGAATATGAATTGCCCAGAGTCAGAGTTATTCATACTTCTTAAAGATACAAAATCTGCCACAAATTCAGCAGAAACTAACTGGGAACATGTTAATATTGTCATGTATCTCATTATTTTACCGCATCAAAAGCTGTCAGTTACTATCCAGTACGGTACTCTGTGATTAGAGATACATTTTATATCTGAAATCTCTATACTGTTTGAATCACTTCTACATTGCATGTTAACAAAGTACTCAGAAAATTATGCAAACGTTTCTAAATGACCTGATTCATGTTGAGAAGGATAGCATTTATGTAGAGAAATTAGCTACAATGAAGCTAAATTAGACAATTAAATGTTCATTGCCTATTTAACCTCATTGCTTTTTCAAAGGATGTCAAAGCTGGTGTGTGTGATTTTGACCTCTTCGGAAAGGTCATTCTTACGGACAAATCCAATCATTTCATTCAGGTGCAACTATTTCCAGAAAATGTTACTAGCGCATTGTTACCTTGGAATTTATCCTACTCATGCACAGGAAACTTAGGATAACGATTGCTAGGGTCAGCTTATTAACTAATTAACTGGATCTTTTTCGGACACCGTTTTAATCTGACCAAGTTGTAGCTGAGATTTATTCTCGGTCCACCCGATGCAATATTATTGACAATAAGGCCGACAATTTTATCAGCTCTTTAAATGTTCTGAAGGATACAGTAGCGTTTCAGCTATTTGTACGACTGAAACAAAACCATGTTTCTGTCTGAGTAATTTGTCTGTTGGCTTTAACGTTGTGACCACAAGAGTATGATCCAGCTAATATTTCATGAACCAATATTCCTTTTTGCATGGGTAAAGAATTTTTGGTTGAACCGGACAGGAAGTAAATTTTAAATAGTTCAATTTTACTTTAAACTCTTTTCTATTTTTTCTAACCAGGAAAATATGGTTTCTTAATTAATTCAGAGGTGGTCTAATCTTTTTGGGGCTTTACATGCGGCTTGTTACCATCATTTTCTACTGCCTACATTCCAGTAACAGAGAGTAAGGATTAACTTTCAGCTAATCGACGAATTTACACGATGCGAACAAGATGGAAATATCAACCCACCAATTACTTATGTTAAACATCTTTCTGATTACACAAGAGAAAGCAATCATGTTTGAAAAACTTTGTATTTGATCGGAATGCCAAAACACACCTCTGGTGGTAGTTAAAAACACATTTCCTTTATCTTACAGATTCGAAGCACACAGTACATGGGGAACCAAATCATTGGAATGATATATGGTACAGAAACAAAAATAACATCCGCAGGAACGAATCTCATTAACAATCTTCAGGAAAATACTATTATTTCATTTTTTTTCACTACGTCCTTGTATTTACGATAAGAGGCATACACCTTCCTGACTGTTTTCATGAGTACACTGACTTTCGCTTCTTGCATCTGACACATTTGGTATTTAAATATATTATGCATGCGTTTATGCGGACCATATTTCTCATCTTCGTAATTTTGACAAGAGTTTGCATCATTACGGCTTGTGCTAGTGAATGACTTGATTGTCTTGCTTTAATTTGTATAATTAGTTCCACTTTGAGATAAACTTAGGACCCGTCTTAAGAGAATCATAAAATATACTAATATTAATCGATGTTACAGTGCTCATTACCATGGCAATAATGTATGATTAATTGGATTAAAGAAAGGGATGAGTGCTTAGTAGATCAGAGCTGATCATTATTCTTAAAGATTAGCTTACAAAATTGATGTTGATTCTTAAGCCATTAGGATCGATGCCAGTTCGAGGATTGCGCATTCAAGTTAGATATCACATTTATTGTACTTTATTGTATGCTTACCGTCTGATCATTTGTTTTTTTCATGAACTCGACAATCTTCGCAAACTCGATATGCCAAAACAAGCGTTCAACTTAAATATCAGAAATAAATGAATATTATATTCAATGCAATACCAGAATACGCATAATAAATTTATTAACGTTTTGTGTTTTTCGTCTCAATATGACCCACAAACTTTAAAGAAATTGAATTTTCTGATGCATTCACAACTATTAGCTCTTCAAATACGCTAAATTCAACATCAAGAAGGTTCTTCATTGTCGCTTTTGCTGCCTAGTGGTTGGTTTTAATTAAAGTAGTTCCTTTAGCATAAACTTGTTCATATGCAACTTGACGAACCCAGTGTATGCTATTAACTGTAATATTAACTTTTCTCCTATTTTAAATCGATGGGACTATGTTTTCTTAACAATATTCATATGCCTCAAAATATTACATCATAACAATTGCATCAAACACTTTGAAGAATTCTACTAAAGTAACATAACTTGCAGTTATGCACTATCCAGAGTAACACAGCTTGGACTAATGTAAAAAACAGAATCTAAAACCATTGTCTATTAGGTTTAAAATGTAATCACACTCATGACATTAAAAAAGACAATAAGATGACCAGTTCGCGTTTTATTAAACTACTTCCATTATTGTTTATGAACAGTTTACAATTGCGTACTTTTAGAATCGTTTGTAGCTATCATTCCCTTTTGCTTGATCAGATACACCCACTATTATTTATTATTTTTCTTTTTCTTTCCAGGAACAATCATTTGCTTCTTTTGCCTGTTTGTGCCGTTAACTCTGTTGTGCTTAGTATTCAGACTTGTAGAAGTATTTGATAATGTTCCGCAGTTATTGGAACAGTTTCAAATTTTAGTGTAAGTACTAGTTTAGTAAATCAATCATAAATAGTACAAATGTCATATTCACTAAACCCTGCCGTCTATAAACAATATAGACATTATTTAAAATCTAATATACACATCTAATATGTCATCAAACAAATTGTTCAGCCAACCACTACAAAATAGTCTTTGAATAGTAAAGTGATTTTATATTCTGGCGCAAAAGCTTTGGGTATTAGAAGTAGGTATTACTTTTGTCACGTACAGTTTAGACGTTTGTCGTAAATTCATCCTTTTACAAAAAGATTTCGTTTTAAAAACAAATATACACAAAATACACATGCTACATTTTTTCTCTGACTTTCATATATTTTACACATTTTTCGCTAAAGTTTACCTTATTTGTTACGGCATTAAACTTAAATCCAGAACAAATTTCATAACATTCAAGTTTTATCAGCATTTTCAAAGGTTCACTTTTGTCTATTTAATCTTTTACATTTAGTAAATTTTATTTTTAAAATTCGTTTATTATTTTTGAAAACAAATTATACTACTTCTGACATAAACGTTTAAAATTTTAAACATCTAGTTTATAGTGTTAACACTGTTGAGAGCTTAATGAACTTTAAAATTTAAACTTGCTCATTAACCCCTTTAATGTCTCTCTCTATAATAACTTAAACACTGCTCTTAATTAAAAGTTTTAAAATTTATAATTAGTAAAATATAAATTTTTGACAATATAAGAGTTTGATAAAAGTTCATTTAAAGGATTTTTTTTCTCAAAATACATACGCTATGGAAAAGTAATAACAAAACCGAGCTAATATGCTTTCGTTAGACGAACGAGCCTAAACTGCAGGAGAGAAAGTAATACCATGACGAAGAAGCCTAAGGTTTCCAAATATGGAAAGATGTCGTGTAAGTTAGACTTAGAACACACATCCAGGCAGAAAAATACTTACGTTGAACCAAATGGTTGAACCTTAAATAAATAGTTTTAAAAATACCTATAATAAAATATTCTCCACCTGAACTAAATCAACAGTAGCTTTAGCGTGCTTTAAAGCTTAAAAAGTCATACAGGAAAGTATGACGCTTGTAATTCTGAACTTTGTTAAAATCAATATCATTAAGATTACTAGATTTCTATTTGCTTGAACTATAACATATGCTAGTTGACATTCCCTGGGGTGGATGGTAATATGAATTCTTTCTCATCGACATAAGATAAGAAACAATTTCAAACGAAGAAAGCGTCTGGATTCAATGGAAATCGCGTTAACATTGACACATTAATGATGAAATAAAAGACAGATATAAAAAGTCGATTAGACCAAAACGTATAAACTTTTTAAGTTTCTAATTTTGAGAAAATATTTGAGCATATGAAGGAGGTGGGTCCTTTAGAACTAGTGAATTTATGGCTTGCACAAAATACACTATCTGCATTCTTTTATTGTACAATTCCCATTTAGGTACCCAGTCAGTGTGTTCATCATATTCCGCTTGCAAATCTTCATCGTGGGAAAGTTCTTGTTACAAGAGAGATTAAACCCGACTGACCAACAGAGGCCGCTTGCTATAGATAACAGGTCCATCATTATTTTATACATTATTATTATTATTATTATTATTGTTATTATTTGTATACTCCTTCATAACGTTTAGGGTATTATGTTATAAGCATCTATTTTCCTCTTCTAACAATCTTGAAATCAAAAATAGGATAAACACAAACAGCTGCTATGCAGCCAAATGTTTCGAATAAAAACCCATATAATGAGTTCAATAATTAAATAAATGGCATAGCCTATGTGTTTGGGAAATATGTTGGCCGAAAACTCAACAAGAATCTTCGGGATATCCAACCCGCTTCGTAGAATGGCACGCTTCAAATGGAAGAAAACACGGAGATGAGGTGGTATTGTACTGTATATTACACACTTACTTCACCCAGCCATGACTCCTGAAGGGTGAATCTCGACTAAAGTGTACACTCTGCATGTGTCGACTAACATTAGAAAATGTTCTCTCTCCTGCATAATTTTACACTTTGTGACAGAAATTGTTTTTATATGACTTCAATTGAGAACCTTTCTCAACCAGACTAAATCTTGAATGATTTCAAAGAGTTCCGCTGATTTAGCAATCTTTATTAACTTTTTGAGCATTTTATTGACTTTTAACTTTATATTTTATTTCATATAAATGTTCCAACGTTGTGACGTCAATGTCTTTTATACTTTATCTTGTCGAACTGCTATCCTGCACGGTAGTTCCTACACTGCTATCGTTAGCGCCATGACCAAGTGCTTGCTGAGATTGCCTTCATGCATAGATATAGCAAGTGAGAAAAAAACAAGCAAGTGAAAGTGGTCCAAACATGATCCGTTTTGTGAAAACGGTGCGATACACAAACACAAACTACTGAAGCAACAGGCATTTTCACAACAGTGAAGGATTGGTAAACTTATGTAGATATACAATGACAGCTGATAATCCCTACTGACGTGTGTAACACCAACTTCAGAACTGATATTGTATTGTGGTCAAGAGGTCTCAAACATGTGCTTTTGTTAGAATTGATAGTGCCATAGAAGCTAGAATAGAGGAAGCCCATGAAAGCAAGCTGGTCAGTTATCAGCCACTTAACCATTAGTGTCAGCATGCTGTCCGTGTACCATTTATTAAAAGAGAACCATCAGATATTATTATTATTCTTGATTACGTATCTGATTTCAATCATAAATTTTAAAGGCTTGTGAAGTAGCAATAACTAATATTTTAGTCTACTCAGTCAAAACTGAAATCAAACTATGAGAGAAATGCAAAAGAAAGGTTGGTGATAGAGTTCTGGCTCTATTCATCATGCCTCAAAATAACCCTCTTCAGGCTATGTCCTTTTACAGTTAAAATGAAAGTAAGTAACTTCAATTATGTCGTTAAAACTCGTGGGAGGCGAAAACAAAACCAACTTTGTCATATACGTATGTTAAAGGAGCATTTTTGATAGATATAGCCCCATTAATAATTTAATCAAATTGGTTGTACCTGCCCTCTCACAATGAGGATTTTGACGATGGCGTACCATTAGCATGTAATGGGTATGATTTAAACAATATTGGGTATTCGGAAATTTTACAGCATCTGGACCAGATACTTTTTTTTCCACAGCCGCAAGAAAAGAACCAATTATTAAAGCTGTAATGTAAACTACGAAGATTTGCTTCCAAATGTTCCAACATTACCAGATAAATTCTACAATCACATTGGAATTGTAGACTTTACCCCTGTAATTCGCATACCTACTGGATGAATCCTCTCAAGCATTAATGGTTGAAAGAGGAAATTCAATATTTGGTGGGGGAAGATTGAATTGAACTAAGTATTAGTAACAGGAGTTCGTGTAGTTTCATTATTCTGGATTCGTCTTTTCTTCGCTCCTTTATATAATTTTCTTCGTCACAGCCTCTATCCTCCATGCCTTTCACCTATTTTAGCACACAAACCAAACACGTTGTGCATCACATGGATCATGTAAGAGGCATACATTGACAAGCGAAACCGACATTTCCACTGGCATTCCAAACCGTAATCTACCTTCCATTGGCAGATTTACAATCGCAAAATCTGACAGTTGTTGTAGAATGGCTTCATTAATAATTTTAACAACTGCAGCTCGCATAGTTTCTGCTGATGGTAGCGTAAACGCTTTTGATGGTACTCACTCGAGTCACAAATCGTTATAGTCCATCGAAGTGATTGAGTCGCTTGTTAAGCCAGTTTTACATTTACAGCAATGTTTTAATACTATCAACGTCTCGTATTACATTTTATTTAGCGATTGTTGCGGCGCGTGAAAACAATTCCGCGAGCACGTTTGGTGCACCTGTAAACAATCCATGAAAAACATGACCGAGGCCATTTCCATGATATACTGAATAAACAATTTTTCTCGCGGTATCAACGCACACGGGTGTCGAGACGTCCACGTACTGCTATCATTTTATTAAAATCAGGTCCATCTGTAAAGGACAGTGTATCGTCATTGTTTCATATCGAAAAAATGAATAGAATATATATCGTTATTATGTCATGGAAGATACACAGGTGAAGAGGGCTTAAGTGATGCCAGATCGCCTGATTTCAAGGTTGGTGGGAAACCATTCAGTAAATTCTCTTCAAGAACTATTCCTGCCTATCAGATCTGTTTCAGAACTTCCATTGATGGCATCGCAGGTTAAATTGATCTGATTCGTTGAGGTAACTCTGGCAATGTCAGGCTAAGTATGATATGCTCTCCTGAAAGTAAGTGGTGCACGTAAAACCAAGAACTGTTCTCAACGACGGCTGTCTAAATATTGCAGCGATTCGATTGCTCTGAAGGAGCTAAGTGCTGACTCAGCATCTCGAAAAGAAATTTGTTAGTTTCTAACGGTCAACACCAAAATTCTTCGTCTGACCTCATCATTGATTGAGGTAATATCGTATGCACCTTTAGGAAGTTCCACCCCACCCCACATATGATCCATGATCTTGTGAAAATATAAAAGTGTTGTTCGCGGACAGACCACCAAACGGTTGTGATCGGATATTAGGCTAACTGAAGAAAAAACGAGAGTGCATTCTCAGGTGTACGTTATTCTTCAGCGGTAACACGAGTTGAAAAAGTCACATCGAATTCCAGTCTCTTTGATGAGATTGTGGTCATTGAGGTAACGTAAATTCGTCAAATTTATTTGCAAAATGATACCAATGATCACCGGTAATTTATTTTCATTGAGTAAAAGCCCATTTTAGGCCATTTCACGCCTATATGTTTATCGTGTGTCTTTGATGTTAAGTTTATCATGTAATCTTTCCAAGTGGTCTGCAAAGGATTTTGGAAAATCTCCTCACGAACTGTTCCGTCAAAGAATTGAAGCGGCGTTTACATCTGCAATTTATACTCGGGTAGCACGTGTGGAATGTTTTCAACTGCCTTTCTATCGTTTACGTTAAGTACACGGATGCCTGTTGCGATCACGCCAACGACTTCACGGGAGATATTTTCATGCTCATTTATTACATCAATGGTAGACATTTTATCTAATGGTAATGATTGTTAAATTGGCACATCCAAACCCGCACGATATTTCCTCCGAAATTGCAAGTTTCGTTCAAGTCAATGGTGGACAACTATATGGACCCTTAGTGATTCACGTAAACATGCCACGAAATTCATTCAAATCCAATGAATGTGTGCAAGACCTTATACGTCAACACCACGAAATATAATTATCATATTACAGTTGTCACGGATCGCTTTAGACACATTTGTGTATCGTTCAGCGACAAATATTACGTCCCCATTTTGTGTCGACGTCGGGACTTATTTGGTTATGTACCACGTCGTCTTGGTGGCGCTCACCAGATAATATGTACTTTAGAGAGAGTGACGTATGTAAGGTGAAGTAGTTCGCATTTAAAACATGCACAGTGGAGAGAATGTTTGCATATCTCTATGCTACATTAATGTAATGTGGATGATATTTCTTTTGGATATTGTACTTTTGGAAATTTTACATGATTTAAGTACACTGCTAACTAAAATGACTGCTCCCTTGTGTTAAAAAATCAGTCTGAATTAGTCTAAAGTGCACTATACATAGCAGCTATTAAAATAGGGAAAATGAATTTTGCCAGACTAGACAATACCAGCTTCTGAAAGTGCAATGAATGAATTACCAAATATATAAAATTTTAAAAAAAGTTATCGGCTCTTTTTATACAATTGACCTCTGAAGTTCAGGAAGTGAAAATGACCAAGTAGAGCTAGCACTTTTTTGAAAGGTGCACATTTGAAGTAAGGCCAAGCTGTATACTCTATAACCCATAGTACACCCATCAATCATACACCAAAATAAAGGGAATTAAAGGTTCTTTGCATTATACCTAAGATATACAACTTCTTTTTTAAATAGCCAGTAAAACCAGTGAGGAGAGCCGGGGAAATTCTTTTTCTTTAAAATCCTAACCCTATGCAAAATGCGAAACTGTAGCGCCACCCTTACACTACAAAAAAAAGATTGTTTTCCTTTCTATCCAAATCGTCAATGGTAGGTGCTTTATCGGTAGTAGAAAAGAAAGCGATGGACGCTTATATTCTTGTGGATGACCCTTTCTCTCTCAACGATTTTAAAGACCTTTTAAAACATCATAACACGGTTGATCATCAGCCGCACAATCACGTACATCCGATCCCACTTCAACCATTGTACAATCATATTCAGCAATAGTTGTGTCCCAGTCCAGTGGAGTCAATACTTAGCGCACGAACTGACTTTGGGAATATATCATCATACGTGGACGGTGTAGATGTTGCGTAATGCCATTGAATACTATAGTATATAATACAATCATGACTTCATTTTGTGTATTATGTCCCAAAAAAGCAAGTACTGGAAATGCCACACGAGCTCAAACACGTAATGGATGAGCAGTGATTTCTGAAATTTGTGTTCGATGTGGGGCAAATAATTTCAGTCATTAAAACAAAAAGAGGTCGGCGGTGATATCATGTCTTCATTAAGAAAGCTATCAGAAGCACCATGGTGCAAAGATCTCGGTGAAAA
The DNA here is from genome assembly GCA_028554795.2 of Sinohyriopsis cumingii. Classification (NCBI taxonomy): domain Eukaryota; kingdom Metazoa; phylum Mollusca; class Bivalvia; order Unionida; family Unionidae; genus Sinohyriopsis; species Sinohyriopsis cumingii. The sequence goes on from CM068824.1 coordinate 47,408,100, forward strand.
AACATCCCTGGATACAAGTACTGTGTATCTGGTACATAGAAAAATATACTACTTGATTCTAACAAACAGTCAAACCATGGTGAAGCACATATAAACTGTGTTGAGTCTGCGTGTTATCAACATGACATTGCATACCAAGTATCAAAATATATCCGTACACGTAAGCGTGCCAATATGGATCTCCTTCATGTCTAAAATGTTATTGCGAAACCGGGTGCTGGGGAACGAATCGAAAGAAAGACCATCAAAGAGAAAGATATGAAAGACAAGACTGCATAAGGCCGCTCTGTCTCCCTTGGACAAACTTCAACTCATTAAAAGTAAAATAAGTTAATCCAAAAATGATGGATACAAAATAACCAGAGATTATCGAAAACATACTACTGTCCGCGTCGATATTGGAGAGGTAAAGCCTCAAAGGAAACGCTAGGAAGCGCGGCTAAGACAACTCATGGAATTGCTCCAGCATGGTTGGCCAAACAAACGCTGTGGCAAATCTACCTACCAGTGCCAAGAAAGATTTCACGTTGTTGGTTTGATGTACAAATACCAAATGAAGTTCATTAGGCTAGTCTATTGTTTCTTGCACCTAACCGTGCATATGATCCACAGGGTCGATAGCACATTTACAAGTACGCGCTAACCACTGTCGATATTGCCAGCAAATGCAAAGAAGCTGAGCCGTTAATGTCAGTAGATTCTGCAAGCGTCGCGGATACACTCGAACATGTCTATGAGCGTTTACCATTAACACCGCCACGATTGCTGAAAGTGGATCCTGGTATAGAATTTATCGGATTTTGTTGCTCTGCTGTTTCTTGATTTTAATAAACAAAACATTCTCTTTCGAATAATCACTGTTATCAAATTAATTTGCTAAACTTGACTCAGTGATGTTTGCGTACATGTTATTGGTGGTGATATGCGTCAGCAGTGAATTAGTCTCGGTGTAGGGTATCTCGACACAATCAAGGCACATCTATTTGATCTTGTTTAATTGAACTCAACATTAGCAGCTTCGACATATCCAGTACGGACGATCCATCGTAAATAGGTTTTATCAGTTTCAGTTGTGTTTGGTTTTACTGAGATCAGCAACAATCACACCATTAAAGATCTTCCGAGATTTAAAAAGCTGGGACAGCGGTAAGCTTTAGAAGCTTATCTCGTTCACTATCACGGACCACTTTGACTGAAATCCGTTTGTGCATATTCTTAATGTTTTTCCCGCATCTGGGATTGTTCATGAGTTTAATTAAACCTTTTCTAAGGTCATTCGTGGTTTTGTTTCTCAGATCCGTATTCATTATGATATAAGAGCCTTTAAGTCGTGCTGCCATAACCCAAGCACTAGAGATATCATGGTTATAGTCATTCCAAGTCGCCAATACAACTACAGGTTTCTCACTTGTAGTATATAATTGTATTTCTTCGGAAGACTTGAAACAAGTTTGGTGCAGTCAGTAAATTTACCACCAAATTAATTTACGATTGCGCACTGATACGGAGACAACCACACACCAGGCAGCGGAAATGCTTCTGGCGCGTACGTGTGTGAGAAGATTACGTGGGATCAATCCACTGAAATTCCCCAAGTAACGGTTTTATCATTGCTCAGCCATAATGGTTGTTGCAATACAGAAATATGATGTAACTGCTATGAGCGGTTGGGTCATACCATCCAGGTTTTGTTTGCGGGAGGATATATGTGATTTCCCATATCAAGCCCTCCACAAAGTGAGCTCTCAACAAATAGATTTTAGTCATTACCTCGATTTTCGTTTTATGTCAACAACGCTTCCAAAGCCATTCCAGCGAATGAAATATAATGGGAGAGATCGATAATGTTCACGTGCATGGTAGTGTTACAAACTTGTTCAGACACATTACGAGGAAGAACATATATGTGCGCAGCTGCAGATTGTGATAGTCACCCAAGGTTTTGCATTCGAATATAGACCAAACTTGTTTGCGTGCTCGTAGTCGTTGGCGGAACCACCTTCACGTGCCAGCGACGATTAACAGTCTTCCGTTATTGACAACTGAGTTCCGGCAAACTTGTCCCAACCGCTCATATATTGGTATATATATACACCTTCTCTGATGAACGGGTCACTGTTAGTGGTACAATACAGACGGACAATTTTGAGTTTTCAGAAACTGTTTCGAATCGATAAACTATAATTCTTTCAGCCGAAACGTCGTGCATTTTTCTATGTTGCTTGCAATAATCTGTATTGGTACCGTTAACGCCAATGCTACTGCCTGTATTATTAAGTGAAAACCATATGCATGCAGGTCTTGAAACATTACAGGAAATTTGTCAAAAATAAGTTTACCCATGTGCTGCCGGTCGACACTTTTTTACATTATGACTGACCATGACGAAACCAACTCTGGCGTTCGTATGTAACTGGATCTATGAACTGGATGATATGGTGATATGTGTGTTTTAAACCTGCATTGGTGTATTTTTCCAAGGTTTCAAGAATCTTTTCAATGCCCTTATCGATTTTATTACTGATGGCGCTGTTGTACTACTTATCAGGATTGTACTAGCACCGATGTGAATCCACGGTGTAGTGGTTTTATAACCATCGCGATCACGACTTAGCGCAATATCCAAATGCGCATTTCGGGAAATATCTGATTTAACTCTGGAGTGGCCAGTTCGGTGTAACACCGATGTGATTTATAGGAATAATAACTGTTGACGTTTATCGAATGTCTTCACTATGGTTGTATGTATGTATATTGAAGGATATTAGTACCTCTGCATATTCATGACTTGCAATTCATTCATAGCACTCTATTCTTTGGACTTGTGATAGAATATATAGGATTATTTTGGATTTAATTCACAATATTGTAAGTTCCCCATAAAGTTGTATTTAATAACTTAGAGAATTACTTGTTTTGCTTTTATTTTCACAAAACCATCTTTGCTTTACTTCTTGTTGTTACTTAGTTTTAAGACCATAGATTTGCAACAAAATGATGCTTTGAAAGTGCCACTCAGAAGGAAGCCATTACATACATACATACATACATACATGCATACATACATACATACATACATACATACATACATACATACATACATACATACATACATGCATACATACATGCATACATACATACATACATACATACATGCATACATATGTATATACATACATACATACATACATAGGCATACATACATACACACATAGATGCATGCATACATACATACATACATACATACATACATACATACATACATACACACATACACACATGCTCACACACATACATACACACACAAACAAACACATACATAAATACATTCATGTATGTTGCAAGCAAAATGCAATATAGGTGAAAGCATGGTATCGAGACGCTAGGTCTTTACCGATTTCTAATTCCCCAGATTTAACTCAAAAGATTTTGTTTCAAACCATAACAAAGCCCATAGCAGTATTTGAAAAGCAATCTGTAGCTTTTATGTTCACTGATTAAAATTAGAAAGACAATATTTTTATTTTTTGTTCTCTAAATTGTTTACTTTTCTAATGCTTCAAAAATGTCCTTTTACAGACACGAGTACGTAACGGGTAAATTTCCAAAGAGACAATAGCGTTTGTAAACTGAGTGAACGACTTTCAATTACCTTAATAGCATGTTTTTATCAAGAATTGAGGACAATAACGTTTGTAAACGGAGCTAAAGTTTTGAAATTACCATGACAGCATGGTTGTATCAAGAATTGAGGTCAATAGCGTTTGTAAACTGATAGAACGACTGTCATTTACCTTAATATCATGGTTGTATCAAGAACTGAGGGATTGCTGGAAGTAGCTTCGAAGTTTTAAAAAGTTCATGGTTAGAAACGTTTACATGGAAATTACGAATAAATGATTAAAACAAAAATGACGTAAGAATACCAACCAAATCACTCAAATTAATAATTTAATTATAATTCGGACATGAATACTTGTATCAACCTTAACGACAGTGAAAATAAATTTCAGTTAGTGATTACATTAAATCTAGTAATTTCTGACTGTTTTAATTCATGAAATATTTTGTGATTTTGACACGTTATAATATAAGAAAACGCAGAACATTGTTAAAACTTTCTAACTCCCGTAGAATAATATTTTCCACTCAGATGTAGGTTATTATGATAATTTCTTTGGTTGAATAGGGCGACCATACTACAGACCATTTGTCTTTTATTTGTTTTCTATTATTGTTTTAAGCTTCGACTTCAGCTATGGAACTGATATCTACATGTAAATGTTTCTTCTGTCGTTTAGAAAAGCCCACGATTTATTCAAGTTCTTCATGCTGTTCGTCAATCTGAGTGTTGGAGTTATCGTCTTCCTGAGACGCCTAATCAGCACCATAATCCTAGGAATTTTGCTCGTACCCAGGATGGACAGATCCATGTTTCCAAAGGGATTTGAAAGTGACGATAAATGTAAGTAAAATTGCGGATGATTGTTGTATGTATGTATATAAATACGTGCGAGCGTGTGTATGTATGCATGTATGTATGTATGTATGCATGTATATGTATGTATGTATGTATGTATGTATGTATGTATATATTTATATATGTAAGTATGTAAGTATGTATGTATGTATGCGTGTATGGATGGATGGATGGATGGATGCATGCATGCTGGATGGATGTATGGTTGGATAAGAAAACATTAAAGGGAACTAAAAATTGTGAGTTCATTGTGAATTTTATATCTGTAATTTTCCAGTATTTAATTTTTAAGCAGCTATAAGTATTTTGCACGTAACCTTAAATGACTTTTCATTTATGTATATAATACTTTTTCTTATATGTTTAAGGTTATATGAATTATGTCGGCATGTTGATAGTGGACTTCACGCACAATAACCCCATAATGAGAGTGTTCTGTTCGATTCTTCTGAAGTCTACTGCAGTAAAGCACGATCAAAGGAGCAACGCGAACACAACCGTCCAAAACTTCACTTACAGTACACATGGAACGCAATCTTCTCAGCGACCATATCAAGGTATGCATTATATAATGATACTTAACTGTCTTTTCTTATATTCAACAGGCGCCTCATAAATAAAACAATAAGAAGCATTAATCACAATACGCGGTATATTTCGAACATGTCCCGGTACGTGTCTTTCTCCCGCCATGCTAACGCAACTCCTAGCCAATGGATATTGGTTATTTAAGGAACTCAACGCTCTCCCCACCATAATTATTGTCAGACGGTTTTGGATTTGTCATCGTCACGTACAAGATCTTGAAGATGGACTCACAATATTTCAACAACTTCAGTGTGCGTCTGTCATCATCGACTTCTGTTTGTATGTAATCCCCTTTACCCCAGAAATACTGCAAAAATATTAGAGAAATTAAATTTTTTAATATTATGATCCCATACATAACGTTCGAAACATCACAGAAGCTTGTTTCCCTTTTACCGTTACGGCTCTTTAAGGGTAACAATCTTTAACTCCTTTAATGGTGCATTGAATTGTTTCGTTGCTTCTTTTATTTTTCTTTGCCCTTATCAATTAGTACACTGCACTTTTTAATACTCACACTCTTTCAAATATTACAGTAAAATTAGATTTTCTTTATTTGCAATTTACTTCTGAAGGGGACATAATGTTAATTATTGCACATTCTTGATGTCTTAGAAGGCACGAGAGCCATTTATTTAAAAATTGGTAGGAAGTTGAACTGCTTTCTAAACCCTTCCGTTTCCAGGCAGGGTTTAGCATAGATAAAGGTCCTGTATTCAATCAAAAGTACTGAAACTTCACTAAAGCTGTGTCTCAAATGAAATCATATCGATGCAAATTCCTTTTGATTGTTCAGTCGATTCTGGTACCTACTTGTCGCAATAACTGTCGCAATAACTGACTGATCCAATTAAAGATCTGAATGTTAAATAGTTATATCGAAGCAAAAATAAGAATTGTTTACACAAATCTGATCTTCTATTCTGATAATATATAATGTTCAAATGATCGATTATCAATTATGTTTTGTGAATACTAGGTCACTCAAGGCCAAGAAACAAATGGCTGGTTGCTTATACCTTAATGAAAAATCCTGCCATCATCGGAACGAGGAAGCATGCTCTGCCAGGTATAGTTCTGATAGAGGCATCAAACGTTCGTGCAGACGTAATTGACAGAGTTCAGCGAAGTATCGCGTCAACACTGTTTATATACATTGGAATGACGGTCGTTTTGATAACAATTGCGTTCCTTTATTTTGGCTTTAAAGCGCTTATACAATTTTAATTTCACTATGATGGACTCGATTACTATTGTTATATAAACTGCATGCGCTGTTACCAATGCGGATGTGATAAATATTGGAACCATTCCTATCGATGTCCGGATGATACTCCTGGATTATACATGCAGAAATTATATCTTCTAAGAAACTATTTTTATAAATTAGAGAGGTATATGATAAAATTATCTTCACATTATGAAATATCGGTTAATTCGTTAATAACGACTAATTTAAACTTCTTGCAAATATCAGCTTAATAATGACAGGAAGAAGCTCGCAAAAAGAGGTAACTTTGTTTCATATTTTCATATATATTTGTTTAATCTAATGTATTCATTAGACATATCTAAAAAGCATCTGATCAGCAAGTGTATAGTATTGAGGATGGCAATCCATCAAATTATGGTGAAATTATAATGTGAGTATTTAAATGTATTGTATTACTATTCCAGCATAACCGTAAAGTCGTATAATTACTTGGTACGTGTATTCAGATAATCAACTGGTATAAGTTATTTGTAGTGACGAATTTAGTGTTGACACATTTTTGCGTAAATCCGAATGAGAATGCACTCAAATTTTCCAATAAGATGATTGAATAATATGATGTATTTCCTGCGTACAGTAGTTTTAAATATTTACCTTCGTGGACACCATCTTTTTTATAAATAAAATGATATCTCATTCATATTTATTAGGCATTAGGCATATTTTTGATTCCGAAAATGGCTGACACAGAGCCCTAAGAATCGTGACTGGCTAGCTGACAAAACTAATATCGTGAGACACATTCATTATTAAAAGGTATTGCTGTATTCAGTTTTAAAAAAATTGTAAATAATGTGGGTATATATTGCTTCATCTAAACGTTTTGCACAAATGTCTTGAACATTTGGAATGGAAGTTTTAAATTGCAGTTTTCATTATGTATTTTTAAAAACCGTTTGTACGCTTATCTTGCACAACTGTGAGCATTGTAGATTACATGGTTGCTTATTCATTGCTTTTCCAGTTATATCATACTTACAAATTCAAAAATAGGAATAGTACGTACATTTTCTGTTGAAATGCTCTTAAGCTTTCATTGTAATAATTCAATGGTCAATACTAATGTTATGGAGGGTGCGTCTTTCCGAACAGTTAAAATGGATTTTGAAGATTAGTTTAATGAGTTGTTTGTGTCTACTGGTAATTCAGAATACATCTACATGGACTAATCAAAATATTGATGAGGTTGTAGGTTCATTACTAAATTTGTTTTATTATTTGCCGATTTTGTAAAGTCCATAAATATTCCTTCCATAGCAAGATCGTCTTAATATGTGCTTTGAGATACCGAGTTACAATAGTAAAAGTTATTGCGTAATTTTAGGATGAGCCTTTATGTTGATCTTTTGTTTGTACGTTCATCGGGAAAATCGCAATTCGGATGTTTTTATTAAATAAGGAAGGAAATATATAGATGAGAAAAGGGTTTGCTTCTTCTGTTGGAGACATAAGAACAATAAGTTTTTTAAAGCTTAGATTTCGTTCCAAGACTGCTTATTTAGCAAGTATTACATATATTGCTCTGTGTGGTAAAATATTTCAAGAACCTAATATATTTAGAAGGCGTTGTTAATGATAGTGAACGGGAGGAATCGTATTTTGGATATACATCAATATATAATTGAACCTATACATTACTCGTACTAGGAAAGTGTACACTTGTTAATGAGTCTCAGATTTGTCAGTACTTGGGTCCAAGTAGAACAGATATTTACTTTTATTACGTTGTAATGCTTGAAGTTTTCTTGGTTCATAAGGAGAATGTTTAATATGGCAATTGCATGAAAAGACTCTTTGGACGACCATACTAACTCTGTGGGTTGATCGTTGGTTATTGTGAAGACATCTTTGCCTCTATTTTAAACAAACGTTTGTGTGAATGAGATTCACGTAATTGTATTATTCATGAAGAATAAGCTTGGTTTCGGTGCGAATATTCTAATACAAATGACATACTTACTCTAAAATATGTCATATAGAAGTAGATAGCAACAGGAGTCAACAGGTGTTAATGCTAAAAACCTCTAATTGTGGATGGGTCTTGCTTCAAAATGTTTACACTGGGAACTTGGTTTAACCACTTTCAATTCAAATTTGCTCTAAATGTATAATTTACTGTTTCATTTTGAGAAATATCTTTCCATAATACAAGTTTTTTTTATGTGCACAACATCTTTTGTAACTAAAATGTTCGTGCTTATAAACTCTTAAAAGAGAATGTATACATAATGATGCTACTAATTTATATCTTCTTTGTAATGTTTTAATTATCATTGTATTTTGTTGCTTGAAGCATATAAGTATCAGATTCAAATTATAAAGATCTTAAGAAAAATATTTCGATAAAAATAGATATGCTTATATATCTCATGAAAAGTGTTGTGGCTTTATGCCGACAAAGAATCCTTTTGTTATTGACAGAGATGCAGTATTGTTCTAGCATATATTTTATACAAAACATATGCGTAATATTGAGTACTAACACAATATGCATATATATGCTACAGTTTATGGATTGTGTATATATATATAATTTTAAATTGCCAAATAAACAATCTTAACTCTTAAATCTTGACTTCTACTCTACTGACTTCTCAAACTTCACATGATGATGTATTAATCTTCAGTGGGTTTTTTACGGAAAGAAGCGAAGGCAACTAAGATAAACATGTGGATAATTAATTCTTATCATGTTACTTATGTCCTTTTATTACATTAGCTGTATGCATTTTGTATGCGATGTATTGATAAATAAAGATATTACTTTACATCACAACACCTGGGGTTGCAAAATGTGCAATGAACAGTCAGTTTAAAAGCATTTTATTTTTTGTATCTATCTATTATGATACATTCCGAAATGTGTGATTGAGGCTGAAAGGTAAAACAAAAATCATGCTTCAAGAAACGAAGTCAACCACTTAGTTCGTTTGAAAAAGAGTGAATTTACTTAAAGACCTTGTGTGCACATGATGATTAATGTTTTACTATACAAATCGTGAAGATGGTGCACAAATGTCCAGAATATATTATGATCACTTCTATAGTGGAACTTATTTTCATCTTGATTTAAAGAAACGTATACGTTTGCAATCAGAACTGGATAATTTACTTACGCATAAGTCGAGTCAAATTATAAGCAATACAGACACTGATATGCCAGCAGATCATGTTATTTTTTTGTTTGTTATACTGAGTATACCTAATAAATTGCACATATCTAGATCTAAAGATCCAGGCTTGTTCAGTGTGTAGTTGGATCCGACTTAGAGCCGAGGTTCAACAATAACTACAGCTACAGTAAATGTAGGTACGTATTTTACACCCGAGTTAGACCTCAGTCACTTACGTAACACGATGTCGTCGATTAAATGGAATACAATCATTCTGTTTGAATCTGTCAAAATGGAAAAGAGCGACAATGGATTGAACTGTCGTCAGAGAGTTACAGAGAATCGTTCGAAACACACCTCCAGCAAGACTTCTAGATAAATGTGAAGACACCTGTTGTGTCTACGAAGAGAAAGTTCCGTTGGCTATAAAATGTCTACAACGTCAAAGAAAAGAAATGTCTGCAAAACGAGAAATGAGGTCCAGAGGAAAACGTAAGGACAACCTGATGTATTTGTCAACAAAAAGGACACCAGTGTTTAGACAGTCCCCCAAAATGAAAAAGAGGATCAACGAAACTATTTTCCGACTCAGAATAAGATATAGAAGACGCTATTCTGATGCGAAATTAACCGCTGCAAAACAAGAAGAATCAGACCAATAAGATGAAGGAGAAGAACTCAACCAATGAAGAAATTTAACGCTACACAGTCAGAGGAATTTCAGTGAAGAAATATGTTTTTAAAAACTAACAGTGAAAGCAGAAAAGGATGGAATGTGATGTGTTTGAAATTTCATATGAACTCTAATTCTTTAGAATATACTAACAAAGCAATCTTATCTGTATCTTGATTCCGAATATGTAGTTAAGGTAACACGTGTATTTAATAATGAGGGAGATATAAGTTTGATTTGTCAGTCTACTGATCGCTGAAGAGGCTGAACAATACTGACCATCACCTACAAATCTTCGTTATTGCGGAAACTGAATCATCCCACTTCTTATCATTCCTCCTTTATCCTTATTTTCTGCAAATTTCAAGTTTATCCATTCATTACAAACTTAAACGGTATTCAAAGACGTTCTGGTAAAGAATCCGTTGTGAAAAGAAGAAATACATCATTGTATTTTTTATTAGTAACTCGAACTTTGATAAGGTGCTTCTTATACTGCCTGGCTGCCTATGTAAAGTTGCCGAAAAACCGGTAATAAAATAGAGTTTGACTCGCCATGAATACAGTAGGGAAATGAAGTAGTATTGCTGCCTGTCCGTCTTTTTGTCATACTTCCAGTCACGTTGGGTCTTGCAAACAAGTTTAATCTCACAGTTCAGCAATGGTGTGTATGTAACTGTCTTGACAATCAAACAACAGATTACCAAAATTACCTTTTTGTGGCATATACTTCTAGGTTTTGCAATTAGGCTAGTTTATGGGTCATTATTGACTGCAGACTATTATAGATATATCTGTTGATTCTGCTTGTAGAGGGCAATAACTAATTATCAAACTTATCGTCATAGTTACTTATAAACAATGTCTTAAATATTTCATTTAGATCTGCATTCAAGCTAGTTTCTAGTAATTTCTGACTAAAGCTATATACGATTTATGTGTGAATGAGGGTGTATGAGTATAACATGGCAAAATATTTTTAAAATAATATATCATAGGCATGAAGCATCTGTGCTTAATAAATGTATTCCAATTTAAATGGGGCAAAATGTTCAATTACTGTATAAACATAAAGGTTCGAAAATAGAAAGATACTTTACATATGGGTCACAGCTGAGGGAAAAACCGGTCCATACTACTGATAGGCATAAAATATAATATAGAAAATATTTGCTGAAAACGAGTGTATAGCGTCCATGTTTCGCTCAGTGAGTGAAAACCCACCATCTTCACCCACAAAATAAAGAGATTCGTTAAATCATTCGAAGCAATCAATCTGTTTTCCTTGTGTGAGCAATGCATGTACTCATCACATGTGGTAATGTAGCAGCATTTACTCATCTTAAATTAAATATAAATTGTAGTTCCTAAATTTAATACTAATATATTTTCGTCAAAGTCCATTCCATCCTGATTATTGAATGATCTGTACCTTAACCGTTATTAGGAAACTTACAGGTCATAATTTTGGATGATTACCACAGCATGTCGGGCCTAATCGGCACAATTTAAGGTAGCACGAAGTTTTGTCATTGGACATCAGAGCACGCGACATTCGATCCGGTTTTTACTGGATTACACCTTTACACTTACCTCGTCCAAAGGTATCATGGTACTTTAACATTGTTTGCTGCCGTATGTTTTTGACATGGCGTGACAATAATGACCTTCCAGAGATTGTAGAAGAATCCAAATAAAGTGAATAATTGCCATTAAAGGTATGTGCAATAAATTTCTTAAAAACAGCAGCCGTTATTGAAATAGTCAGTACTTAACGCATACGTGATCTCTCTGCTTTTTGCTATCTTATATGACACTGAAGTAGCAAATTTGTATTGGATCCCACGCTATGTCAGCGGTTTGTCGATTATGTTCTGCTGTGTATTTTGATTATTCGCACAGAAAGTATCAACAGTTATTTAAATATTCTTCCCAACTTTCTTAAAATAACAAATTAAAGTGAACATAATTTACATCTTGTTGGGTATGAACTGGAATCGTCTTTAACCGGAAACGGTCATATTTACCTTTTTGCTATGTAAGCATTATACATAATTTCGAATGTCATGATTACATTGTTATTTGCGTATACTGACGCCAATGAAATTTATGATCTATTTTCACTCCATGAAATATTTAGAATATAGGATTGTTAATTTGGCAATTTAAATATCTTGTTGAAGTATCATCTCTGATGAAAAACATAACATCAAAATCAAACGAGGACATACCGCAAGTCATCGCGATCAGGCAATTGTTGAACGATTAATCGAACACTTGTTGAGATATTGTTTGGATATCAATATGCAAAGGACATAATTCAGAAAGACAAGAGTTCTTGTGAATGGGTTGCAAGACTACAAAGTGTCATAGCTGCGTTATATAATGAAATTACTCGTGCGATTTCTATGAAACCTACCAATGTGATCACAAATGACATATACCAATACAGCGACATGACTTTTCAAAACAACTAGTACCAGGTATTGTGACTGTGAAGAATTTATATGAACCTAGTGAACTTGAAGGTGGTAAAAAAAAGAGCGACTGATCCTATTTGGAGTGTGACAACACATAAAAGTTTCAGCGTGGTAAGATCCATGGCTTGATCTGTAATGTACAGAATATATTCAACTGCTCCTCAGCGTGGATTTGCACATGAACAAGTACAAGTAATTCCTGAAGATACTCAATTACCACTATGTTCGCCTTTGTGAACTTGCGCATCGACGTCCAATACTCTCAAGACAGGTCAGCATCACATTTTCGCGTATGTGACCAAAATAAATATCTTTGATTTCAACGTCGGCAGATTCAGAATAACTAAGCATCTTTTCTTGTTGTATTCTCCATTCACCCCATGATGCATTAGCGCTTATATGTAGTTGTTCTAGCAATCCTGTATTTTTCCTTGATATAAAACGAATCTGTGGCGACTCTAACAGCAGCATCAGGAAATTTATTTATCATCGATGCCAGATTTGTCGAAACGTAGGATAACGTCGAAGATCTTAAATGAGTAAACTGCGGTAACTTAACATCACAGTAACTCGCAATTGTACCTAATTTAGTTAGGTCCGATCAATTAACATTACTTAGACTTATAAATGTGTTTCTCTCTGTTAAATCGGCAATTATAAAATCGAGTTCATCATCATCTATAATTAATCTTGTACAATGTCTTTTATGATCATATGAGCCTCCTTGCGTAAATTTACCATTTATGTTTCTGCCAAGATCTTTTGCTATTTTATTCTCAATGTCAGTAAAACCAGGATTGTTATCATCAGAATATTTATTTTGCTGCGGTAACGAAACTTGTTTATGCGGACTATATGATATTATTGCTTTACTTACTGTTAACAATAGTAGTATTTTTACATAAACCGTATATCGTAATAAAACTATTGGTGCCCACATTTTCTCTGAAAAGTGTTTGCCAAACCAGACATAACAAATCGGATGAAGACTTTCAGCAAATTTAAATGACTCGATACAAGCGAATCAAGTTACGTCAAAATCTGGTAATGGTCCGTTTATCGCAACTCTGGTCATCTCTTGTGTTGGAGTACCGAATCTCTTTATATGCTCAGAACATTCTCTCATTCCGAGAAAACTTCCAGGATAATATGCAACCATATCAGCCGAGATAACATCTTTATAATTATATCTGGTATTCCATAATCCGCCATGCCCGTACTGAACACAACTGCGCTGGACATCTTTAAGAAATTCTAATAATTTTGATTTCCATAAATTTTCCTTCGGAGCAAAATGAGCAGCAACTGACGAAATTGTAAAACAATTACTTAGTAATTGTTCAGTATCGTCATGGGTATATTTCAACTCAAGATTTTTCATTTCTTCGTGGAGACATTATGTACGATAAATATCTCCAATAGGCCGTAAACATTGATCATCATTTCCATCATCGGAACTTTGAAACAGCCACACGGATACTGGATCGATTTTACTGATATATCTGATAAAATCAAAAATATCACCGGTATAGAACTTAACAGTTCGATCTTGTGGAAATAGTGTCACCTCGGATGTCCACGCATGCGCATGATGATCAATAATATTTATCGGAGCTCCTTTCTATAAATATTTTGGCTCACATCATATTTCTCTAGTTATTGTTTTTGCCATTATTGGGAACTTTAGTGGGTTTTTTTCTAAATTAGCATCATCATTTATTGTAGCTCCTTTATCTTTGACTGATCCAGCCCATTTGTTTATTTTCTCATGTCGTAGATGTGTTAGTTTATTTCCACGTATCGCTTTTGTAAAGTGTTCTGTAACTAGTTCGGCTACACAATTTATTTTCTAAAATTTCATTGGTTTGAGATCATAAACGCTGGGATTATCATTTTTCGGATATATCGCATAAATGACTGGAATCACAGGATACGCTCGTTCATAATACGGTTTATCAATACCAGTCAACATACCTGGTTTAGAATTTTTATTTAACGTAACGGTTTATCAATACCAGTCAACATACCTGGTTTAGAATTTTTATTTAACGTAACAATATTTCCAGTGTGAAGACGGACATGTTCATGTTTGTAACGGATAATCCGAGTATCGTCTTCCGCGGTATCTACCGTTACAATAAATTCTATGCTAAAAAAATATCTTTGATTGTCGAGATAATTAATAATGTTCGCTGCTCGTTGGTCATTCATTGTAGCATCGATAACACCTTCGGTATTGCACGTAATTCTGAATGTTGACAACACATGACATGCACCATCATCGCAACACTTTTTCTTGGCGTCATAGATACTTTTAATCACAGTTTTCGTCGCGGATCAAGCAGAGCTCGCCTCCGCAAGGCATGGGTTCTTCTGTCTACATACACAAGGTTCGATTTTAGAGAATCTCTCAAACTGTTCCATATTATAATTAAGACAAATATATATTCAAATTAATATATATATATATATATATATATATATATATATATATATATATATATATATATATATATATATATATATATATATATATATATATATATATATATATATATATATATATATATATGATGATTCAAACAAAGAATAACTGTAGAAGGTTAATTAAAGGTTCTACAACTCCCTGTAACAAAGCCTGCGTCAACGAAGTCTGTGGACGTCAACTACAAAGCGCACGAACGGTGAGTCTAGAACCAAAATTAAGTTTGAAGTGTGATGTTGGTGTTAGAGGAGAAACGCAGTTGTGTGTGCAATGTATTGATAAAAATACAGAGCTCTGAAACGATATTATGATATAAAATATTACCCCAATGAATCTCCCATAATAACGCTGAAGACTATTAAAGCCAGATTATCAGTTTAATTATTTAGGCAAATAATATTGTCATACAAAATGGAACAAAATAAATTTGTAAAACATCCCATCATCAAGATTATGAAGCATCTCGTGATTGTATCAGCAGGAATTAAAGATTTAAAAAAAGAGTTGGTAATGTCACTAATACTGGTTATCTCAGATTCAGTGCAGGGGGGGGGAATAAAATGTATCTCTCTTAAATTTGCTTACGAGTGTTTTCATGGATTAGTCGAAAAGGGTCTTGTGATCGATCATATTAATGGTCAAAAACTAGGGCCACTGAACGAAAGGCCGATTTCAACATATCTCCTAAACCATGTCCTCGCTGTCGAGTGACGCATCGGTACACTGGATACATGACTTACGATTCGTAAGAGAATCGTTTTTCGAAAATGGAGTTTCACCGTGACTTCCCCTTTGGTAACTGGAATATTTTGGCCTAGATCTCCTTTTACAGCAATGTTGACAGTGTCAAAATACGACCTACTGACGGGTAAATAATGAGGATGTACAAATTCGCGGTGAACGTGATAGGTATTTCCACCTTCCTCGTCAGCATTCGTAGCAGAATCTACTGAGGAAGAACGGGTGTCAAACTGGGTTTCGTAGGCATCATCAGCACCGGAGAAGTGGAAAACATGAGGCTACCGGAAACGTCGTTGTTGCAGGTCGTCGTTTGCTAATGTAAGTTTGCGTCCTGGCCGAAGTGTCTCTCTTGCGGGTAGAAGCTGCTTACTGCGAGCTTTTCTTTTTCTGGGAACTTTTCTTTTTCATTTTCTGTGGACTTTTCTTTTTCTGGGGTTGTGACCTGGTCTTGACACCGCTGCTCGTTTTCTTCTATAGGACTTAGTTTGGCTTTGTTGGGAGTGGATTTTTTCTTGGGGAGAACTTTGGGGGCATTAGGTTTCAAAATGATTTGCTTTTTGGTTTGAGTGTCGATGCGGCGATCGGCCAGTTGTGTCAAGGATACTTTATTTCTATCAAACAAGCGTTTTATTTTTGATGAGGAATCTGAATGATGCCTTGCAGTAATTGACGTGCTGTCACCGTAAACCATCGTAAGACTTCTTCGAGACTGGCTTCTAAGACACGAACACGTATTTGTGGATTTTTTTTCGCGACTGATGCCATACAAGGCACGAATCAATTTGACGGGAAGATGAGACTGAAGGGACGTCATGTTGACGATGTGTGAAACAGACCCAAAGTGCCCGAGGTTTTTATAGATTTTTTTATTAAATCGACGATGGAGATATGTACAGGACAGGCCCTCCGTCTTGACACCAGTGGTAAAACAAATGGGTATGAAATCGCAAATAATCGGGGGTGGGTGGGTTTCAAATCGACGAGTAAATAGGCGTGTGGCGTTCGAGTGGCATCGTCGTACCTATGAGTTAGTCAAGGCGTTCCTAACTCTTTGGCTAAGACTTGCACTTGCGATTTATCTCTAGGGCTTTTAAACAAGACCATGTAATGAGCATTGAGACTGATGGTGCGATGGGGTTTACTCTGTTGAAAGAAAGTTTGTGTAATGTAAATGACACTAGTATTACGATGATGCCCTTTGCGCGTAAACCACAGTTTAATTTCTTATTCGTCTTCTCCTAACATGTCGAAAATGACCAGATGGGTTTGACTGGGGTCAGATACGATTCCGTCGTCTTCGTTAGGAATGTCTCCCACAAACACGATGAAATCGCCTTGACTTCCTCGCAAGAGACTGTACGCCGATTGCCATTCTTTGTAACACCACACAATTCGTTGAGGTGGACGATCTATCAAATGATGTTTATGTTCGATCAAACGTTTGACAAATTCGGTTTTGCCTGAACCGCTAGGCCCAGCAATAAACATGTTAAAGGGATTTCGAAGATACAAGGCCTCCCAACTAGCACGATCTAAGTGTTCGCCGATGACTATGAAAGTGGAGGAAGAGGGAACATAGACAGCAGAGGTAGCCATAGTGCAAGGAATGCCACTTGTGACACGAAGACAGACAAGACAAGTTTTTTTTATATTTTTTCAAGACACGTTTATCGATTTTTTTAAAAAAACACGAAAGACAAAAATACATAAAAGCCAATTGGTTAAGTACAACGATAAAATACACATCAAAACGATCAAAATCGAATATAAACAAGTCTCTGTACAACATGCTTTTGGTAACCAAGATGTCCTAGGGACAATGTGTAATGTTCTTACAGACTTTACATGGGGTAATGTCACACAAGTGTCCTCCCGGAATGGTCTTTCGGGAATGTCCATGACAGTCCTGTCCTGAAGGAAGTGGTTGTCCTCGGTGACGGGTTCTTCTGGCACTGTCACTAACACAGTTTTAAAAGTGACATTTTCCTAGGACGTTTGAATGGAGCATCACAACTATCGAGCATAATGGGCCACTTCTTGGGTCCAAGCCTCAAAACCCCAATTTTCCAGTCACGTACATCTGTCCAGTCACAAGCTACACACACATCGTCATACACATCTGCGGTAACTAAAAGTTGACGAATCTTTTTTCCGTAGAGGTCGAAAAGTATCCAGATGAAAACACAAGGCTTTGAGCAAAATGAGTCTCTAGTGGACATTTAAAGAAACGACTTTCATGTTTTATTTGGTGGTAACTACTGTTTGTAAAGAGTCCACAAGGAATCGGCTGGTAAACGAAATCCCAGAAAACACGACACTAAGACACACACCACACGACGACCCCAATTCAATGGACACAGTTCACGTAAAAAGTGTTGGTAATCTTCCACTGTTTGAATAGTGTCATTGGTTTCTTTCCACGGAATACGGTAGCCTGTTTTTATACCCGCTTTTGTCGGAGGTAATAAATGTACTTTTTACACAAAACTGATTGTACTCCAGTAGCTAAACCAAAATATTTAGTTTCTAGTTCACACACTACACATTGCAGAGAATTTTCGTCTAAAGACAAAATTCGATCACGTACAAGATTTTGGTAATCCAATAACTCTTCCTCTGGAACTTGTTGTAGTATGACCAACATGTAAGTAGTAGGATGAGTTGACAACAAAATCTTCTGGTCCTTCTCCAGTTGAACAATGTCTGACCACTGGAACAGTTTCAAATGAATCAGTCCTCTTATAGCATTCAGGTGCCAGTGGTTTAAAAATCGGTGACGTAACGGATGCAATTATTCTTTACGTTTCATTTGTATTCTGACCAATTCTCGGTAAATACATTCTCTCGTCTCCACAGGCAAGCCCCGAATGTTCTCTTGTAAAGTATTTTTGATCATGTCCTCCTTTGGAATCACTGGGTTGTAGTATATAGTCTCGTTTACATTTGTGACTTAAGCGGTCTCCTCCCATAATCAGTCTTTTTATACTTTGGAAGACAGCATAATTTAAAAATCGTGTCAGTCAGTATTATTTTATTTAAAATCTTCTAGAGCGAAAGTAATGAACATAGTGAGTAATTTCTGACCACTGCCATTCAGTGTAACGGGCTAGAATGTCAATAAAATCTTCTGATGTAAAATATCTAAAGCAGAATAATAGGGTGAACGCACACTTGATCCGGAAAAATCTGATCCGTTTGTTGACTTCTTTTACTTTCCTCTTGTAAATTTCTTGACATAAACTTTCTACAGTCACCCATTGAGATTTCGCTCTGGCTACTCCCTGCCAAGCTTCCTTGTAGATCTTCTCTTGCAGTTCGTTTGGTAATGCTTGAATATTATTTTTTAAATGGGGTTTAAATACTGGTATCGGTGGTGTCAAACGTTTGACTCCTAACCAGTCTGGTTTCTTAAAGGACATGGTATGTCACTTGAATAACTCGGTCCCACTAAAGGTAGGTAGTGACAATTCGAGGACCATCGAGCATGTTCCAGGTATGCCGAATCTTGTTGCACCGCAACTGAAGACCTTGACTTTATCCCCTTCGCCCAAGTAGAAAAATCCGGCTCTGGCTAATTCTTCAGGGGTTGGTCCTCCCAGATATTTAGGCCATTTTCCTTGGAAGGGTTGAAGACGATTTTCAAAGTCACAGTATTCAGGCAAACGCACAGGGAACGAATATTCGTTGTTTCGCAGGTTCATGTTCATGATGACAGGGTGACATCAACAGGAGTTTGCTCAGTGATGGATGACATCCGTAGGGTGGTAGAAGCATGGCCTCACGTGACAATTGACATCGACAATGAAACCGAGTAAAGAGTCCACGATAACGAGTGGTATTGCTTTCGCATCCGTCAGGTTTGACACGCACAGCATCACTTTCTCTGGTAGGTGTAGTGATAGTAGTAGTAGTGATAACAAAGTTCCAATAATGCTTTACTGCATCGCTCTCATCGCAAGGCACATCATCGCATCCCACTTGAGAATCACCGAACTTGAATGATGTCTGTTAAAAAGGATTCATCTTTCTCGCTTGGTCTTGGTAGTAACAATGAACTATTGATTTTGGACAATGACCCTTTTTATATGCTGACCAATATTGACGTGACCGTTCGATATCGTGAAGTGATTGGGAAGACGTAGTCGCTTCTGGTACACGATTTGATACAGTTTTTCCAAGGGTCGACTGACGATTTGGTGAGTAGGTAAACGTACAACCTTGTTCGGTTCGTAGGTGGTCACTTTAAAGTTTCCATCCTGTCCAGACTGCTTAGCTTCTTTCAATACCCCAAAAGTTTACCACTCGACTGGTGCGATACTTGAGAGTCAATCCTTTCACTTTACACTCGGTGTTTTCTTCTTCTTGTTTGTCCGGGTATTCGTAGCCGTAATTTTTAGGACCACAACTAGCGAAACTTAAAATCTTCTCGTCGGAGTGTTCGTCTGTCCATGCTCCTAAACGGCCTCCTTCGATGTCAGGGAGACGTTGACCCGGGCGATCGATGTAGATGCAACTGTCCTTGTCAAAGTACAGGACACGAACACCTAACAGTTCTAAGGCTTCGTACAATTTTAAGCGAGCATGGGCTGTCAATAAGCCGCAATGATGACATTTCCAAGTTCGTCGGCTTGTACAAAGACCAGATCTTCTTCGTAATTGACTAAGATCAAATGCACACGAAAACCGTCCACGTGTTTCATGTATTTGGTTTTGTCGTGAATCATCTGGAAGTAGCGGGAAGTTCTGTCAAATACTCCGTCTTAGGTAAACACGGCCATTTTGCCTCACAAGCAATTTAACATCACTTTGGCAAACTATCGCCTGCCTTCGTTTTTCGCGATGTGGTCTAAAGTGATGTCTTGTTGCTCCCAGTATTTCTCTTTGATTGTATTTTGATCTTCGGGAGTGTGACACCAGGAAGGATAGCCACTGGCTTCTTGTTTCAGTTTCAAAAAGACATCCATGTAGTCTGCGAAAATATCTTCTGAATCTCGTGGCCCTTGTGGTATTTGTGTCTTAGGAAAGTGGTAAATTTCGCACACTTGTAACTGTTGGTATCGCATGTCCAGAGCTTTGAACAATTCCATGCTGACCCACGTTCCCCTCAAGGCGTGTTCTACCTGGGTGTGCTTAAAAGGTTGGTCTTGGTTACACGTTTCAGCACAAGTACGACGCAAGGGGAATATTAGTTTTCCTTGGCTATGGTGAGGTAACACGGGATGGTACAAGTCCGTGGGAGGCAAGACTTTGCACTTGATCAATCCGTTGTATTGTCGAATGTAGTTACGTCAGCAATTGCGGGTACCCAGTAGGAAATCGACAATATTTGCACACGTAAGGATACAGTGAACACACGTCCAAATATTTGATTTCTTCTCCTTTCTCTTCGTCAGCGTGGCACAGCAAACAGGTGGCATTTGTCCTTCCTCTGTACAAACTGTCCCTCAGGTTCAGTGGGTCGACCAGCTTTTAACTTTCAACGATGCGTTTAAATTCGGGATCGGTTTTTCAGCAGTGATTGTACTCGTGTTCCCAAATTTCCACCACTTGGTATCCTTGCTGTTCTAACTTCAAGCGTCGCTGACAAGTGGCTTGGTACAAGTCTTCCATGGTTCGTTGTAAAAAATGATTTTTAGTGCCACGTTGAGGGTAACAGAGGGGACATCCGTGAAATAAGCAACCGTTAAACTCGTACACGATCTTGGGGTTTTCTTTGTCCCATCCATCCACTGAACACGTTCTGATGGTCTTTTCGCCTCCTACGTTGCGGACATGTTGGATCCATTTGTCTTCCTTGTCGCACAAATAATATAGCCAGCGTAGGGTTTTGACTGAGTACTAACGTTTGACAAAGTTGGCTGTTTGAGAGCTAATGACAACCAGGGTGTTTTCAGGCGTGAATCGTTGTCGGTACACTATAGAATATGCTTTGGCAATGGTGCAGTCTTCTTTCAAAGGATCGACCCCTCCGTGTTCCATAAACAGTTCTCGAAGTTTTCCACAGCAACGCCGTAAAATGTCCACGTCAGAACGACAATACTTTAGCATTTCTTCCTGAAAGTCGAAAGGGTCCGAGACGTGAGCCTGGTTTCAAACGTAGAAAGCTTCTCTTTGTTCGGTACGCATGTTGTCGGGGTCTTAATCGTGAGCCTCAGGGAAATAGGGTAGAACGGCGTGTTGATTGGCTTCGGTATTGCAAAAGTGCGGAGAATAACCTTTGGCAAATTTCTGTCATTCCAAACATTTTAGGCATTCGGCTTAAAGACATGGCTAAGTAACTCATCTAATCTTTAAATTGAACTTGTCCCACTTACGTGGAAGTGATTTTGGCCCTATTCAAAGTGACTTTAGGACGTTAGGTGCCTTGTTCCGTATAGTATCTCAAAAAAAAAACTGTCCATCGTATCCCGAGAAATTGTGATCCATCACTGTGGCATGGCGATGACAATCTCCGTAACGTTCGATGCCCTCTTGGCTCCACGTCTCGTCGATGGTGTCTAAGATCCACTGGGCGAAATCGGCCAGCGTGTTCGGTCCCCGAACGATTTTTTCACGTCCTCTATGAATCTTACTGCAGTGAGGGCAATGACTAAATATAGGTTCTTGGATGCACGTTTCGCACGCTTGATAAGCCACGCAGAAATTAGGAATGTGAATACCAGTCTCTTGCATACATTCGAAATCGAAGAAGATGAAATTCACTTTCTTCTGATCATCTTCCTCTTGTTGTGGTTGGTATTTTTGAATGTAGCATTGATGTTGCAAGTCCACGATTTGGTGACAAATGTGACACCGTTTCTTTCCTGAACATACGTGTGACTTGGCACTATTGGTACCTATTCCTTGTCCACAAGTAGGGCACAATCTCAGGAACTGACAAGCACTTCTCTGCTGTCAACCTTACGTTTTTAGATGTTGTTGGTAACATATAGGGTTGGAAAACGTTCGCTGACAAGCAGGGCAATGCAAGCGTTCTTGTCCTTCGTCCAGACAGGGTTGAGAGGCCAAACATCCTGAGCATTTCGATCCACAATGCTTGTGTTGCTCTCGATTCTTATAGCCATATTCACATTTCCCACAGTAATATCTGTATCACAGGAATCCAGTAATACTGGTAATGGCATCGAAATGTTCATTGTGACAATATATGTGAATGTATTTTCCGTCTTTGAGGTCTATGCCTCGAAACAACAGAGGTCCTTGCACTTCTTGAGGATGCACTTTCAAGGTGTAGCGTGGAGCTAGGATATCTTTGCCACGGCCAAGGCCTACTTCTGAACTGCCTCCTGTCGATGATGATTTGGTAGAAATCACTAGGGGTGGTATGGCAGGCGTTGTAACAGCGTTGGGTTGTTTAGCTCGGGAAGGTCTATTTCTCTTCGGTCGTAATAAAGAAGTCTGATACATTTGTTTCAGACTCCTTAACTCTGCTAAAATGTCTAAGAGTACTGTAACCATTTGACTTTCACTGTCCTTCTTCTCTCTTAGACCTTGTTTCTTCTATGCTTCTTCATCCTGTCGTTTCCTTCTTCCCTCTTCTTCTTCTCGCTGTTGTTGGAGAAGAAAAGCTTGTTCTGCTTCCTTTTGCTGCTGTAAAATTTTCTCTAGTTCTTGTTTTTGTCTCTGTTTAAAATTCTCCACGTGTGGTAAAGAAGGAGAAGGTGGCGAAGGTACTGGTACAGGAACAAATTCTTGCGAAGAAGAAAGAAAATCGACAAAATTCCAATTAAAATCAACCTCTTTTGGAAGTAGGTTTGTGTTGATTTGAGTAGCCGCTGCTATACCATCGCTTCTCGTCTCCACAGCCTGTGCACCCCATTTCTTCGTCTTCTTAGGTTCCGTCATGATTGAAAACTGTATCCCATGGATTGACTGCGCACAGACACTAGCGCATCTATATAGGGAATGTGACGTCACAGACTGCTCTCTTCAGATTGGAAGACTGGCTCCGTTTTGTGACTGAATTTTGTAACGCGTGTTTGGATTGGTGAATAAACTCAATCCGTTTCGATACTCCCTTCCCCTATAAATAACCACAGTTCACCGCATTCCCTTCACCTGTTCTCGTCACAAGCTGTGGACCAACGTAGAATCATCTACTCTAGTATCGTTAATGCTGTTCCGTACCGACTTACCGATGTATGTGAAATCATCATGGACAATTATCACGATCACGGATACAAGCGTTTGGATAAGAAGAATTTATATGGAGAGACAAATCTGTTTGAAGAGGGTCCTTATCTACGGACCAGAAGTCAGACAAAGTTTGAGGAAAAGAACAAGACCTATGCGATGCCCTCTCTGTTAACGGAATAATGTTAACATAAACCCAAAGGTCCTTTTCAGGGCCACTCATATGCCTCGTAAAGAATTGCTTTCTTGCCTCAACATTTGTTTTTGTCATTTGTATAAGCGTTTTTTGACTGTTGTCTGTTGTCTATTGTATTTGTTATATAAATAGATAATGTGTCTTCACACCATGCCTCTTTGCTCAGTAATGTGACGTCACCTCACATGGTTGCAACATTGTTACCAATCTCCAATACCGTGACGTCAGACGCTGTACAGACCCGACTTACCCTTGTCGCTATACAGACCCAGTAGTCCCATGTTAAATTCCCCTTGTCGCTATAGTGGCCCAGGGTGTACTTAAAAGTCTTGTCGCTATAGTGGCCCAGGGGGTCTTGTAATGCTAATTTCCATTGTCGTTATAAATTTTGTCGCTATAGTGGCCCAGGGACGTATTGTAATGCTAATTCCCATTGTCGCTATAGTTGCCCACTTCACAACTATTATTTAGCTAATGCTATTGACACTTAGATTTGTATTCTTAGACATCGTGGTCTGTTTCCTCTCGACATATAATCCATTATGTTGCCCTTAGTGTTAGAATTTAATGTAAACACAGCTCAGGAACCAAATATTTCAGGACGGTACATTTGAAATAGGCATTTTCTTTAACTAGCATCTGCCGTATTTCCATTGTTTGGTTTGGGAAAAAAGACCTATTTTAAATAGTGTCAAGTTTTCGGGCACAAGATGAAATGGATACCATCCATCATCTTGAAAATTCAAGTAATTATTAAATCTTAATGTATAGGTTTAACTCGTGCATATTCTGCCATATATGACAAGAGATCTTCGCATTTATATTATGCTTTGAGAGAGAGAGAGAGAGAGAGAGAGAGAGAGAGAGAAAGATTATTAGCAACATTGCTAAATTTTGTGAAACATTAGTTTTGCGCAGAAAAATGTGTGCTAGTTGGATTTGAGATTAAGTTAAATTAATAGTTTTGGGTGGCTGTCTAAATAGATATAGCGCTGTATTGACACCTGCTTGACAGTTACAAAGTCAGTAAATTTGCAGAAACAAAAGAACAGTCCATTCATGGTCCACCTTTTTCTAAGAAAATTGACATATTTGGGTCAGGCCTGATAAAACCTTTATTTCTCTTATTTTCACGGGATCATTTGGTTTAGTGGATTTAAGGAAATTATATATATATATATATATATATATATATATATATATATATATATATATATATATATATATATATATAGATATATATATATATATAGATAGATATATATATATACATATATATATATATATAGATATATATATATACATATATATATATACATATATATATATATATATATATATATATATATATATATATATATATATATATATATATATATATATATATATATATATATATATATATATATATATATATATATATATATACATATATGTATACATACATATACATATATATATATATATATATATATATATATATATATATATATATATATATATATATATATATATATATATATATATATGAGTGAATTATAAAAAATAAATTCCGGACAAAGCCAGCCCGGGTCTACTATCTCTGCTTGTCCTTGAGAAAAGCATTTAGTTGTCATTTACTCGGAATGATTTAAACAAAGTGTTGGAAGAATGTTTGTGCATTTATGCAAAAGTTCGTAAGAGTCATTGAGAAGAAAATAAAAAGCTATTGTACGTTCGTTGGATTTAGCTGAGTGGATAATCAATAACCGCAGTCATTTTCTTAATGATAACATCTTACAATATCCTGATTATCATTAGTATATCTATAAAACAATTATTCTCTCGTTTGTGTAGCAAAGTTTAGGATACAGAGATTTTGGAAAATACATCTGAAATAGTCGTTTTCTTTAACTAACATCTGCCGTATTTCCATTTGGGGGTGTAGGGAAAAAAGATGTATTTTAAATAGGATCAAGTTAGTGGGCACAATATGAAAGGGATACTATCCTCCATCTTGATAATTCAAGCAAGTATATAGACCTTAGTGTACAAGTTTAAATCTTGCATATTCTGCCATATATGACGAGAAATCTTCACATTTATATTATGCTTTGAGAGAGAGAGAGAGAGAGAGAGCAACATGTCCATCTGTGCTACACCTAGTGGAACATCAGTTTTGTGTAGAAAAATGTGTGCTAGTTGGATTTGAGATTAAGTCAAAGCAACATTTTTAGGTGGCTGTCTAAATAGAAATAGCGCTGTATTGACACCTGCTTGACAGTTTAAAAGTCATTAAATTTGGAGAAACAACATAACATTCATGGTCCACTTTTTTTAAAAAGATTATTTACACATTTGGGTCTCACCTTATAAAATCCTTTATTTCTGTCATTTCCATGAGATCGTTTGAATTAGTGGATTTTTGAACAAAAATAATTATGAGTGAAGTATCAAAAATATTTGTTCACTGCGGCGATTAGACATCCATAACATTTAGGCCAACAAATTTGATTTTTCATTTTTTTCTCTTCATTTGCTTGGTCAAGTAGTAGGCATTGCCATCTGTCACTCACAAGAGTCAGGTTCGAATACTACAATGTACTTTCTTGATGATTTTTAATGTGCTTTTTTACCTTGACATAGGAAAGACAATTATGTTACTACTGATATTTTCTGTGTGAATATACACAAACAGCAATACATAAACTGTAAACAGCTGACATTATCTCATGGATGAAATTTGCTAATTACTTCAGTTTGTTATACATATTGCTAGCCAGTACGTTTGAGCATATAAACCAGGTCGTTTCTTCGTTTCTGTAACTATGCAACCAGTGCCGGATTACCTAATAAGCAGAGTAGGCACCGGCCTATGGGCCCCACGCCTTTTAGGGACCCCGCGACAATAATTATTTAATAATTTTCGTTTAATATCATAAAATGTTAATTTGTTTAATAATGATACTTGTTAATATTTGTTTCGTATAATAAAATTAGTTTATTAAAATTGTTGGTTGGTAAAATTAAAAATGTATTAGGAGATAATTTGCGAGGAGCGGGGCCTAAGGGCCTCCACAGGGTTTATTCCGATAATGTATGCAACATGTACGCAGTAATGATGAATGGGAGGCAACTCGAATAGACTCACAGGTACGGCACTAAGATAGAAATCAGAATAGGTTTAGCATTCATCTGATGCACAAAAATGACATAGACAACTGGCATCATGCATAGAACAAAATCCATATGCAAATATTAAACCAACATTATTTCCATAGTTAACGCATGTTTGAATTATTTTATCAGTATGCATCTTTAATCGGTGAGTATGTGAAGATAAAGCAAACTATATGTAGCAATGCAAAATGCAGACTATATCTAGTTTGTATATGATGTTGGCATATTCTGTTTGAGAAAAACAAACCAATAGTTTTGAAATTCCATTCTTATAAAGAAATAAATTATTTCCTTGAGACCTAAACTTTCACAAAATCAAGGGAGACAACACGTGTTACGTTGGACGTGGTGACCTTAATAGAGATGGATATATGTGTTAATTTTACGGGTTATTTGGATTAGTATGTTGCCCAATATCTGGCAAAGTTTTGTAACCCACGTACATCTCACATTTATGTCACCAAAAACTATGAATCAATCTAAAATAATTGAGGTCATCACGATTTCTAAGACCACCATTTCCACCGTCTTCTTCCTCTTCATATTTGTTGAACTTATATATGGGAATAATTATTTCATTGTGGAAATGATAAGGGATGGGTGAAGACCGGCATGTTATCCTTGGTCACACTGTTATGTATTCATTGGTCATGACACCATGTGATCCCGGCTTTTTTGGATGACGTCATAATCTCATTTTCGCCCAAGATAATGCTTACAGGAACGTAGACCTTGTCCAATACTATATAGTATTCTGTTAGTGGTCATGAGTAAATGGTTGGTTGGTTGTGTCCGTTTGATATACAACATTATTGGCTCTAACTTTGAGGACAACGGACATGAAATAAATGTGGAAAGGTTTGACTATCTGAAAACCTTATATGTATTTTTAATGAACAAATATTGTTCTTGTATGATGTTTGGTGGCTGCAAGTAACGCTCGCAAATGGATGCGATCCAGACGTGCTACTGAAAAGGCAGAAATAAAAAAACTATGACTAAATGACCAGCTTGTGCAATATTACACTCGTTGTATACTGGTAATTATAGGTTACTGTATTTGTATGGGAAAATATGAACGAGTTTTGGGATGGAATACTGCACGACCTTGGGTGTGCAGTATATCCTTCCGACGAAACGAGTTCATATTTTCCCACACAAATGCAGTAATCCTTTTATTATATGCTCATTTTTTTATTCTACCTAAGGTTTAATTATATAAACAAAATACACTACAAGAAACAACGTAAATGAATGAATGCCGTATTCCAAACTAAATACACAAGCTCAGATTAGTCATTACACAATGACATCATTATTAATGCGCACATAACTCCGCCAGGATACATTTGAACTTAGTCGCGCGCTCGACATAACTTTCGAAAGAAAATGGCGTGTCTAGTTAAAATTGAAATGTCAGTCATATTGTGAATGAATGCGCACTGCAACAAATTTTCCATTTGATCTGGAATGAATATATTTTGATATTTTGTTTCGATTTGACGAAGGTTTGTGATTTTGGACTGGATTCATCTGTGCAAATTATACATGAAATACATCGGATTGAAGTGGCGCGGGAGAAGCGTGTTTACATCTGCAGATGTGTTTCTGTTTCTGTATTGTATGTTTGAAATCATAATGTGCGACAAATATGAAGTCTTTCAATTGCAATTATCAAAAGACGCTATGGAATTTAATGCTTATTTTATTTTGAGTGCAGTAAGGAGGATGCAATTGTACTTATCATCGAAATTACAGCAGAATTTCGAAATGTGTAATCCAAATTGAAAACCTATGACATGGCTCATGTAATTCGGATTTGCAGAATTAAGAAAATACATTTTGAGGAAATTCAGGATGTAAAACTGTAAGTATATTTTATTTTTCCATTCTTATCAACAGCTAAAGAAGAGATTATGTGTCACTTGTATGTTATTTGTAAGGACCTTATCTTCCGTCTGTTATATAACGTAGCTAGCCTAAATCCGTAACATTGTATCTGCGCGGAATGTGCCAAAACAGCTGGGTATTTTTGCAGTCCACGAAACATGTTTCAGTTCATTTAGAAACAAATTTAAACAACCACAACGTAAAGAGCTACTTACGCGAGTGTGCATGATTTGTGCACAAATCAAAAGTGCTGGCGTCTGCGTCCATTGTTTGTTTATAATATAAAGTAGTTCCTTTGTGCATGTGAATGCTATATGTGTATTGTCGCGCGAGTTCAGTATCGGGTAATATTGAACGATTCTGACAATGTAAAGTTAACGGGGAAAAAAAGGAGCATATAATAATATATCTTACATGGTCATTAAAATGATCTATGAAGAACGATTTGGATTCTATGGGGGAAATTTAGGTTAATCGGAAATTGCACTGGCTTGATATAAGGTCTAAAATTGCGACTGGTATGCTATACCACTTGGTCAAAATTTAGTTATAAATGATATTTTGCAAACAAGTTTAATTTTCATCCTTTTTTAAGCTCCGTTTAAACAATAAAACTGTCTTTGATAAAACGACGTTCGTCTGCACAACACTATGACTGACTTGCTAGAAAAAAATACTTGACTTAATTTATATCTTTTCAAATGCATTTTGTGAAATCTATTAAAGATGATGAGCACAGGAAAAGAAAATAAAACAATAATAATAAGTTGAAGACGTTGATGTCAAAGGGAAAAAACGATGAACCTGGTGATGATGTCGCCAAAACGTTCTTAATTCACTCTATTAAACCTCTTGTCTTTTAACTTTCCGTTTATTGGTATTCTACGAGAAGGCATTCTAAAAAAAAGAATTTCAGGTACAAATTATGGAGGGTGGGTAGGAAATGTAGAATTTCTATTACATTGAGGATCATTGGCTCAATATAACTGGATTTCTTATAATTAAAATCCAGGTCTTCACGACTTTCGACTAACTTCAAACATGAATCCATGTTAATCGATTTGCAGACAAGAAAAGGAAGTTAACATGACGAAAGCTCTTTCATCTGAAAGACCATGTAGTACACACAAAAAACATCAAACGCAGCCGCTATTTGTTTCAATGATTTGATATATTTTTATTCTTCGAAGCAAAAATATGAATTATAACACCATAGCATCAGATGTTGCATGCTTTGCTGCATGTACATTCCTGCAGGCGTAGGATAAAAATATAAATTATTTAAGAGGAAGTTACCTATTTACGAGCATGGAATGTTGAGTACTTTTCAATTCTTCTCAAAACGAATATGATATCAACATCTGAAGCAACGTGGAGTTTATAAACTATTATTTATAGATGGAAGAATATCTCCAGGTCTTGACTTGCAACCACTCTCCTCCCGTTAAATATTGTCGGAATAATGGTACTGTGCATCTCGTTTTACATTCACTTGCAATCTAGTGCTAAACGTGCATCTAGAAAGAAAGAGAAAATATGGTCCTAGAACTAAACTGGGAAAATTATGCATTATACAGAGATTTGTTGGGTGAAGGTGAGACCAAGAAGCATCGCGGTACAGAAAACAGTATTGTGGCATGTATTGCAAGAACAGCAATACGCAATATACTGGTATATCGTTACAAACCCTTATTATTATTATTATTATTATTATAGTATTAAAACCACACACAAAGACACACACATATATGTAATAAACTGACTACGAACAGTGCAAAAGCAGTATCTAGCTAGCCTAAGCGCTTTCGACTCTTGAAGAGTCTTTTTCATGGCAAATACAAAACAAAAACAAGACAAACAAATAAAACAGACAAACCGATGTCTTTGTAAAACTTTACATGACTATGACTTGTTGCGGATGCTAAAAGAAAGCAGGGTTCAGAGGGTTTCATCTTAATCTGAGAGCATACTGTGCGGAAAGCATTTCTCTTTGATGCGATCAAGGTAGTTCATTCGCATCAGCTAGAAGGCTTCCACACGGGGATGTCTTAAATGCTCACAGATGTTTAACTGAGTCAACCATGTTCAAGTAGGACATCCTAGCTGAACCATAAACAACGCAAGCATAGTCCACTTTGGAGCGCATAAATAATGTTCTATACAAATTGAGAATGACTTTTCTATCAGCAGCCCAATCAGAGTGCGCTAATACTTTAAGTAGACCTAGAGATTTCAATAATTTAGCTTTCAAGTTCTTTAGGTGTGGAATAAAAATCAGATTTCTGTCAAAGATAATATCTAAATTCTTAGTTTCATCAACAACTGGTACAGAGATGTTCGGTTCAGCGTCAGTTAAGGTTCATCATGACGTCTTCGTAGCTAATAAAAATGCATTCCGTTTTTGATTTCGAGAATTTGAAACCGTTAGTACTGGCCCAATTTTGAATCTTGTTGATATTTTAATGTAGTTGTCTCTCAATTGTATGCGTGTACTTTAATCGATAACATATTAGAAAATCATCAGCTTAAAACAAGCAATCCACACCAGGAACTAAACACTTGGTGATGCTATTGATTTTGATGTTGAAAAGCGTCACATATAATAAAATTCTGCCATGAGGCACATGCTTCTCTTGCTCGTGCATATCAGCGACTGGGTGGTGCCAACTCATACCTTGAATTCTCTGTCTGAGAAAAAGTTTGACATGAAAGAGAGCAGACGGCCTTTTAGACCCAGATCGTGCAGGTCATTTAGTATCCCGTACTTCCATGTCGTGTCATATGCCTTTTCTAAATCAAAGAAAACCGCTACTAAATGTTAGTTCGTGATAAATGCGTCGCAAATAAATGTTTCCAGTCTAACCAGATGATCGCTGGTGCTCCGGCCATATTGAAAGCAACTTTGGAAACGAGATATTAACTTGTTAGTTTTCAAGTACCATACAAGCCGTGAACTGATCATTCGTTTCATTGGTTTGAACACACATCTCGTCAGGGCAATGGGTCGATAGCTGTTAGGATCTGCGCTATCTCGACCTTTGTTTGGGAACTGGTATTACTGTTGAATCTTTCCAAATGTTTGATACATTATCAGTAATCCATAAATCATTGCAGATTTCCAGAAGAACTATTAATGATGGTTCTGGAAGGTGTTACCAAAACGGGTAATGCATTTCGTCAGGCGCAGTGGATGCATCATGGGTCTTATTCAGAGATTCAATCAGCTCAAACAGTGAAAACGGATGATTATAACTTTCTGCATTATTCAATGTGAATTTCAACCGTGTCATTTCTCTTTCAGTTTTTAATCTTCCGAAGTCTTCTGAATAATTAGACGATGAGGAAGTTTTAGAGAAAATATCAGCAAGTATATTAACTATAAGCTGTTTGGAATAACATTCGTGTTATTTAATTTCAGATGTCGGAAAAAACTGTGTTTTCCCTTTTCATTTATTTTGCGGATTGTGTCCGAAACTTTCTTTTTAGAGGAACGAGAATGTAAAGTTGAAAAAAATATTTTACATGTTGCTCTTTTACTTTCTTTAATCGTGCGGCGGCCTTAGAGCCGAACAATACGGTACTTAGTTAAATGTTCGGGCGTTGGACCATTACTTAATTTTTTTCAGGGCTTCTCGGCGTTGTCTAATGACCTCTATACATTATTTTTTGAACCATGGTTTTGGGGTTCTTTTACAGTTCGGTGAGGACATGGGAATGGATTCTTCTGCAATCTCTATTAAGACAGAAGTACAATAATGAAAAAGGTTAGTGTTGTTTAAAACGGTATCCCTGTTAAGCCTAGCTGTGCAAAGTATTTGAAAAAATTGGCCCAGTCGGCCTTCTATAAATTCCATTGTGGAACTGTTTCATCAATTGTAAAGTCGGTGTTCTTAAGAGAGAGTTGAAAGTGAACACTGCTGTGAAATTCATCAGCGACCTTCCATTTATAATCCAAAAGTAGCGAAGGAGAACAAATTGTCAAATCGATACACGTGTATGTACCCGTTCTTAGTTATAAATATGTTGGTGATTTTGTGTTATATAAACAAAAGTCGTGTCTAGAAATGATATCTTCAACCTGTTATCCCCTATGTAGTTTGATCTCCATACAATGTTATGGGCATTAAAATTCCCAAGTAGAACATATGGAGCGGGCAGTTGTTGAACAAGGTTGTCTAAGTCATTTGGTGCTAGGTTGGTGTTTGGTTGTATATAAACAGAGCATGTAGTGTGACGCTAACAGCAATGGCTTCTAAATTTGTGTTTAAGGGAATGACGCTGTGAGGAGCCCAATTGCTTACAACAACGAAAACTCCTCCTGAGGCCCTGTCACCAGTTTTGGAGTAGGTGTTAAAAAAGAAGTAGTTTTTAAGTGTGATGTTGTCTTTTAAAAAGGTTCATGTAGCCATAGTACTGCAGGATCATGTTCTTTTAAAAGCAGAAGGATGTCATTGTAGTTGGATTTACGTCATCGATAATTTCTTAATTATGGATCTTTTTAAATCGTAGCGGATGTAACTAGGTTAGATATTTCGCGAATTACTGTTTGGATTTATTTCTTTGGATGAAGAACGGGGTTAAAAATTTGGTTGTAGGTCTGGGGCCACCCTGAAGGCATGGAGCAGTTTCTTCTACATCCTTATCATCAAAGTCTCCAAACCTGTTATGCAGCTGTATAGAGTCATCAGATCCCTTCTGCTTCCTGTTTGTCTTGGACTTTTGTTTACTGTTTGGTGATTTTGTCTGTGGAGTGTTGTTGAATGTTGCTTGAGTCCATATTGATTTTTTCGGAGATTTGTAATGCTGAATGTTTGAGCTGGAAGGGAATGAAGGTGGGATTGTTTGGGTTTGGGCATCTTTCGTTGCTTTTGGGTTGTTTTTCACAGCAGTTGAGAAGGTCGGGCCGGGGAGGGAAGTTCTAGCTTGTACAAGCTTCCTGGCCTCTGAATAGGGGACGTTGGAGGTGTACTTAATTCTCTATATCTGTTTTTTTTCGGTTTCCAGGTGTCGCAATCATTTGAATTAGCATGGTGTTCATTTCCACAGTTAACGCAATGCGGAGTGGCTCTGCACTCGGATTCCCGATGAGAAGGATCTCTGCATCGGCCACATGCTTGGCTTTTCGAGCATCGGTCGTCATGATTGCCGTATTTTTGACATTTGAAGCATCGAAGTGGATTTTGTACATATATCTCAACCTTGCCTTGTAAGAATCCAAATTTAACAACTTTGGGTACTGTTGATTTGCTGAAGCTGAGTATAATGGTGTTGGCGTCCTTCGCTTCGATGACTTTATTGTCGCTGACTCTAGCCAAGTCACGACAACGAATGACGCCTTTTGATGTGTTAAGTGATGCGTTTGCAAAACAAGTTACTGATATGTCATGAAATGTCTTAATTTTTTGGATGTTCTCAGTATATGCTTTACGTTCGTACTCTACAAGCAGACCGCCTAATTTCAGTTTTCAATACTTTTGGCTTTGCTGACTACTCCAAGTATAGTCATTCAACTATAAATGACGTTAGTGCGGCAAAATGTTTAGCTTCATCTTTGGACTGGATGACCATGAAGCGAGGAAATCATTCCACGCCAAATGGCTCATTGTCAGAGTCTGAAATAGTTTTTGTCCTCTTGTGTTGACTTTTATTGATTTTCCATATTTTTTTTTATTTTTTTTTTGCTTTGTTATTTCTTCACCCGTGCTCGCCCACCTTCCACGGAGTCCAACAAGCGGACACTTTCCAAGTTCTAGGGATACACAGTTGGTATACTAAGTAGGAAAGATTACTTCTCTATCGACCCGATGAGCCACCGCCTTCTAGGAAGTCTTCTGCATTAGAAGTTACCTCTCACACAACTACTTCTTCAGTTCTGAGTTGGACTAACATACCTTTGATTAAACTTTTGAGGAGAATTTTGTTATAGGAAATACGGATAGAATTTGTTTAAAAAATTACTGGATCTACTAGTAATATCTTTTTCATTGTATACATTGTTACTGAATTGTGCATCATCTTTTTAATTTCTGATATAATTTCTATTTAAATCGTCTGGGACTATGTTATATTGTAAGTCCTATAATTTAGTAGTTAACATTATAGTAACAGTACATGTTTACTTCAGCGTAAGAATTCATTGAATGAAAGGCCGATCGCAAAGGTAAAATCAACAAAAATGACACTGGAGTATCAATGGGGTGTGCTTCAAAGTGCAATTGCCTCGTACAGAGTTATCACGCGTGCTCCAGTATTTGATTCGTTTAGTTTTTAAGCATATTTGATTTAATTAATATTTGATTTAATTTAATTGTTTGCAAGTTTTAAAATCTTTGTATTTTTAATTTCATTGTATGTCAAAATAGTGTAGTTTTGTTTACTATGAAGTTCCAGAAAATATTTTGACCTTGACTAATCATTTTTCAACAAGCTGACCTAGTTCCCGACTTTAATTCACAAATCAGTGAGAGAAGTAAACAATTTTTAAAAATCTTTTTAGAGTAGAATGATTGGTTCTTATCAACGTCGTAGTGGGACAACGTGCTTTTATGCGTAAACTATTCTCGAAGGTTCTGGAAAGTTGACAGGGAATTTATTTTGCGTTTCTAGTTACTGTATAATCATTATTTATAAACATATCTCGCAGCTGGGCTTCTAAATATTGGGACGTAAAGGTGCTTGTTTTGTTGTGTCAGTTTAGAGTTATTTTAATGTTTATTCGAATTATTTGGATTCCAAAGGAATATTTTTTTTCTCCTCATACAGAACTCTTTGATAAAGACATTTAATTAATTAAATCACCGGATTATTGTTTCTGAATAACACAGAACAGTATACATTACAATGCCACAAAGAATGCAGTATTCGTCATCGCCTTCCATTTTGGATTTTTCGTCAGTACTCGAACTTGAATTCATTAGAACATTTCATTATTAGGACTTCTAAAATTTAATTCGTTAACTATTTTTGGATTTGATTCTAAAAACCGTAAAAAGGTCTTCATTTTTACAATATAGTTTCAGGGCAATACATCGTTTGTTTAATTTGTCAAAACTTGTTGTTTTCACTCTTTCTTTTGTTACTGTTTATTCGAGCATAAAAACGTAATATTGCTCGTAACAGATATTTGAATTTTGGCTAAAATATTTCAGAAAGCTTTGTTTTTTGTAATTTGAATTCCCCTAGGTTTTTAAATCTTTAGTGAAATCGGTAAGCTTTTATGTCATTAAGAGTGGAAGCCTTTCTTTCAAGATGAATTAAGTCAACTTGCCAGAATATATGATTTTTTTTAGAGACAGGCTTCCTTAACGAAGCAAGAAATAAAAATAATTTTGGTTCAGTACTTGGTAGAAAATAATATTTTGGATAGAGGTACTTTGGTTTCGACCAGTAAGTCTGCATAAGACTCTGATATACAAGTGAAAAAAAATAGAATTAAATACAAGATGGGAGTGGAGCTGAGGAAGCTGGAACTTCGGAAAAAACAGGAGAAAAACAAATGCAGTTGCAATTGAAAAAAGACAAAGAACAAATGCAATTGGAAAAAGAGAAATAACAAATCCATCTAAAATTTGAAGAAAGGGATAAAGAAAGCCAAATGCAGTTACAAACAGAAAAAAATACAGTTACAGAAGGAACAAATGCATTTGCAGGTAGAGAAGGAGAAAGAACAAATACGAAAGGGAGAGAGAGAGAGAGAGATGCAACTGAAAATGCAAAGAGAGTTGGCAAATGGAAAACACTCCTCTACATTAGATGTTTTAAGAAATATCAAGTTAGTACCTCCATTTCTGGAAGAAGAAGTAGTGTTTTCCTTAGTTCGAAGTGGCCAAGAGAGTACTGGACTATGATGTAGTTAATTACGATATCTTGATGGGTTATGAGAGTTAGAATTGATTCCTCCGAATTTTAATTTTACCGGTTTTAGTAAATACTACTAAATTGTCTTTAGTCGCGCCTGGAACTCGCAAAATTATATCTGTCAACGGGATATTGTTTATCTTTAACCGTCTTTTCTGATACTGAAAAACAACAGCTTCATTTGCGTCAACATCAGCGAGACGCAAAAGATTAGCGAGCTCATCCCTGACCTCGTCAAGGGTAGCGTATTTGGATAAATCAATGTCACTCTGGGACCTCCCTTGAGCGGATCTGCCGTAAATATTTACCATTATAAACTAGTAACTTGTTTAAAACTACCACCTTTTTTATTCATGCACGACTTTATGCGGCGGCAGAATACAATCGGTGGTCCATGATGACATTGACACTTCGTTAAGTACAGCAAGTACTTCCGGGCAACATATATGTGGATCTGTTAATATCTGTGCTGGTAATGTTTAATACCAGATAGGAGTGCTATGCATTCTTCTGCTGCTGATATACTGTTAAAATTCTCTCGGTGATGCCAGTCCTTAGTAATCAA
The DNA here is from genome assembly GCA_028554795.2 of Sinohyriopsis cumingii. Taxonomy (NCBI): domain Eukaryota; kingdom Metazoa; phylum Mollusca; class Bivalvia; order Unionida; family Unionidae; genus Sinohyriopsis; species Sinohyriopsis cumingii. The sequence continues at coordinate 47,445,733 of CM068824.1, forward strand.
AATAAACAACTCACGTGGATCAGCCACATATGCAGCACAGTAAGTGCCAATGCCACTATTGGTAGGACCAGGACTTCAATCGAGATTAATGATACCGGTTTCTTGGATATTTGTTTGATGTGGTCATTGATCGCGAATAAAAACACCTCTGAAGTTTTTGATGTTTAATTTCTTAGCAGCATTAATTAAATCATAATTGGACATGGGAAGCTCGAAACGAAAAGCATTCAGCGAAGTGTTCCTGGCAGTCGTAGACCCCGCCCATTTTTTCGGAAGTCTTTAGTCCGTGTCCTGTAGCTTTTTTAATGCCATCTCAGCGGCAGTTACAACAGCACTAAGTGCAGCTGATTTTGCACCAGCTGGGGCTTCAGCAGCTATCAACGCTGGTATAGCTGCAAGAAGTGGAAATATACCACCCGTCTTTGCTGTACGCTTAATGGCACCCGCAGAAAGATCAAGTTTAACACCGGTCTTTGATTTTGTTATCGTCATTTAAGTGCCTGAGTTGACGTTTTGTCAGTGATAGTTTATTTGGCCTTGCTGATTGTACCTTTTTAATCTGAGCAGGATTAGAGTAACATTACCATTATAATATGACATTATAATATCATGGGCGATTTAATTACTGATCTGATTGGAATGCAAGCAATCTGATTATCTTTTTCACTGGTACATCAATGACTCTCATTCATCCACCAACGCCTTCAAGCAGTATTGTTTTATCTGACAGCATAAAATCGATTGCTCTGTAACCACAAGCTGGCACAGGATCAACAGTAGCTCGCACGTGTACGTTAACAGCTGACTGTCTAAATAAATTCAGATGCTCCAACGAGAAATAATAAATCGAATGTTGAGAAACCCCGCTGAGATATATGCAAACCAGAATCAACATTCTGATCACGTCCCATTACTTTTATCAAATATGATATGCCCTTGCAACGTCATTGTCGAAATTCAGTATTATGTCTTCGGAAGGCTCCTCAGCGAAATCTTTGACACCGTTAATCTATCAAATACCTTTGGGGTTGCTGTCTGATCGCTATACCTGATGGCACGCTGAATTCCACGAATATGTATCGTGGTTCTGCCTTCCCTGTTGTGATGCGATCTGCCAAGAAAACTGTCCTGCTCTGCCCGGAGCTGTGTCCGTGGTCATTGTCAATCACGACAGGGTTGATTTACCTCCTACGGTGACGACGATATAATCCACTTGCCGCCACCAGATTTGCAATTATATTCCGAGCTTCTTCACCGGCTAAGTCTTTCAACCGTTCATTTGCAACTAGAGGTATTATTTTATTAACATTTACTGGCATCACTTTGGTACTGGCTTCGATTTTCGTTGTATTAATCGTGCTAGTCTACCCTTGATTACTGAGAATGCTTTGATAACAAACATCACCAACAATGAAAATACCCTTATCACAAACAACGTTAATACCTTTCGTTTAGTTGCGTTGCAATCGGGATCACCTTTGGGGCTGAAGTTCTCAATAGACCCTGAAAAACACCACGAGTCCGTCTCCGTAGATAACTTTATATGTTGGTAATCGTGAATTTATCACCCTGACCATTACAGGTCCACGCTATGCCTAATGTATGATCATATTATTTTGCTGTCACTGATCTAATTGCATACCTGGGCATTGTCGAGATTATTCTCTGTCAAGATTAGTCACCGTATTGATCATCGGTGATTTCATCGACAAGTGCCCGATAAACATTAATGTCCATGAAACCATCTTTGAATAATCGTTGACAAATATCAGCTGTTTCATTGGTGATTTCTGGGGAATCATTGCCGGCTCGTCTTTCATCAATAAGAATTTCTAGTCTACCGACACCAGCAAAGACGTTGCTGGGGCTTGGTGAGGTAAGGCCGTTTCCGGTTTTCTTTTGTTCCAGAGGTGATCTCTTTTCTCGGGGGATCCTCACTCTACCTGAGGTTTTCTCTTCAGACGCTTCCCCTCTTTCAGGCTCTTCTTCCTCAATATGTGGCGATCCGAATTGTCGTACTACATCTCCCAGTAATGATGCAGACGGTGCTTCTTTGATTATTTTAACGAAATTCGCAAAGTCTGGCTGATGTTTTTCTGATTTTACTTACACCACGTAACGTTCAAAATGCAAACTGGATCAATTTCTCATCTAAAAGACTAGAGGTTTTTGGATCCAACGAAGTATCACGAACGAAATATCCTGTTGCAGCAACCGCTATGGGATTATTCAGAAGTTCTCTATAACCTTCTTGTTGACATGGGTCGGTGGTATTTTGGATCATGGCCTGGTCACTGGTGTTGGTGTGACAAGATTTCTCACCACACCGATATCGGCCTCAAGATTTGCAAGACTATTCACTAACTGCTGTGGCTGAGCAGCCATATCTTGAAGAATCTTCTTTTATAGTTCTTTTTGATATTTTCCCAGTGGATTTAGACGTTTGGTATAATATGGGAAGAATATCTTTGGTGGTCTCTGTAACTGATTTAAATAATTTTGCTGCATCTTCTGCAAATTCCATTCAAGATTCCCGACGCGCTTGGTGCTGTTGAAACACGGACGGGGAGATATTTCTTAATCGCATCTAGTCACCGTTGAGCTAATTTATATGTACGAGATTCCATACTTAGCGCAGAATTGCTTATTTGTATAGGTGTATCGATGATTTAATTACCTCAAGTGACCGAACCTTTTCCCCCTATCCCCTGGTGTGACTCTGTCAAGTCACACACAACAGCAGTGGTGGGGGGCGACTACCAACAGTGGATGTCTCAGGGTCATGAACGAGAACGTATACAGATTTGACACACAAATCAAGAGGAAAAATATGCGCTAACATGGTTAGAGGCCTCGCTTTAGTGTCTTTGACCTTGGTGTCATTTTCGTAGGAGGGGTTGATTTCAGAAATGGGACACACCTCAGAGTTGTAGGATTTGTACCTTCCCCCGCTGCATGATGCCCCAGTGCTAGAATTCACTATAAACTGCCACACTGCAGACATCGTAACAACATGAATAAACAATTGTTAAAGCTACATTAAAGACGTCACACACACACACACACACACAGAGAGAGATTATAATCTTTACCAAATATCTGTGTGTCAAAGACAAGACATGGGTTTCATTATCTGAAAGCGTTGTATACACAGTTCTCAACGTTACACTTTTTCATTTTGCTCATTTATCTGACACTAGTGTATTTACTATCATGAAATGTAATGTATGTAGGAGGGTATATCATAATAGTGATTGAAAGTCAATCTATAATTTATATTCACAGTAAGACGGGAAAAGGGAAACACTTCATCTCAGATAGTGTCAACTTGATTTGTTTAAAATTATGTATCATGACTGCGAATGTTGCAAAACTCGTCAACAGGTGAACATATATGTACAAATAGTCGAGCAGAGGCCAAACAACTGTATTGAATAGAATTTATTGCCTTTCTTTAATTCGTTTCTTATGTACATAAATATCATAATGTTGTCAATATTAATGCGAAATTGAATAATAAAAACACTTTAGATTAATCATAGTCATTCATTTTAACTGGCAGCATGTGCTGGTCCACGTATGTGTGAAACGAAATAGCTTTTCGTATTGCCCAAATAACTTGAAAACAAGTTTCCAAAGACGGTACAAGGTACAACTAAAGATAGGGAAAGATACTTACCTGACGAATAAATGGAAAAAAACATACCAACTCAAAAAAAGAAGCTCTATTATTCTAGAACTTCAGTACTTTGATTTGTGTTGTTTCTGTGATACAGTATCATATACATATATATATATATATATATATATATATATATATATATATATATATATATATATATATATATATATATATATATATATATAATAAATGTGATGATTTTACCATTCGTGCTTCAACATCTAACACCTTCAAGTTGTATTATATTGTGATCCGTTTGAGCTGAATTTTCTTTTCCTCAAATTATTGAATTCAAGTGATTATATTCTCTGGAAATACAAAAGTGCTCTGATCAAATTCTTGGATAGATACAGTCACTGGAATTTATAATCTATTCAAACCTGGAAATATATTGCTATGATTCAACAATCACGTCAGCACTCAATAAGCTATAATATGCACGTCATCGCTTTCAGTTTTGGATCTCTTAGGGACTTGTACTGAGTTTATTCAGGACTTTTTATTATTAAGACTTGTGTCTGTAATTCTTGGGTTATTTGGGGTTTAATTCGCAATACCGTAAGTTGTTTTTCTTCATTTTCATTTTATATTCTTGGGAAATAAATATATTTGTTAAATTTTACAAAACTTGTTGTCTTTCACTCTTTTTTGTTACTTATTTGAAGAGCATATACTCGTAAAAGCTGCCTCAGACAAAATCGTATTTACTAATTTATTGTCTATGATGTTCAAGAGGCAGTAACTATAATTTGAAAATGTATGCATGTTATTCCTATACTATACTTTTGTTCTCTCAAATTTTCCTAAGGGCTAATCGTGTGAAAAATACATAATAAAGTAGGTTTTGAAAACAACTTGGAGATCAATTTCCTGTCTGTTTTGCCATTATTAATTTCTGTTACACTATTGCTTGCAGATTTGCAGGGGAAAATAAGCGTATAGCATATGGGACAATTATCTCTTTCACATATATCATATTGCATGTACGGATATGTACTTATTTATTGGCTACTCCAGGCCCTAACAACTGGTCGAGTACAATTTCAAAATGAAAGATCATGTAGATTTTTGTATAGTATCAGACTGACTCAACCACAAGTGAGCATGTGCATAAAATTGGCGAAAAAATCATAATTACCAAACAGTTTGTATTTGACCCAGTTAATAACTTTTTAAAATATTGTTATAATGTTTTATGCAAAACAAAAGAACAAAAAATCAATGTAAGCAAGCATTTCCATTATTGCACTGTTACCTTTGTAACTATCTTCTACTTTTGAATATACCAGCAAGCCAATTGGTTCTTCATATTGGTTCTTTTTGTTTTGGCAGTGTGTGTGTGTGCGTGTGTGTGTGTGTGTGTGTGTGTGTGTGTGTGTGTGTGTGTGTGTGTGTTAATTGTTAGTCGTGTTCCTGTTGTCAGTCCTGTTCTCTCAAACGGTGCATATTATCAGGTCAATCCATTATTTCGTAGTTGTTTGGACCATAATGGCGAAAATACTTACTGTGCGGACGCAAAAATGTGTCAGCAGAGAAGCTGTGGATATATTTTAATTTTTTGCCAAATCTAACAAAATCCAAAATAATTCCAGTCTGCTTCTATATTCAAAATTAATTCCTTTTATCGTTCAAGTAATGCAGTTTCATACTTTCCATTTTAGTAAATGGTTCTGTAAGAGGACATCATTTGCAGACAATAATTATCTATATAACCACTAAAAGATTTTGATGTAAATACTATAAGTTTATGCTAAAGTACAGGAAAGAATGTTCTAACAAGTGTATGAGGTTACGCCCTTCAAATACAAATCTATTGCATTCCTTTTTAATTGAAAATTAAACTCCTATATTTACAAATTGAACCCTTCATCTGCGAAAGCAGTTTAGAAGTAACAAAGAATCCACTGAAGACATTACAAAGGAATTTTGTTAACATTATTAGTTTGTCAACGCAATAATACCTAGCGACTAAAACAAATTCTCAACTAGATGTAAAAACATCGACAAATACTAATATTTTTCTAACTTTTTTCAATAACTAAAACCAAAATTAAATTCTCTGCTTAGATGACACAAACTAGTAACTTAATTTGAACGGTTCAAACTCTGAACTGCGACCAAATCCAAGTAAGGATTTTCATTCATTTCACTTAATTTGGACTCTTGTCAAGAATTCAAAACGATTTTAATATCGGTTGTAAAATGCGTACCAATGTTGATGATAAAAATAGTTTCAAATGTTGCTTAAGAAAGAACATCTTGAATAATCAGGTGCAATTAAGACTCATCAGCGAACCAAACGCCAAACAGAAAAAAAAAACAATTCTAAGAGCGTCTACTTCTGGTTCATAGTATTTTCACATAGCTATCGATTTTGGTTTTTTGATGTTTTTTTGTTGTTTGTTTTTTTCTTCAGACGGCACATGCTGATGTTGTACAAAGGAGAAAGACAATTTCTCCCTAAGTGAGCAAATAAACAGAAGGCAGAACAACATTTAATCAGTAAAAATGTTAATGATTTTAACCAATTTTTGTAGAAACATTTAACATATAATCTCAAAGAATTATTTTGCTATCGTTTCCATTCAGTCAAGACTTTCATAGACTCTTATCATATTCTGCAGGACAATTGGTAAATACCATTTCATACTTTATGCACCAAGTTAAGCGATCAAATCCTTTTGTCGTGTGCATCGGTGTTGTAGAGTAACGTTTAATTTGCATGTTCTTTTGTGGGGTGCAGAAGGGGTCTGGAACTATTCTTCTCCAGTTGGAATATTCCTGTCCTTCCGGCCGTAAAACTTCCGACAGAACATAATTACAAACTAAGAAAGCTCTGGTCCAAGATGTTCATGAACTAATAAGAATTTCATAAGTCTTGGAATATTTAATTTTGGGTACTTTTGATTTTCTGCCACAATCGGAAGGACATAGAGAAACGTGTTCTCGTCTATTCATTTTTTGACATTTGAGGATTTAGTATCGACCTTGGTACAAGGTGTGGCCTTTTGATTTACGGTTTTTGTTTTGGGTCAAAGAACAAACACACATGGATATATATATATATATATATATATATATATATATATATATATATATATATATATATATATATATGTATGTATGTATGTATGTATGTATGTATGTATGTATGTATATATATATATATATATATATATATATATATATATATATATATATATATATATATATATATATATATATATATATATATATATATAATTCTTTTGCATGTCATGTTTGGATTTGTCCCACTTAAGCATAACAAAATTATGTTGACCTTTGTTTTAGTTACTGTATAAGCAATGCAATGACCCTTTTTAAAAAAAATGCTGGAAATTTTGAAGGAAATAAATAAACTAATTAATGACTATTAATGTAGAGTCAAGTTCTCTTGAGCCATTGCTGGAATTAATCCATATTTTATTTCATCAATGTGTAGCCACAAATTGAAACTATTGTTCATTGCTGAATATCATTCGATGACGGAATCCATGTCAGCTGTGCCGGTCTGGTCACCAAACCTGTGGGTATGGACCATCCACCACCGAACAGACGAAAAATTACCTGTTGCAACTTATCTCGAGAAGAAAAAAACTCAGACGAAAAGGCCATCTCGTGCGAGCTCCGAGAATCCGTGGGCAGAGTCAAGCTGTTGAGTTTGAGATTCAGTTCTTGACAGATATTATATTTTAATGGAAATAGCTTAGAGAGAAAGAAGAAACATTTGGTTAACTGTTTCACAAACGTGACACATTTCGTTTAATTCTTAGCGCGTCACAAATTTAGTCCTAGACGGAAGCTACATCACTAATGCGCAATTCTATATCCAACAACATTTAAAAGAAGATTAGTATTACAAATTATACTTCAAAGACAAACTGTCCTTCAAAAACAGCAGAGCATTTGACACATTCAAAATCATTTTCCAACATTCGATCTCCTATGAAAATTCCCATGTGGTATCACATAATTGCCTCAAATTAGGTTCGACGAGCAATATAAATCGATTTCGATGAGAATGTCTACTATATTACCATATAAAGTGTCTGAATTCTGCTACTGAGCATTCCATATGGTTGATATTCATATCAAACGACGAATACTAGATGCAGAACTTGAGATTTACTGTAATGAATCTGAGACCTGATATTTGAATTATTTGATTTGAAACATTAGACATAAACAACTTGTATGTAGAGTCGTAGTTACGTTTCAAAACATTCGTTCATTAAAAGTTTTAACAGAGTAAAAACAGATGTGGTTCGATACATTTCTGTCCGTGGGGAGACCGTCATGTTACCAAGTTCTTCTCTAAGGAGACATAGGCTTATTTGCTGCTCTAAGTCGACGTTTAAATCACGATTGTCGTAGTTTGAGGTCAATGTTATATGTCCCGCTCACCGACACCATTGATCGATACCAGTAGTAATTGATTGGAACAATGGCCGCAAAAATGTAACATTTTTGTACGTGAAGGTAGATTGCGATTGAACTTTGATGAAACAAATGTTGCACGATGCAACCAAGATGACACACAACCTGCCAACAACTAATGTTAAATACATTCCTGGTCAAAGCAGTCAAGCACAAACCTTGCTTGAAATAAATACCTTTGGTCAAACTGTTAAAACACACCTCCCATGGTGGTTTATACCCAATTTACCTTTATTTTACAGGTCCGAAGTACGCAGTACATGGGAAACTAAATCATGGGAATGCTTTCTGGTACGTAAATCTAAACAACAACACCATTAACATCAAAAAAAAATCTTAAGAATCTTCAGATACATACAATATATTCTTGTAATTACAGAGATGCAAACAATCGTAACTGTTTTCATGTTTTCGCTGTTTTTACTTGAGATTGATCAGTACTTTTGACTTCTTTAACACCCTGTTTATAGGAATTTATCATTGATTTTCATCTCATTCTTCCAACAATTTTTCTTTAACTTTAATGCTAGTGACATTACTAATGTTCGCAATTTGCGCTAGCGTTGTCATTTCTGAGGCTGGTGCGAGTTAAATAGTTTAATACATTTCCTTATTATAATTTAGAATATGCTTTGAAAGAACTCTACTAATATTTAATACACGTCTCATAGTTCAATTTTATTACTAGTGACGTTACCAATACTAGTGACATTACCAATGTTCGCAATTTGCGCTAGCGTTGTCATTTTTTTTTTCTGAGGCTGGTGCGAGTCAAAAACAGTTTGATAGATTTCCTTATTATAATTTAGAATATGCTTTGAAAGATCTCTACTAATATTTAATGCATGTCTCATAGTTCAAGTTCATGGTAACAGTGCGCCTCTAATTGGAGTGACAAGCGATGAACGTTTTGTACGTTAGCACTTTGCACTATTCTAGGAGATTTTGCTTACAAACTTGCGGTTGATTCTGAAGACAATAGGAATAATGCCAATTTGGTGAGTGTATACTCGCTTTAAATATAACGTTATTAATATACAGTATTGTGTATAATGTCTGATATCTTGGGCAGACTGTTTTGTTATTACGTCGTCGCCTCTGAAATATGCCAGAACGTGAAGATCAACTGAAATATTAAACGAATTTGATACTATATCTCGAGCGGAATATGCAGAATAAACATAATCCCATTTTGTACTATTGCGTTTCGATCTGAGTCAAAAACTTCAAATTAATTGAATGTTAAAATGCAATCTTCATTAATAACTTTTCAAAGACGCTAATTGTTGCTCTTGCTGTGCTTTTTAATAAAAATAGTTTCTATAGCAAACACTTACTCCTTGAGTACAAAAAATATTGTTTGACGATAACCAGTGTGGGTAACTACTTGTATTGTTCATATTTCTGCTATTTTCAATTTATGGAATAAAACCTTCTTGATAATAACATTTATATGCCTCAGAATATTACATCATAATAATTACATTAAAAAAACTAGGAGGAACTAACGTATCTTAGCTTGGGGTTGTGCAATAACACGATTATCATTACTTGCAGATTTGAAATAACGAACGTGACATACCTTAGGGTAATGTAATAAACATAATCTCAAACTCGGGTTTATTAGCATGCAATGATATGAACTATGCTGAATGAGACTAATATGATGACAAATTCGCGCATTTTTCAACTATTTACATAACTGTATCTCTCCTGTCTCAGATTATGTACTTTTGAAATCACTGTTTCTCTTTTATCAGATGCCTTTAGCATTATTTATATTTTTAATTTTTCTTTTTCAGGCATAATCATTTGCTTCACGAGCATATTTTGTCCGCTCTCTCTGTTGTGTATAGTCTTCAGACTGTAGAAGTATGGGACCAAATTCCGCAGTTATTGGAGCAGTTTCAAATATTAGTGTGAGCATCGTTTTAAGCAAACCAAGCAAATGCACTGAAAACACCTCTGTCGTCTACAGATAATTTGTGTCCTAATTAAAATCTAACATACACATATAACAAGTAATCCAACCGCTCTTTATGCCATAAAATAGTCTTGCAAATATTATAATGATTACATATTCTGGACCAAATGTATTTCTGGAGATATTTCAGTAACATAAACTGTTGGTCAGATCAAAATCATGTCGAAAAAAGCCTATGTTATCCAAATTTAGAGAGATAATGCGTATATTACACGTGGAACTATCATCGCGACATACAAATATACACAACAAAGAAGATCTATAAGCAAAAAATCTAAAGGTACGTACAGTAACATATTTCGCACGTAACAAATCAGTAATAAACAAAGAGAAAAGACCTAAAAGAATTACGCAGAAAACCTTTAATACTTGAAAGTAATAAACTTTGTTAAAACTAATTGTTGATGATTACTAGATGCATGTATAGCTGAATTAACATCTACTGGATTTGTCATTGCTTTGAGTGAATAACTACATAATTATGAATTTTGTTTCGCTGATAGAAGACATATACAGTTCTACTAGTTTCTCTAAAGGGGCTAGATGAGATATTTATTATTTATCTTATTCCTTCTTATCAATATTCCTGTGGCATCCATCTTTCAATTCCTTTTCTTATAATATATTATGCTACCAAACATTTAAATTTATTTAATTAAATTGAAGAAGTTAAATATTAAATTAGAAACAAATGAGTTACATTGTGCAATTGTTACGTGAATTAGGCTTATGAGTAGGTTTAATTTTATACATCCTTATGATTTAATCACTAGTGTCATAATATAAACTAAATTTTAAAAAGAATGTAATTGGATATTGTCAAAAAGGAGTTTGTCTTTATAACTTAATAAATTAAAAATTATATAATTAATGTAAATATCATGAAGAAGAAAATGAAAGTACGAAATATTGTCATATTATATGGATGTTTCTGAATTTGCCTTGATTAAAATGCTAACAAAAATTATGTAAATGTAAGAAACTTGGTAAAGAAAAACAGCGAAACAAACCTGTTTCTGTTTTTATAATAGAAACTACTAAATGTGATAAAAGGAAGAGGAGAGGTTAAAAATAGGTTTCAACAGAAGAAAACGTATAACCTCTAATACATTTGTTCAAGATATGTGATTACTATACTATTCCATGGATAGCACAGCTCTGAAAATAAGAATAAAATTCATTTAAATAACACAATACTAGAATCTGAAGATGAGTGACTTAGCTTACATTACTGTTTATCGTCTCGGTGGTCAATTTGATCTTTCAATCTTGAAAAAAACAACTGTTTTCATTATTATTTTAGGATTTTCATTATTCAGTTTAAATGATTATGATATTATAAGGTCTGCGAGACATGTTATTGTTTCTAATGAAATCCTTCTAATGTTTTGTACCGCTATGAATAACATTTCTCGCATTGCAAAAATTTGCAGCTTTCATTTATTTATTTTTATTTTGTCAAGTACATTTATTTTGCCTTCTTAGGAAGTACCCATTGATTGTTATTTTCGTTTCACTTTTATGTAGTCCCTAATAAAATTTGTTAGTTTTGTTTTGTTTTTGTTGGCATACCTTAAAGACTGTACCAAATAAATTATTTCTTACCTGTGTTATACATTCCTTATTTAGGTACCCAATCAGCATTTTCATCATCTTCCGCTTGCAAATCTTCATCGTGGGAAAGTTTTTATTACAAGCGAGATTAAACACGAGTGACCAACAGAGACCGCTTGCCATCGATAACAGGTGTATTATATTTTCTTTCTTTTTTTGTTTGTTTCGTTTTGTTTCGTTTATTTGTTTTTCTTAAGGGTGGGTGTATAGACCCACCATAAAGCAGAGTGTATTATGTTATCACGATCTTTGTTTGCCACCTAAGAATTCTGTAACTTAAGGGAAGATAAAATAGTCAAAGCTGACCTGCTGTTACATTTTGGGAATGATGGAATCCATAAAAAAATTCAATTAATTTGCTTTTTCTATGTATTTGGAATGTAAGCTCCACCACCAGTATTGGGGTATCAATCCCCATGTGGAATTAATCTCAGATATAAGTTGGTATTGTGCAGCTCGCGTATATGAAGATATATTTCGTTTATGCATACCTCTTAAATGTGACCAAAATGCATACCCTCCTAGTGTCTACGTACAGAAGAACACGTTCTTATATATTGTATCGACTTCCATCTTGTGAGACAGACGGTATATGAGGGTGAACTCAGTTTGTGAAGCTTTTCGATGAAGCACCGCCAGAAAACACTCTTGGTCTCTACAAAAAGCAAACTAAATGGTATCTTTGAAATACATCTTTTCATGTTTTGATCAAGCAAGCAGCATTTTGTTTACAAGTAGACTTTAATCTTTTCTAAAAGTTAATATTTTTATACATATTATAATTAAAGAGTTAAAAGTCTGTTAAAATATTTAAAATCAATAGCTAACTCGGAGTTTTTCTACTTCCTTAGCGTTTTCCTTATTCTAAAGACAGTGACGATACATTTCGGTTAGTGATTACAGTACATTAAGAGAATTCTGGCAGTTTTGTTAAACGATCGGAGTCCTTTATGACGTCGATACGTTGCAATCAAATAGCCACACAACTTTGATCTTTATCATTCTCATATAATCTTCAATTCCTCGTACATGAAGTGTATCCTCCATTTTCTGTGTGCAGAGTGTATCGAAAGTAACGCATTAAGAAAACTAGTTTTTCTTTAATGTTTTAAAAATGCACACTTTGGAAGCGAACATCATCATTAATGTCCTTTGTTTTCTCCTCACATTTAGAAAAGCCCACAATTTATTCAAGTTCTTCATGCTGTTTGTCAATCTGGGTATTGGCCTTATTGTCTTTCTAAGACGCCTATTCAGCTACATATTTATAGGAATTTTCCTTGTGCCAAGGATGGATAGATGCATGTTTCCTAAAGGGGTTTAAAAGTGGGGATAAATGTAAGTACAACCGCAAAATATCTCACATTATAGCTGTTCCTTAACATATGCATATACGACTGTATATATTTATGTACGCATGTATTAAACTGAAATAGTGTGAACTAAACGTCAATTATGCACTTTCTGTCTGTTGTTTTACAATCAGTATTTATACTCTCAAAATAACCTAATTTGACTTTCGACCTAATTACAAAATACTTGTTCTTTTTTTTAATCAGGTCGTACGAATTATGTCGGCATGTTAATGGTGGATTTCACTCACAATAACCCCATCATGAGGGTGTTTTGCTCTGTTCTTCTGAAGACCGATGTAAGGGAAAATAATCAACGAAGCAATGAGCACACAATCGTCCAAAACGCCACTTACGGTGAAATTGGAGAGCTGGATTTTCCACGACAATATCAAGGTATGCATTATATAAAGATACATATATTTCTTTTTGTATCTAAATGAAAGATCTTGTATATATTTCGCGACAATTCGTACGTGTCCTGTTCATTTCACAAAATGTTTTGGATAGAAAGATCACATATTTTGAGTGTTCGCGTGATACCAGTACAATTTTTATCCCATGTACGTCCATCACCTAAGGAATGCTCACGACCACCACCACAAACATTGATGCTCTTGGTGTTGTTCTCTTTACCTACATCATTCAGACGATTGGTCCACAATTTTATAAAGACTTCATTGTATGTCACCCTAAGTTCCCATTCTAAACATATATCCCTCCCATACACCACAAAATACTACCAACATAATAAGAGAGCAAGTTTTTAAAAAAATGAGAACATATGCGTAACATTCGAAACACGATGGATGCTTATTTCACTTCCATCATTGTCAGTCATATTTCTATCCACTGGTATACTGCATTTTTTGAATATTATCACTCGTCTAAATAGAACAGAAACACTCTGTTACCTTCCAATGAAATGTATCACAGAAAAACACACATTATTAAGTATTAGTATGCACGTCAGGTCCTTTGTTCATTACAAAATAGTACCCATGCAGAGCTACAACAGTGGATTATAATGTATAAAAATGAATATTATAGTATGGCTTTAAAATCTACATCTTTTCTGTTTCACCGTTTATAAGTGGTACATAATATCAAAGCTGTAATGGTTTTGACAATCATGTCGAAAATTGGTAGAAGTTATGCTTTTTAGACTCTTTCCAGTTACAAGCAGGCAGTATCACCTTTAAAGAATCTGTATTCAGTTAAATCGCAGAACATGTCATGAAAACTCTGTCTAAAATGAACTTTCATCGAAGCGAATCGCTTTGGATCATGATCTGAGTGTTCAATGGTAACTACTTGTCGCAATGGTTGATAGATTAAGTTAAACACCTGATTAGTCACGTACACGTTGAACAGCCAACTGAAGGTAAAACGCTAAACTAAACGGATCTTGTGTTACAATTAGATATTATGTTGACATGAACGATTATTATAAATCATCGTTTCGTTTATATCAGGCAACTCAAAGGCAAGGACCAAATGGCTGGTTGCGTATACCTTGATGAAAAATCCCTCCATAGTGGGAATGAGGAAGAACTCGCTGCCAGGTATAGTTCTAATGGAGGCATATAACGTAGATGCAGGCGTCATTAACACAGTTCAACGAAGTATCGCGTCCACGCTGTTTATTCATATTGGAATGATTGTGGGTTTGCTGACAATTGCATTCATATATAATGGCTTCAAAGCCATGCTAAACATTAAGTAATTTTGAAGGGCGAAGCCACAAATATAAACCTGAGAAGTGTTATAATCCGTCATATCGACCAACGGATGATACTCCTGAACCATCAATGTAAGTTTGTAACCTTTTAAGAAATAATTATAAATTGAAGAAATGCGTATGCACAAACAGGTTGTGGATTTTACGTCATGGTATATAATTCAATTGCAATTTACTGCAATGGCTATTGGTCCAAGACTTTATACATCATCTAATTTACTGACAATGGTTATTGATACAAGACTATATACATCATATAATTTACTGACAATGGCTATTGATCCAAGGCAATATCCATCATCTAATTCACTGACAATGGCTATTGATCCAAACTTTATGCATCATAATATTTACTGACAACGGCTATGGATCAAAGACTTTGTACATCATAAAATTTACCGACAATGGTAAGTGATTCAAGACTTTATACATCATATAATTTACTGACAATGGTAAATGATACAAGACTTTATACATCATATAATTTACTGATAATGGTAAATGATTCAACATTATATACATCATAAACCTTACTGACTAATCCAGCAATGCATATATCATATATTTTACTGATAATAGCTAAAGGTCAAACTCTCCCAATACAGCAGTTTTCATGGATTATTCTGGGATATATACCGTAATGTTGGTAAAATCATGATCAAATAATAAAAATACCATGTCGAAATATGTACGCTGGCATCTTGCAGCTATTTTCTTCAACAGTCTCACAATTTTGTGTCCATTACTTATTATTGTAAGATGTTATCTTTCCATACTTGTATTGGTTTATGTATTGTTTCTGAATCGTAATATGCAACAAACTGGAATTTAGTTGAGTACGATAATGTATTGTTCTTAATTGATGGTTGGCATCTCTTGTGGCAGTCTTTTCATTCACTGTTCGTTGCTGTTGCATAGCATCTTGCGATCATTTAAATTTTGATGCATATAGGTTCAGATACTTTCTACATTAATTTTAGTTATTTTTTTCTTAATCTGTGACTATATTAATTCTCTGACAAATCTTTTGTTGCCATAAAAATATCAACCTTTTTCAGAAAATCAACTTGAAACTGTTTTTCTGGGATTCTACAATTATCATTCTGTAACATTTATGAATATATTTAATTCCATTTTGAATTCGCAACAATATCCGGGTTAAGTGGAAACCTATTAAACATAGTACTAACATATTTTAAGATTATATTTTGATGTCTTTTCAAAATCCTTGCCATGTGTATTTGACAGAAGTGTGGATAAGAGTCAAATTTTCTCACCCATTCGACAGAAAAATCTAGCTGTTTTCCTAACCTTACTTTTCTTATCTCAGTCTAGTGATATCAAACCAGTCGCCTCAGTCACCGTGTCCACGCGCTCAGAACTACTTTTAAAAAGAGAAACCACTGATGTCTTCTGCTGTTCCTGACGTAAAATCAAACAACAACAACAAATATATAACAAAAACATAGTAACTCAAGGTCAATCCATCATCGGGAACACACTATACAAAACATTTCGAGAGAGACAAAGACACACACGCATTCGACGTCGAGCTTTTTGGTATTATGCTAGTTCGTTCCACACAGCATGGTAAATTATCATATATGCAGGCCTAGCTCAGTACATTTTCAGGTCAGCGTCATTAAATGTAGCTAAATATACTTAACTAGTTTTAAATACTTCGTGTGAAACAATGTAATGTTAGCTACATTTAATTACGCTGACCTGAAAATTGACTGTGCTACAGGCAGGATAAAATTTTCAATGCTGTGTGAAATGAACTATGACAGAAAACACTGATCTATCTATACACACAGACTATAGACCTATGCACTCCATAGCCTCCCAACTATCTTAACAATTACGGAAAACTTAGCAACAGCCAGAATTGTGTTATGTCAAATTTTGTTAGGCATATCCATTGTGCCCCAGTTGAATCAAACATATATTTACAATGTTTAATTACAAATAATGTACTTACCAGCCAGGATAAATCATTTATCCGTAACATTAATTCATAAGCAAATTTCTCTGTATCACTTGCCATATTTCCAAGACAGAAATTTTTTGTCTCAAAGAATCCGTGAACTTAAACGTTTCCCACACGGTTATTTGGAGGATCTTATATACACGGGGGTTGTTTTGCAATCAATATAAGGACAACATAAGTATGTCACAAACAGTTTCACCTACTCAAAGAAAAGAAGAGTTATATGAGTTATATACGACAGTCACACAGATCACTAATCACCGTGAATAAACTAGGCATGGACACTCATGCTACATGTAACTTTTGTTATAATAATACCCTATACTACTATAACAGAGTTGAGGGGCCAGCATCCTTCCATTATATACAATATAATTTCCTAAATTGGAACCGATGAAAATGAAACATTTTCTTGTAATATATAGTAGCTATTTATTGTTAATTTCATATAACATCCATATATTAAATGTGATAATGCCTCAATTCTATGCAACATTTTATGTTGTTATGTTTTTGGCTCAAGCATAAAACCGTGTACTTCGGATAACACGGTCACGCCATCGTCGTCTTAACACATTTGTATCAATGTACCGCATGTAAACATTTGTGCTTGAACTATATTGCAAAAGTGAGAAGTTCTTTTTTACTTTAAAGGAAATTATTGCATGAGAAAAAGAATCTACTTTGGGATTTGGACCGAAAATAGCGTGGTTACGTTATATGTCTCTCCCCTCGGCAAACCTCGTGGGGAGACAAATAATGTAACCCCTTAACTGGGATTTCCTTATCTCGGTCCAAACCTAACATACATTCTATATGTTTAGTGATATCGATGGTAGATGCCAATGGTACAAAGCAGACGAAATTTGTCACTTTAATATCACAGACAACATATAAAAAATTTGATGACTCCAATAACGTCATTTTCTCAATCTATATCAACGAATTATTAAAGATGAAGCAAGAGGCTAGCTGATATCCTCATTGAGGTTAGACTTCAAAAGACAAACAGACGTTGAAAGTGCAAATGTTCGCTAACAGAGAGGAACACCTTGACTGATTTATGCAGACGGATATGTTATTCAAACAACACGTGCGTATTTACTCATCTATTTAACATCTACGTCTACCAATTGTGTGGAAAAGAAGAAATGTCCAACAAAACACTCATGCTAGAAAGAGAACGCACACTAACTCAAGATTACCTCTCCTGTTATTGACTGTTTCTCATGTCATCTCTACTTCTTAATCCATCATAATTATGCCTGTCAAAACTAACTGAAGACCAGTGTTTCCCAATATCATATAAAAATTAAAAGCCATTTCTAAAGGAACAATGAGTTCTCTGGTGATAACAACACTTCTTCTACTACCACTCTAGCAGCTGCGGCTGCAGCCCAAAAAACGTGGCCTCCCCAAGACAAAATCAGAAGATAAAACTGGTGTGTTAGACTGTTTACTATATTTGTATTTCTAACAAGATTTAGTCCTTTGAAAACACCAGTAATACCTCGAGTCAAGGGTATGCGACAATGGGTGGAGGCAAAATTGATTTGACCAAAGTATGTATACAATATTCTTCCTTTGTTCCTGTACTATTGTTTGCCTTTAACACTGACCTAAGTTCGATAGCATTGCTAATAAAAGTGTAATGGAAAGAAATCGAACGAATGATCATTTCTTTTTTGCTTGAATTTTGAATGAAATAGAATGACTCATTTGGAATACCTCCACTTTGACTGTCAAAAACAAAAACCAATCCTACTAGGTCTACAAGAATTAAATGTGCAACGAATGTGATGCTGTTCAACAAAAAAAAACATTATATAAACGTCTTTCTTATCCATAACATACTTATAAAAAGACAAAGTTTGAATACATTAAAAAATTAAACAAAAATAACAATACAAACAAAAATGTATTTAATTAAATGATTCATTAATTAATTAATAGTATTGGAAATAATTTAGTTCATATACTATTACTGGCAGGAAAAGAATTCAGACGTATTAATCGTTAATTATAAGCAAACCGAGAAACAAAGTAAACAGGAAATGTGTATAGTACACTAATGTTTCCATACAGCTTTTCCTTAGCTTTGGTATCCAAATGATATCCATGGATAATTCTCTGCAAACAATAAAGTCAATATTTTATAACAACTTTGTGCACGCAATGAAAAGACGATTCGGGGGAATGGCATAAATGGAAACGGTATCTGTGGTAAATCGATGACGAGGACAGTTTGTGACCTTGCACAAACGTTTGACAATTTATCAAGAAGGCGCTCTACAAATGTTTTCAACTTCTGAGAAAATGATAAGTGTAGAGTGAAGTTTGTTTCATTTGCAACATGCACAACGGAGAAAACGTTGGCATTCCTCTATGTTATTTTCATGTGCTGAAATTTCTTTGGATATTGTGTTTGTTGATATTCTACCTAATCAAAGTACAGCTCTAACCAAAATGACTTATCCAATGCGCTCAAAAAATCAGTCTGAATTAGGCTATAGTACACATTCTTGCGCAGTTATTAAAATAGAGGAAACAAATTTTGCCAGACTACACAATACTAGCTTTTAAAAGTGCAAAGAATGAATTACCAAATAATAAAATGTATAAACAGTTATCCGCTCCCTTATTTTTTGAATTAAATTCTAAAATTTAGGTAGTGAATATGACCAAGCGGAGGTAGCATTTCTGCTGTTGCTATACGCACATCTGAGGTAAAGCCAATTAATATACTCTAACCCATATTACATCCACCAGTCATGCACCAAAATGAAGAGACATAAAAATACTTTTAAATATACCTGAGATATATAAAGGGTCTTTCTTAAATAGCCGGAATAACCAGAGAGGAAAACCAGGAAATTCCTTTTCTTTAAAAATCTAACCCTATGTTAAATACGAAACTACTGAGCCCCACCTAATTAATCGAGTTTCTTATCCCTAACATCTTGATACAAAAAAATGTGTGAATAAATGTTTCAATAAATACATAAAAAATAAATAAATAACAAATTTAACTGATTAGTTATCAGACTAATTAATTAATGAAATGTGAATTAATATCATTCATTCAGTGGCGTATACATCCACTATGACTAACGGGATAAAAATAATCTCCTGCACAATAATCATAATTCTTTATATTTTAATTAAAATAAGAAACTAAGCAAGCAAAATCTATTTACTTACACCACTGTTTTCTTACAGCTTTTCCTTAGCTTTGGTATCCAAATGATATCCATAGCTACTTCTACGCTTACAAAAAACTAAAGGCATGGCATAAATGCTAACGGCATCTATGGCAAGTCGATGACGTGAACTTTAAGTGACGTTGCACAAACCTTTGATAATTTATCAAGTGGGCGCTGTACAGACATTAAAACCTTTTGAGAGTGACGGATGTGGGTAAAGTTGTTTGCATTTGCGTGATGCACAAAAGAGAGAATGTATTCATACCTCTATGTTAATCACATCTACTATCGTTGACATTTTCGTGGATTACACTCTGTGCTTAATCCAAGCACACAGCTAACCAAAATGACTGCTACTTTGTGTTCGAAAAATCAGTCTGAACAATGTCTAAAATTTACTATCTAAATCAGGGAAAACGATATTTGCCAGACAACAGAATACCAATTTGTAAAAGTGTAGTGAATGAATGAAAAATTACATAAGATGTGGTAAGAAATATATGTCCTTATTTCACAATTTACCTCTAAACGTTAGGAAGTGAAAATGGTAAAGCGGTGGTAGCAGGTTTTTTAAATAGATGCACATCTGAAGAAAGGCCAAGCTATTTACTCTATAGTCTATATTATACACACTAATCACTCACAAAAGTAAAACAAATTAAAAGTTCTTTTAACAACATCTAAAATATATACAATGTCATTTTTAAATAATCAGTTTAACCAGTGAGGACAACCGGAAAATTCTATTTCTAAAAAACATTAACCCTGTGCAAAGTTCAAAACTGCAGAGCACCACCTAATACGTCGAGTTTCTTATTCCCTATATCTTGATAAAAAATAAATATGGAAATAAATAAATAAACAATATAAATAATTAATTACCAAGCTAATGAATTAATAATATAGAAATTAATATTATTCATACACTGCCACATAAGATCTCCACTACTACTGATAGGCCACCACCACCACCACCACCACCACAAATAACCCACAACCAATTGTCGATGGAATAATAGTGATTCTTTATACTATAATTAAACTAAGCAAACAAAATCTGTATACTTACACCACCGTTTCTTTAAAGCTTTTCCTTAGCTTTGATATCCAAACGGTATCCATAGCTACTTCTCTGCTGACATAAAATATTCGTATTGCGAATTTATGCACGAAATGAAAAGACGATCAGAAATGGCATAAATGCTAACGGTATCTATGGAAAATCGATGACTTGATCTGTATGTGACGTTACACAAACCATTGACGATTTATCAAGGGGTCGTTTTACAGACATTTTAAACTTCTGAGAAAGTGACAGGTGTAGGGTGAAGTTGTTTCCATTTCAATACGCACCGTGGAGAGAAGGTTACCATTCTTAGTTGTTACTTTCATGTACTCTTTTTGAAATTCATTTGGATATTGTACTTTTTGTGGATATTGTCTCTAATCTAAGCACACAGCTCACAAAAGTGACTGCACCCTTGTGTTCAAAAAATCATTCCGAATTACTCCCTTGTGCTCGAAAAATCAGTCTGATTTATTCTAATGAAACATTTTTTTGCCAGATAACACAATTCCAGCTCCTAAAAGTTCATTAAATGAATTACCCAATATAGATGGCCTAGTGATCAGAGTGTCGGCCTCGGATGTGGGAGGTCACGTGTTTGTACCCTGGTTGAGTTATACCAAAGACTTATAAAAATGGTAGAAGGCATGAAACTAATTATCACAAGCCTAGCATTTATAAATTCACACATAAGCTAAATCTGTTATGTGGTTTACATTTACTTTGAGTTATGCTTGGAAATGGGTTGGCTTGTTGATGACTGCCTGTCACAGACGAGCTTTGGAGATCAAATGCTTAAATTGGGCTGCAAATGAGCATCCGACTTGGCTTACGTATTTACGTGTGTCTGCTACAGAGGTAAATATCTACAAATCTAGATGGTTGAGGGGTGATGAAAAGTATGCTGATTTGCGATAGTACTAGTGAACTTTATTCATGCGTAAGGCACATACTGAATCTTTTAGCTGCCTTATCAAAGGAAAATATTCTAAATAGCTCTTTCCTGTCAAAAATGAATGTAAACTTTAGGGGTTGGTGGCAGTGTTAGTTCAGTATAAAAACCACCAGTTGCATCAGGAGTTCACCTGATTGCTACAGTCAAAATTTCACATGTATGATTTCTACAAAAATCTTTCGTTTGTTTCTATTTGTATCTTCAGTGTAAAATTATTCTCATTTTTCTGCAATAGGTCATTGTTGGATGAAAATTCACCAGAAAAACTGTCCACTGAGACATAGAGGTTCGTGTTAGGACTGGTCGGCCTGGTGTCAGGATGTCATACCAAAGACTTAAAAAAATGTTACTAACAGCTGCCTCGCTTGGCGTTCAGCATTTAGAGGTTAGTGTTAGGACTGGTAGGCCTGGTATCAGAATAATGTGACGAGGTGGGACATAATGCTGCATGTCTACGGCGTTATGACCCAGTGTTAGACATCACTATAAACGGCCACATTGCAGACATCATAGCGATGTGACTGAGAGGTTGTTAAAGCTTTGTTAAAAATCCAAATAACACACACACACACACACCATTTATATACACTGTATAAAAGGTTATTTACACTTGTTTTTTTACAGTTCACCTCTAAAATAAATGTTATGAAGGGAAAATTGCCAAGAGGAGTAGCAATTTATTTTTGGATAGTAAAACATCTGAAGTAAGGCCAAGCTCTATAATCTAAAATCCATATTACAAACATTAATCACTCACCAAAATAAAGGAAATTAAAAGCTCTTTAATAGTACTTAAGATATGTGCAAGGTCTTTTGAAATAGTCAGTTTAGCCAATGAATAAAACCGGAAAAATTCCTTTTTTAAAAACTTTAACCCTGTGTAAAGTTCGAAACTGTAGAGCGCCACCTAAGTCATCGAGATTATTATCCAAAATACCTTGATTTAAAAAAAATGTGTGAATAAATAAATAAACAAAATAAATATATAAAAATAAATAAATACGCAATTTAATTAATTAGTTACCAGACAAATGAATAATTAGTATAGAAATTTATATTATTCATACAATATCACAAAATAGCACTACTACTACTGGCAAAGAAAAACAAAACAAACATATCTCCGACGCATTAATCATGATTCTTTATATTGTAATCAAAACAAGAAACTAACCAAACAAACATGAAATATGTATACTTACACCACTGTCTGCATACGTCTTGTCCTTAGTATTATATCAAAATTATATCCATGGTTAATTGTTTGCTTACAGTAAACTCAACATTTTTATAGCAACGTTTGTGCACGCAATGAAAAGACGATTGTACAAGGTCATTATAACAAGTGAGAAAAACTTGATAAATTATTTTTCGTTAAAAATCTAACCCTATGCAAAATGAGAAACAGTAGAGCGCCATATAAGTAGTTACAAGACCCAGGTCCAGACCAAATGAATATGCAATGAATATGATACCGTAATACAGAATACTTTACATATCATTATATTTATCATCCATAATATCTTGATAAAAACAAATGTTTCAATAAATAAATAAATATCACTGATGGCCTGTACACGTGTTACCTTAACTGATCAACGTCATTTTCAACAATAGGATTAGCGGCTAGAAATCATAAACTTTTAGAGAATAAGCATGATATAGTTTCGTTATGAATCATCATTGTTATTGGTAAATAAGTGGAGATGAATCTCAGAATCAAAAGCAGTTTTTCGTTTTCAGTTTTTCAAAATACGTTCCACTCAAGGAAAGTTCTACTCGCGCATTCTTATTGTAAAATGATAAAGAAACAACCCACAAAAAGGAATAGAACCCCGTTCCCTAGCCTCGAAAAGTAAAAGCTATAAAACCAGGGGAAAAAACTTTCTAATTGTTTGTATTCATGACCTCACTGGAAAAGAAGGTTAGTTATACTTTTAAGGTAAATGACCGATGTCCTTTGCAAATACAGACATGGAAATGGTAAAATAGTCAAACCAAAAAATCTTAAAGAAAAAGTATGGCAGAATTGTCTTATTTTCCAACAAAATATACAATGAAAGCTAAACTGTACATCATTGTAAAATACACAGTACAAGCCTTCTGTACATCATGGCAAAATATACAGTAAAGGTTGACTGCACATCATGGCAAAATTCAGGACTAGTAATGGTACAGCATACTACACGAAAGAAGGCATTGTTGAAAAGAGCAAAGATACGTCATCTTCTTTCTTCAGGCATCAATAAAGATATGCAAATTTGAAGTTCTTGGTCTTGGCAACATATTCTATTATTTCAGTCTTAAGATCGGATTGATTATATGTTGCAGTCGATACAAGTTATATTTTTTGGAATGGGCAACAAACCCTATTGCTTAAAACGATCTTAAATGTACACGGGAACAATTCGTATAAGAATTGCTCTATGTTCGGTTGTCTTCTGTCTGCTCTCCCCCCTCCCCCCCGTTACCGCCTTCATCGTTTCTGCATTCATTGTCGTCATAATATAAAACATTGTCGTTGCCTTTGTGATCACCGTCGTTATCGCCTTCTTAGTCATTTTAGTCGACATTGTCATTAAATACCTCAGCTTGATTTGGTTATCTTGACATTCCGTACAGCTCACATATTAATACAAAAGGAGCAGGATGAAATAAAACAAGGTCTTTGTTATCCATACGATACATGGAGCTAATATCATTAATAAATGAAAAACCTTTATTGTATAATAATTGTACAGCTGCACGCGAAGTAATAACCTTTCTAGGGGGTGGAGGTTGGGGGTGGTTGAGTAGGAGCGATTGATCCGTAAGAGATGAAGCTAAGAAATTGTTTGCAAGATATGTACGTATATACATCAAACTTCAGTGTTGTATTTGTTGTAAATATTATATGGGAGACACAATTTGAAATAGAGATTGACTCAAATACAAACATTTGAAATTGACGGAACACAGACAGTATATACACATAACAAATAAGGGATAGATGAGGAGAGATTGTCTCACATGAAGCTAATAAAGAGGACTGAAATCAATTGATATCAAGATCATCCAATTAGTAAAGTAAATCCATTTAGTAAATTAAAATTCGGTTGTAGGTCGTACTACGTTTTTAAATTGAGTTTAAGGACCTCACAAATAGTAACGTAGTTCCTTAACTACTACTATTAGTAAATATTTAAATGTCGAGAACCGTGATTTCAAATAAACTGCATGGTCTTCAGCAATCTTGTATGCTAATCGTCAGATATCTTGTATGCTCATCGTATCATTTCAAAAGGAAACGTTTCTACCGACGACATCAACAAATACCATTTTCGGCAGACGTTTCATATTGATTAAAACGTTTATCAACAGTTTGTGTTTGCCTCAGTAGGTAGACCAACATCTCATTATTTCTTGAGTTTTCCATTTCTAAGTACTGCAGGATGCTGAAAGATTTCTGGAAAAGGCTATCGACAATGCTGGAGGGCATTTGAGTTCTACAGGGAAGGCTATGACCCGTAGTCACGAAACTATCTTAGCAGCCAACCGAAATGACTGCATAAGCTTTAAAAATCTAGTCGTCTGTAATTTAACTTGCCGTGAAGTTATAAACATTAAAATTTCCTGAAGTTTTTTTTGTCTCTCTATTCATGCATGCAAAATTTTATTGATAGATTAAATACGTTAAATATGTTTTAATTTGGAATCTAGAGTATGACTGCAATGTTTAAGCTAAGAAACGTGGTGTCGCCACTGAAATTCCACCACTAAATGCAGTATATTAAGAAATGAAAACAAAGTATTAGAAACAGGTAACTAAAAACAGACGCAATTCAAAACTCAAATCGAATTTTGTTAATAAAAATAAAATGCTTATTTATCATATGTCTCTTATGCAGTTATTGCTTATTATAGACGAGGTAATTGCTGTAAACATTTTAGAAAAGTTTTTCATTTTATTCTTTTGCAAATTACACTTTCTTTAATTCAATAATAAATTCAGAGTAAGAACACCTGTGTGATAAGTGTATTATATTTTCAGTTTTTGCTGCTTTTCGATTTTCAAATGCAAGATTTTGTTTAATTAAGTGACGCAATCATTGGATCCAGCTACTTCAGTTCGGATTGTCTAAATTTGGATAAGGTCGATTATAAATAATGTTTTCCACTAAGAAGATGGAGAACGTTTATATAATGTCTCACAAATGTTTATCTAAAGACCCTAAATAGGCACCAATGAGCTCATTTTTGCGGCTGATGGAAGACGGGACAGAAATAAGTTTTTACCTGAGCCGGAATATATTTTGTTTCTTCTGTAAATAAGTACCGTCTTCAACCAATACTCCAGAGACTACCTTCTCCAAACATACAGAGATCGTCCGTTGTCTACAATATAAGTATATGTGCAAAACAGAAACAACACGGAAGCGTATTTCTGCTACATTTTTCTAAATAACAAAAGAAATTACGTAATTTCTTAAACATCATTTGATACCTCTATTACTTTTTAAATCTTCCAAGAAACAAATATGGTCGAGGGTATTGTTTTAAATTAAACTTTAATAGGGATAGATGAGGTAACTTAAAATTCAACTTCTGTGATGTAAAATTAATGCTTTGTAAACTTCACATAAATTGACGGAGAATCAAATCAAAGTAAGAACCGTCCACTACTTGTTCCATTTAATCCTTAACTTTGCTAACCCCAACTACCAATTTTTTGTTGTTCTTCCTTTTTATTTCCTTTTCTCTTTTTCTTCTGAGTTCTCTCTTCCTAAAGTCATTAAAGTCCCGACATGTTATCTGTCTTTTCTGCAGCTTCATCGTATCGTATTTGGGGACGAATTTTACATTAAATGTAAATGTAATTTAACTGCTTATGTGGAAAAAATATTTTTGGTAAGGTATCACAACCGCAAATCCTGAGTACGAAATGAAATTCGTGCATGTCTTTCCTGATCTTTTCTTTGTTTCTTTTCCAAGATATAACTACACAGCTTACAAAGTGTGGAAAATATACGTTGTTCGTTATGAATTAGATAACATCAGACGTTTGTGCACTACGATGGTGAGATATTGTATTTTCTGAAAGAGACGAAACTCAATCGTCCTGCCGTTTCTAATATGGGTTTATAATAATAATAATAATAATAATAATAATAATAATAATAAACTATCTTTAACGAGGATAACACATTTGGTCACGGCTGACCCATCTGACATGTGGTTCTCAGTTTTCGTACATATACACACATACATATACATATCGAACAAGATCTGGATATATCAATTATAGATATGATTATAAAGTTTTCTATTCAGAGCTTTTATTATGTCATTCCAGCTGGTCCAGAAGGAATTTCTTTAATGATATTTTAAAAGAAGCAAGGGAAGTTGAATTACGTATCCTCATTGGCAAGGAATTCCATACAGTAGGTGCTGATACAGTCAATTAGCTTTTGTAATGATTGTTTTCGACCAAGGAATCTGGACATCGTTGTTAGTCGTCGATCGGAGATTACGCTCAGTATTCGATGATCTTAGTTCAATTATGTTAAAGATATAATCTGGAGAAAGACCGTTTAAAGACTTGTATGTCATGATTCCTTTAAAATAAAGAATACGTTTTTGTATAGGCAGCCATTTCAGTCGTGAAAACAAAACATTTGAGGGAGTCATGACAGGAAGTTTCAGTATTATTCGGGCTGCCCTTTTCTAGAGTCTATCAATTCTGGACAGATTATACTTCGATGTGTTTCCCCATATGGTACAGCCGTAATCTATCAGTAGTAGTATATAACCCGAAAAATAAATTTCAAGTGATTGTGGAGGTAGAAATTTCGAAAGCAATTTTAACAGAGTTATTCTTTTGACTACCATTGCACATAGGTGATCGATATGTGCATTCCAGCTGAGGTGTTGATCAATGTAGATACCAAGAAGTTTTTGATTCTTGACAATAGATACGTCTAAGCCATTTTGAGTTAGAAGTAAATCCATGTTAGTAGATAGACGCTGCCTTGTTGCAATTGTTATACATCTCGTTTTAAGAGATCTTAATATGCATTTTGTTTTGATGGCACCAAACTGATATATTGTTGAGGTCGATTTGAAGTTTATTTTTAATGGAGTCTGGAGATTTACCAGATAAATGCAATGTAGAATCGTCAGCGAAAAGATCTGTGTTAGCGTGCGCTGGATACAAGGCTAAGTCATTCATAAATAGTAGAAAAAGAAGAGGCCCTAATATAGATCCTTGAGGAACACCACTTAAAATACGACTTGGTTCGGATATATATTTACCTGTACAAACAACCTGGTGTCTGTTTGTGAGATACGACGTGAACCAGGCAACTGAGTTTGGAGAAAACTTGTAGGCTGAAAGTTTTTTAATGAGCACCGAATGGTCAACCAAATCGAATGATTTTTTAAAATCAATGAAGATTGCACCAGTAAGTTCTCCTGATTCTACTGCTAGTAGCCATTGGTCTATAAGCTTTGTCATTGCAGTTTTCGTTGTATCGCGATTGGAACCGAAGCGAGCCACATGACCATCGCCAATGATGCAAGAAGATAAATCTCTGATATTCGTTAAGGCAATATGTCAGATTATTTTGACGAAGAAATAAGGTCACATTTATTTTTTTATAGTTCTCAAAAAATTACATACACTGTTTTGATGTGTGTGTGTGTGTGTGAGAGAGGGAGAGAGAGAAAGAGAGAGAGAGAGCAGTCGATATATCTAATGATATACATAAGCAGTTTGAATTCATAAACAGTTTTTATACTTGTAGTAGATGTAAAACCTATGTATACATAAGCGTGTGTGTACTTTGGATTTTTAACGTAGCTTTCACAATTTTTCAGTCACATAACTACGATGTCTGCAGTGAAGCAGTGTATAGTGATGTCTAGCACTAGGGCATCATGCCGTTGTTATGTAGCATCATGTCTCATTCCGTCACATTATCCTGACACCAGGCGAACCACTCCTAACACTAACCTCTTAACGCTAAGCGCCAAGCAGGGCAGCTGTTCGAACCATTTAGATAAGTCTTTGGTTTGACTCTGCTGAAGTTCGAACTCGTGACCTAACGCATTTGAGGCTCTATAGTTTCGTATTTTACAAAGGGTTAGAACTTTAAAGAAAAAGAATTTCCCAGGGTTTCCTCACTTGCTGTACTTGCTATTCAAAAAATAACCTTGTATATCTATGGTATTGTTCAAAGAACCTATAATTCCATTTACTTAGTGTGTGATTGATGGGTGTAAAATAGGTAATAGAATATACAGTTTTGCCTTACTTCAGATGTGCACCTCTAAAAAAAGAAATGCTTGCTCCTCTTGGTCATTCTCTCTTCCTGGACTTCAGGTGTAAATTGTAAAAAATGAGTCGAAAACTTATTGTTTCATTTTATATATTTGTTAATTCATTCATTGCACTTTTAGAACCTTGTATTGTCTAGTCTGGCAAAATTCATTTTTCCAATTTTAATAAATGGTAAAGATCGTGTAGTTTAGACTAATTAAGGTTGATTTTTGAGCATAAAGGATTAGTCATTTTATTTAGCTGCGTGCCTAGATCATGTACAGTTTCCACAAGTACAATATCCAAAGAAATTTCCGCCACAGTACATGAATGTAACATAGAGGGATACCAATATTATCTTCACTGTGGATGTTGCAAATGTAAACAACTGCACCTTACATACACCACTCTCTCACAAGTTCATACATATCTGCACCCACCCTTAAAGAACACCAATGTATTGCATGATTTAAGTTTGGCTGTATGGCTGTAACATTTAAGTCGTAAGCATCAAAACGGTCCTTTTTGAATAAGTCTCCTGTATTTTCCCCTTCAGAACAGTATTTATTACTGTCAGAGTCCCACAAAAACGCCCCCATATATATATATATATATATATATATATATATATATATATATATATATATATATATATATATGAGAGAGAGAGATAGAGAGAGACAGAGACAGAAACAGAGACAGAGAGCGAGAGTCATATTATTTTCATGAATTGGTATCTCCGTCTCCCCACAGTTATGATTAATATTTACATTTCTCTAGTACATATTTGATTTTTAACGAATATTTACTTGTTCATTTGTTTTTTTTTCTTTTTCTGAACAGACTCTGATAACTCTGATGACACACGATGAAGATGCATGAACCATCAAGATCACATAATAAAGAGACGGCGATCATCTGACGGGCAGAGCGTGAACTAGCCTGAAGTCCTTTATTGTCTGACCAGATTTCGGATTTCGGTCGAGCTCGGTGAGTATGCTTATGTTACCGAGTGATGTGGCGAGTCTGATCATGTACTAGACTGCTCATATTGGTTATACAGGAACTAATGCTAACCATATTAGCTGACCTTACTTGGCTAAATGAAAAACAAATCGTAGTAACATAATCAACTGGACGATATCAGCCTCACATACGTCTCGTGTTCATGGAGCAAACAATGTCACCTTGATTTGAAATGTAACCTGCTGTTCTAATTTGATACGGAATAAAGCTTCTATATGACAAACAGGTACATGACCCAACCAGGTACACCGTTTTTATTCAGCTATGCTACATGTTAATCACCAGATCATTTATGTTTTCTTTTTCTTGTACTTAGCCATCCCTGCAAAACGTAAGCATGCAATATGACGCTGTCATTTTCTTTGTGGGTCGGATTTTAAAAATGTTCTTTAGACACTAACTTCCTGCGCATGTTCAGAAAGGAAAAGAAAAGACATCAAAAAAGCGTCTAGATTAGTTTACTGGTGTATACGGAATGAATGGCAAATTTTAACCTCGTAATCCTGATCCGATGGCGGATAGTGTATGGGCTTCTCAATGACCATACCATTCTTCACATCCATTTCAGTGAAGATGTAACGAATTAATTACATTATGACTTTACTATCTGGCTATTTCATTCATAGAGGGCGTCTCAAATCTGTTATTCGTATTTGCTAACGATGCAGACGATGGATGCAAAGTTACCTCCCTTCAAGGGAAAAACAATGTCGAACAACTGACCAATTAGCATTGTTTAATCAAAATTTAATCTTGTTTGGGAAAAATTATTTTGTGTGTTGATGAACCATCAATTAACTCATTTGCTTTTTTTAATGAATGGCTCTCAGATGAAGTTCTCTGAAGATCTTGAAAAAGGAAAATGAAAGTAAAAGCAGTGGAGCGTAGACCGTATCCCAGTCACCCAACCCGGTTTTACATTCTATATCACCCACATCAATTTTATATAACTTCAGCTGTCGCTTTAGTGCATTTATACCATTGCAAGTTAAACGGTCTACCTGGAAAGAATGGCATTGTCCGAGATTTGTAAGATCTATGTGAATCATTTAAAAACTGATTCCGGATTTGCCTTTCACTGATTTCTCATTGCCGCGGTAAGTTCAGAAAAAACATGTGAGAGTTATGCTTGGTTTCTACAAAGTGAATTACTTGTAGATGAATCGTTGATTAACAAGAAGTGTTCTACATGTTGAACATGTGCTGCCATTGACTGAGCAGTCACTATCTATTGGTGAATGAGCAAGCAGCGGTGTGATTCGCAAATTATATTGCATACGAATCTGAGCTGTAACATTCTACTATCTTTTTTTGTTTTGCACGAAAATGTACCATATATCTGTGTGTGAGTGTGTTTGGTGCTCAGATGCCATCAAGCGCATAAGAATAACCTGATTAATTAAATCTTTAATTACAATCATAACCTGAAGAAAGTTCAGTCACCTGGGGTGGGGTGGAGTGAACAGACCAACTTTAATGCAAGTCGGTAACAACTGCGAAATTGATAAAGCCTGAGCTTCAAAAGACGAGAACCGCCAACACTCATCGCAGAAAGCTGCGTTTAAATAAAAATGATTACTTGTCGTAGTGGGCATTTTTGGACGAAGATTAGTAGGGGCCCAGTACTGGATGCGGTGTGTTTCCATGATGAATTGGTAAAATGAATGTCTGGGGCCAGAGGGAGTTTTAGAACAGGTATTAATTGTCTTGTAAAATGCGACGCGTACTAATTGTTGTCGACTATCAGTTGTCGTCGTAAAAGGTCCACTGAGACGGGTATTAATTGTCATGGAGAGCAGTCCGTCGAAAAGAGTAAACGTATGATGAGCACCGAAGGTAGATGAGAAAATCTCGTCCAGTTAGAAGTTAGTCCCCAAAATCGCCCTCCAAACAAAATTGTTGCAATATAAATTTGCTCAGGTAAATACATTGAGCGAAACTTGGGGCTAAACAGGTATTGGGCCTATCAGTGCATAATAATGTGCAATTTAATACGTCTTCCAAGTAATTTAATCAGAGTAAATATGTTATTGTAATCTGCAGACAATGTTTAAAATGTTTTCTTACACCATACAGATGCTGAAAAGCTCAAAACGAATTCACTGGGCACATAAAATCGGGAAGCATATCATGTACACCCCATTCTCTTTTTTAAATTTTGTATACTTTAGGGTATGCCTTACAAGAAAAAAAGTCATCACTGCAAATGATGGGATGCGCCTGGTGTGCTGGCTTAGTATTTAAGGTAACCACAAGAGGCCTATTTTTGGTTATGCTGTAAGTCATTTGTGATATGCGACAACCAGTTAAACATGCACAATGTCTAAAAGTTATTCAAAAGATTTCTTTCGAGTTGTCTAATGCAGGACATTGCAAACAAAATGGATCATGGATATGAAATTAAAACAAAATTGTTGGTGTTAAAAACACAACTTTGCGTCTTGTACACATTTATTAGGCATTTTAGAAACCATCATGTGACTAGATTGATCGAGATGAATGGATGTTGTTTTTTGTTATGGACACAATTAATGTCTAGTTATATTGCCTATATGCACAAAAGACACTGGCTTTAACAAAGAAGGAATCAAATGGAGGCAATATTACAACATCTCACAACTATCTCAGTGTGTACGCTATGTATGTCTCCTCGGATCCCCTTAATGTTTTCAGCCAGCAGAGCATGTGAAGCCCAGCAATTGTAATTTTAGCATCTTTATTCTTTTTGGCGTACCCTAAAACATGCAAAATGCTAAATATGTTGAGTTGAGGGTGGGAGGGTGGGTGAACATTAGGCCTAACTAGTCCACCGACCAGTTGACACAACTAACCACTATAATTATTTTATAAAGAAATCTTAGCCCTAGACGTGTTAAGTGAAGTCATTGTCATTCAGCTCTAACGAAGGGCATTTGGTTTTTTCGACACGTTATTTTCAATTATATGCACACAAATTTATTGTTACATAATGCGTTGAACACTCACTGGAACGAAATTAGACTTTCTCCCCATTGTGCGAAATATATGGGTTTAAATTAGAATATTATCAACACCGAAGAGGATGAATGACACCGAAGAGGATGAATGACACTGACAGACAGTTAAACCTGTTTTTATTTTATTTTGGTAAATTTTAAGAGGGTTATTAGTCGAAATAGCTTATGTCAAAATGATAATACAGGCAAATCATTGTGTATTTGTATGTGTGTGTGATATAGAGGGATATGCTGAGCACACAAAATGTACACAATATCAGTATTTTCTTTGCTTGCAAGGACGATAACTCTCATTCCTAGAAAATATGTGAGGAACTCGTTAAAAATAGCAACAACATTTAACATGCTTCTAATGTATTGTACTTTCCATTGTCTTCTTTCGGCTAGCGATATATTTGATTTATAAGGAAGCTTTCATGGGAATAATGGTTTCTCTGAATGTACGAATTCTACTGGACTATCAAGTTAACGAGTTTAACAATAAAATACAAGACATTACAACTCGGACAAGAAATCGAACAATCCGCAGCATACCGAACACTTTTGCATGTGTGTAGCAGGGAGCTTGCTTCTCGATCAAAGTTGAAAACATAAATTAAGTCGCAGATACATTGGTCTTTTTATATCGTCAGTAAAACCCGTAGCTTGTAGATCCGTAATTAGTTTGTTTCACAGTACTGGGATGTATCACAGTTAAAAAGATGGTGGAACAAAATTGTCTCGTGGACTTTTATAAGTCGCTAATCCTTTATGATAGGATCGGTACCACTCAATTAATTGAACCAACAATGCATTAAAAAGTCCTTGCTGAAAATCAAAACTAACTCCATGGGTTACTACACCAATCGCCTTGCCTGCATGCATATATGTCTATATCGATGATGAAATTATTTATTGTCTGGGGAATGAGTTGAGAAATCTTCATTAACCTTCATGACAATATTGTTTTCGCATTTTTGCACAAGATCATAAATTATAATATATTTGCGAAATCGCAAACTGTGATTATGTTAAAATACTTCAAAGTTGTCAAATAAGTAATAAAATACGAACAATATATTTATTTTGCTAAACTTTAATAGTTTCGACCACTCAAAGCTCTCAGTATAAAGTTAATTAGTTTGATATTGTGGATGAATTTCTTTTTCCAGGTATATATGCTAAACTATTTCCACATTTATATATTCTGTTCTGTAAGAAATTAATCATGATTATACTGTAATTAAACTATCTAAGTGCATCCTGCATCGCTTGTCGCTACACTTATGCCATTAATTTATACACATATATCGATCATCGCTTGTCACTATACTTATGAGTAGTGTAGTGTGGCACCCTAGCGTCAATGGGACTTACCATTACAAACAGGGTCCCGGCACTTGGGCGTGAAGGGGAATTTAACATGGGGAAATCGAACATGGGAAATACAGGACCGGCACTACAGCGTCAATGGGAATTACAGAGAGGGTCCGGGCACTTTGGCGTAAAGGGGAATTTAATATGGATCA
The DNA here is from genome assembly GCA_028554795.2 of Sinohyriopsis cumingii. NCBI lineage: Eukaryota > Metazoa > Mollusca > Bivalvia > Unionida > Unionidae > Sinohyriopsis > Sinohyriopsis cumingii. The sequence continues at coordinate 47,480,605 of CM068824.1, forward strand.
GGCACTCTGGTGACAAAGGGAATTTAAAATAGAAAATTAAATTAAGCATATTGGGCCCTATTTAGCGTTAATGATAATTATCATTACAAAACCCACTGGGGTTGTTTGGCGTCAAGGGGGACGTAGATTGATATAACACAGACAATAGACAACAGACAAGAAACAAATACTGATAAAACATATAAAAACAAATTGGGGGGAGGCAAGAAAGTTATTTCTTTTCGAGGCCTATGAGTGGCACTGAAAAGGACCTTTGGCTTCTTCTTCTTCTACTTTCTCCATTTATTCATCTATCTCCTGAATTTTCCCAATAATCCTTTCTTCCTTTCTTCCGACTATAGAATCCAATCAGGATGGACTGTCGCCCTTAATTTCTAATGGACTTTGATCTAGTTGTTGTTGAGCCTCTCAAAGTCTTCTTTTTTCTTTATATTGTCTCTTTCCTTTCTCTCATTAGCCCAGGTTTCTTTGATCATCTTATTTTGTCAGCACTTTCCTTATCAGTTCTGCTTTATTGAGCTGTCCTACTCCCCACATTACGAAAGACCACTCACTCCATTCCAAGATATCTTCTAAGAAGCCCCTGACTCTGGTAACATGATCAATGGCCTCCTTCAGTGTTCCTACTCTCACATACGGAGGGTGAATGAAGCCTATTAATCTCTTTACTTCTTCCTCTATCATCTCTTTCACAAGATCCATGGCTACCTTGAGGCTTGTTACTTGACTTGTCACAAAGTCTTTGGGAACTGGATGCCTCCATTCCTGTTCAAGCTTTTCCACTGCATAATAGCCATCCACCATCCCATACCAACTGTCTTTTGAGTTGTTAAACAAAGCCATGACTGATACTATCTTCTTTGCGCTCATTCCGTAAAATGGTGCGAATGACGAGCGCTTTGATTTGTATGTGTAAAGCACGGACCTGAAGGGAAACATCCCCTACTTTTCTCTTCACATAGTATCTACTATCCACACAGAGGTGATGTGAATTAAAAACTAACCATAATCTACAATCCATACACGCAAAGAAGCAAAATCAAACCCAAACTATACTATCCACACACGGGAAGAAGCCAAAACATAACCAAACTCTACAATTCACACAGGCAAAGAAGCAAAACCAAACCCAAACATTCTATTCACACACGGGAGAAGCAGAAAACTAACCATAATCTACTATCCACACACGCAAAGAAGCAAAATCAAACCCAAACTATACTATCTATACACGGGGAGAAGCCAAAAGATAACCAAAATCTACAATCCATCACACGCGAAGAAGCAAAATCAAACCCAAACTATACTATCTACACACGGGGAGAAGCCAAAACATAACCAAAATATACAATCCACACACGCGACGAAGCAAAACCAAACCCAAACTATACTATCCACACACGGGGAGATGCCAAAACATAACCAAAATCTACAATCCACACACGCAAAGAAGCAAAATTAAACCCAAACTATACTATCCACACACAAGGAGAAGCCAAACCATAACCAAAATCTAAATCCACACACGCCAAGAAGCAAAACAAACACAAAATATACTATCCACATACGGGAAGGAGATAAACAAACCCCAATAATCTGCTATCCACACACGCGAAGAAGCAAAAAACATAACCATACTCTACTATCCACACAATCGTACGTGAGCTCATACAAAAACACACAAACACACACACATAATGACATTAGGAAAGGAGTGAATATTTATATTCACACTACTCCACATTCACACATTGGCAAATTGAATAGTGTTTCTTTTCTAGAGTTTTAGTTAGCCCATAAAAGGGCTGTTTTTTTTATAAACTCCAGATGCACCTGCAAACATACGTGAGGGCTTAAAAACCCCAATAATCTACTATCCACACACAGAATGGTGCCATAACTAACCACATAATCTACTATCCACACATACGATGAAGCCAAAACATAGCCAAAAAATACTATCCACACACGCGAAGTAGCAAAAACATAATCATAATCTACTATCCACACACGGGAAGAAGCAAAAATCAACCATAATATGCTATTCACACACGCGAAGAAGCAGAAACATAACCATAATATACTATCAACAAACGGGAAGGAGCAAAAAAATAACCAAAATCTACTATCCACACACGCGAAGAAGAATAATCTAACCCAAAATCTACTATCCACAAAGAAGGAAAGTTAAACACCACACACTGTACTATCTAACCAAACGTACGTGAGCGCTTAAAAATCCTAATAATCTACTTTCCACACACGGAATGGTGCCATAACTAACCACGTTATGTGCTATCCACACACGCGATGACGCCAAAATATAACCAAAATATGATATCCACACACGTTAAGAAGCAAAAACATAACCATAATATACTATCCACACACAGGAAGGAGAAAAACAAACTCCAAATATACTATCCACATAGAGGGAAGAAGAAAAAGAAAACTATTATATACTATCTACAAACCCCAATTTTTACTATCCACACACGGGAAGGAGAAAAACAAAACCCAAAATATACTATCCACACACAAAATGGAGAAAAACCAAACCCCTTTATATACTACCTACACATGGGAATAAGAAAACAAAAAAAAAAATGTGTATATACTAAAAATCCCAAACTATACCAGCCACACATGGAAAGAGAGAAAACAAACACCAAACATACTATCTACACATAAGGTAGGGAAAACAAGCTCCAGATATACTATCTACACAGAGAGCAGGGAAGAAAACCAAATCCCATATCTACCATCCACACAGAAGTGAGAATTAAACAAACAAACCCAATATATACTATCCACACAGAGGGAAGAAGACAAAATAACCCAATATACACTATCCACACAGAGGGAAGAAGAAAAAACCATATTATACTAACCACACAGAGGGACGAGAAAACCATTATATACTATCAACATAGTGAAGAACAAACAGTTTGCTTGGAAGCACCTAAGCCCTCCCCTACAATGACCAACTCTACCAATCGCCCCCCCACACACACACACACACACCACACACGCACTCCAAAAGCCATTTAACCCATTATTCTATAGCGTCAGTGTGTCGTTTTATGAGCAATCAAGACACAAAATGATGGATGAACAGACTGACTATTTTACCCATTTGCATGCCTAAAGTGCGTACGTAAAGGAAAAGACCCCTTCCATTTCAATTCTAACTAAACAATGACCCAGAAGGATAGAGAGAGGTGAAAGAGCATATATTCGTGCAATGTCAATAAAAACAAAACATACTATCCTTATTATAAAAGCTCAGAACTAAGAGAAACTTACGTTTTCTTTCTGGTTCATTCTCGTTTATCAGTTAGGATGAAATTTCACATCAGGGCCAAAACATCGGCTCAGATTGTCAATATTTCCATTTCCATCTCTTGACTGGCACAAGTTCTTCCTCATCTTCAATTTCATCTTCTTCTGAGTCCCTCTCCTCTTTCTCCTCTTATTTCTGTTTCTTCTCTTTTCGCTTAGGGCACACTGAAGCCCAGTGTCCTTTTGTCCTGACAAGGATAACAGGTATCTTGACTTTTGTTTCTCTTTCGTGGACGAAGCAGGTATTCTGGAGACAAATGCCCATTTACCTTGCAGATATAGTTAACCTCATCAGCACTTACACACTTTCGTTTGACTCTCATCAAATCAACGATCAGAAGGGGAAGTTTTGTTGCCACTCTCGCCTGCGAATTATGCTTTCTTACGACTCATTGCAAATGTTTGACCAGCAGGTCGATCTGTGCTGACTTCCATTTTCTTGATCGTTTGAGAGTTGAATTAATACTGTTCTGACTCTAAGACTTTCTCCCCATTTACAGGGACCTGCTGCGTGTGAAACCTAGCCAAATGAAATTTTGCAATAAGATGAAACGATTTCATTGATAAAGTATGAGGCAACGTTGTGCCGTATCGGCTCACACACGAACTGAAGTGTTAGCTGAAATATGTGCCCGCAATCTCGAAGATGACATAAGTGAGTTTGAGTCAACGCTCTCCATTTATGCCACAATACCTAGAGTATTGATTCACGCCAAAAAAAATCGTTCCGTCCATAAAAATATTACCACATTTGAGAAACGCAAAAATAAACTTCAAAAAAATTGAGAACGACGGCTTACATCTACAATGTGAAATGTTACGAGATCAAGTAGTGTGTAAAACTAAGATTAAATTTTTATATTGAAGACGAAACGATCTATTTTCCAATTAGAAAGCAAACATCAAGCAACAATGGCGATCCGTGTCACACACCACTTTTCAAAAAGTGTTGGTAGAGGTTTGTGAAGATGATAAAATTATCTCATATTCAAAACCATTTCCATCCACTACAGAATGAGATCGACAGATTGAGAGAACAACGGTGGCAAATGGTAAATCCAGTAGGATTACAGAACCAACATGACCAGTGAAGAGATAAATGTGTTTGGTACCTCATGAAGAATATTTTGTACGTTCTAGTAGACCCAAAAGTGACTTGTATAAAAATTTAGAACGATGACATACACCTACACGGTTACATTAAATGGTCTACATCAATGGTTGATATGTCTTTATTATTAAATGTTCGTACAAACGATATGTGTGTAAGCGAAAGCTAACAAACACAGGCACGCACACGCACACAGGTGTTACTGCATTGGTGACAGTAGAATGGGCCGTAATTTAGTCTCGAATGTTTTGAGAGATGGACAGATAGACTTAACATTATAGTGGAGAGAGAAAGAAAGAATAATAAGGAAAAACAAAAACAAATGTAGGACACCATTTTTGGTTTAGTTGATCTTGCGGTATTATAGCACAAAGATTATTGACACAACCATTCATTATATGTGAAATATGTTCCTTGTTTTCATTCATTCATTCGTCAATTTCATAAAAGGTAATGTGTTATTTATTGTCTACTGACTGTTTAACATTTGCTTAACATATCTCAGATTTAAGATATGTCCTGTGTTTTGCAGCACACGCTACAATGTTGCAAAGTTTTCACAAATCTAAGGGAAAGGGAAGAAAAAAACAGCACCATAATGCCCCTTGTTCTATCCACAGTCTAAACTGAGAGAAAATAGGTCGAACATTGTTACATATTTTCTGAACGTGTATTTTGGTTTTAAAATTTATAGTTAACCATGGGCAGGATTATACAGTGCAATGCCACTTGCGTCATTCTTGAACATTGTTAAAATTTTCTCCGAACTTGTGTTTTGGTTTTAGAATTCAGAGTTAACCATAGACAGGGTTATACAGCGCAATGTCACTCGCGTCATTCTTGAAAAAGCTTTCTGTTTGTTTCCTTTCTTGAAAAACGCTATATCAAACCGTCGAGTAGAGCAGACGTACTTTCCATATGAAATTGAAACTACAGTGAAAACGAAGAAGGAATGCATGGAGACTTGTTGTCGTAGATTGATAAAGACAAGTATATGAACGAAGACGTTTATTAATACGGACTTTAATAGATTTTACACAAGCCAGATCGTAAGCTATATCATGTATGGAAAAATTCTAAACTATTTTAGAGAGCAGAACAACTCATATTTTCCAGAGGATTGTGATTGTACATAATACACTAGTTCACTTGGGACACGGATTTTTTACGGGATTTATAGATATACTGTAAGTGTTAGTGAAATAATCTCAGTGAAAATGGAAGTAGCAACATAAATCTTGCCAAACTATGTGCAGCAGGGGGAACCAAGCTAAGTACCTACTTTAAGACTAAAGTAGAGGATAGAGTACTCATAGCATTTCACACCCCTGGATGTCAAACGATAGATTTTGGAAATGTAGCCAGCACGCCTAGGCAAACCGAAGTTCTGACTGCCCTTAAAGTAATGGGGATTGACATAGACAAGGTAGATGGCCTGCAGAATGCAGGCTATAACAATTACGTCATATATCCAAAGGACTTTGACACACCCTTGATAGGGGCAGACTAAATTGAAATAAAGGGAAATAAGGCAATATATACAAAACTGCACCCTTAACCAGAGAGACAGAGGCCAAAACAATAGATGTCTCAATCTCAATCCTCCCTCTGGAAGTAGAGAGCATAGAAGTGACTAACAAAGTTGAGCGTAAACTAAAAACCAAAGTCATGAGAGCAAAAATGACGACATTTTGGGGCTTCAGAAATGTAAAGAAAGGAGTACGAATCCTCACTGTGGCAAAAGAAGATGCCCCAAAAATTCCAATATTTTTATGTAATGGGATTTAGGTTGAAAATCTGGTTTCGGGGGTGCGAGAATTACTGGAAGTGCCATAGATGTCAGCAAACATGGCATAACCCCAGTGAATGCACAAACCAGAATTTACAAACAACAACAACAACTTACGCTAGCAAAGTTGCTAGTAGTCAACCAATAACCAACAGTGACATTGACACACAACTAGTAGATTAATACAGGAAATAAGAAAAGAGAGAAATGAAGGGGGAGACAAAACTGATATCTCAATAAATAACGAACTCATGATCTTACCAGAAATTGACGTAACAGAGATAAAGGACAAGTCACCAACACCTGAATGGGAGATAATCTTAAGTCCCAATAAAACAGAGTAAATACAATTTCCAACAAGGGAAACCCAATAACACTGACTAATATGTTCTTTCACCTACAAGAGGAGGAAAACTCCTTGGGAGACGAGAAGGAAATAACCGTAAGTGAAGAGTCAGAAGTGAGCATGAAACACCTGACCTCTACTCCCTTACCAAAATTGAGACTAAAAAAAGGAAAGCCTTCTCCAGGTCGAGTTCATCCCAGGAGAGAGGCAATAGTGATATAGAACATGAAAGGCCACAGACAAATTATGAAATCAAGGAGGATAACATCGGGGATAGGAGGAAAAGAATTGAGACAGGAAAGTGACAGTGAAGACCGGTGTCAAGTGGACAGTGACAATAAAGACTACAGTGAATATGACATTATAACAGGAATGGAAAATGAAACTGACTCAAAACTGACGGAACACGACAATGGAACGGAAATTGATACAGAAAATACCACAGACCAAACGAGTATAGACAGGACAAAAGACAATACAACGGAGGAAGTTACTCTAACATAAAGTAATAAAGAGGGGATCCAGCGCCCCCTCAAACAAAAACAAATTAATTATTAAAAAAACTAACATACATACTATACTTTTATAACTGTATTTTAAATAATAATCACGGTATATCCGAAATGCGGCAACCTCGAAGGAACATGAAAAATGGAGGGAAAAAACTTCCGTGTTTCATCTATAAATGTAAATGGGATAAATAAGGATAAATTAATTAAATTATGTAATAAAACCAATAATGACATTCTGTTTATACAAGAAACACATAATGGGTTCACTAAAGAATTAATGGCAATTTGTGAAGATAAAATGAATGGTGTACTGATTTTAAATGATTTTAAGGGGGAAGATGTAAGAGGAGTGGTAGCAGCGTTTATTAAAAATAAAAGGGGATTAAACTGGAAAAGGGAAAACGAAGGAGAATTTTTTAAAGGGAGGATGATCCATATTATAATAGATGTCCACTAACAAATATCGAAAACAACAATTTTTAGAAAATTTATCTAAATACATGGAAAAATTTACCATGGAAAATTTAATTTTAGGGGGAGATCTTAAATGGGTGGGGGACAATATAGATAGAGATGGGGAATTAACCACAAACGTTGTAAGGTTTAAACCAGAGCTGGAATTTATTTTAAACAAACACAAAATGGTAGACGTATATAGGAAATTAAGTTTACTTAGGATGGAATACACGTATGAATACAAAATAAACAAAGGGAGTAGATTTTTTCAATGTATTGTACCAATTATGAAAAAAACAAGATTTATAAAGAAGCAGGCATTACGGATTTTAAAGTTTCAGATCACAAGTTAGTATATTAAGAAATAGAATTGAAAAATAAACATAAATGGGGTGAAGGGAACTGGAAACTGAACAACAACATTTTGGAGGAGAAAAATTTTATCAAAGAAATTAAATTAGAAATATAAAACAAAATGTATAGAAGGGGAACATAATATTTTAAATGAATGGGATAAACTAAAAACTTTATTTAAAAAGAAAGCTATTATATATTCAAAAATTGGAAATGAAAAAAAATGGAAAAAGACGCCATTGAAAGACAGCTAGAAAAAAATTTATACAAAGGAGAGAGAAGAAATACTCAAAGAGAAATTAAAGGGATATTAGATGACAAAAACAAAGGGAGAGAAATAAGGGCCGGAAAATTTACCACAATATACAAAAAAGCGGAGGGCCTATATAAAAGAGAGGAGTTAAGAAGGAAGGGTGGAATATATTGAAACTTTAAAAGATTAATGGAGGAAATGAGGTATCCGACAGCAAGGAAATTGTAAAACACATTGAAGATTTTTATAGTAAGTTGTATACATCCCAACAAATTAATAACAACACAATAGAAGACTACCTACAAGGAATAGATTGCGAGATGATCTCATCAGAACACAAGAACTCGTGTGATGATTTCATCTCAAGAGAAGAAATCTTAAATAGCATAAATAATCTGACCAAAGGAAAATCTCCAGGCAGAGATGGACTCACCGCGGATTTTTATATGAAATTCTGTGGCGATTTGTCACCCATTTTAGAATGGTTATACAATAATATTCACTTGAAAAATGATAATATGACAGAAAGCATGAGGGAAGGGATTATAACACTAATATACAAAGGGAAGGGACATAGGGAAGATCTAACAAATTGGAGGACCATCTCCCTCCTAAATACGGATTATAAATTATTAAGTAAAATTTTAGCAGAAAGAATTAAACAGGGAATGGATAAAATCATAAACATAAATCAAACATGTGGGGCCAAGGGGAGGGACATTCAGAATAACATATTAAATATTAAAACATTATACAGGAATGTGGGCTAAAAGGTGCTATGGTACATTTTGACCAGGAAAAAACATCTGACAGATTAGAACACAACTATATGCAAAAGGTTTTAGAAAAATTTCGATTTGGGAATAATTTTCAAAATTGGACTAAAATCCTGTACAACAAAATAACCTCAAGAGTACAGGTAAATGGAGCGAACACGGGAACATTTGACATACAAAGATCAGTGAGGCAAGGATGTCCACTATCTATGCTATTATATGTAATAGCGATTGAGATCCTAAGTATAATAATAAGACTTAACAGTAAAATTGAAGGTATAAAAGTTCCAAATATAAAGGACGAAATTAAGATGCTACAACATGCAGATGATTGTACTAACTTTATAAAATATCCAAACTCCTTCAAACACCTGGAAAAGGAATTTGAAAAATTTGGTCAAGCTTCATGGTCTAAAATCAACCACGAAAAAACAGAAATATTAAAGATAGGGAACTGGTGGGGCAACTTTCCCGGACTTCCCAGCCCCCCACCCCCTTTTTTGCACCCCCCCCCCCCCCGATCGTCGAGTTAAGGCACTGGGAGTCTTTTCTCGGGAAAAGAGATAATCAGGAAAACTATAAGAACATGAAAAATAAAATAAAGGAAAATGTGAATATCTGGGCATTAACGCCATTATGTATAACGGGCCCAGGCGGCCAAAACATACATGTATTCTAACATAAACTATATTTTAAAATCTACATAAATAGAAAATGCCACATTAAATAAAATAGATAATGACATTATTAATTATATATGGGATTATAAAACCCACTACATAAATAAAGAAACTTTATATAGAGCGAGAGAAAGGGGGATTAGCATTACCTAATCCCATTTTAATTAAATATGCCAATATTTTAAATAGATTAAAATCTTAACCCAACCTACCGTGGGAAGGGATATATATATATATATATATATATATATATATATATATATATATATATATATATATATATATATATATATTGATATATTGGTACGGTTATACTATGAGGAATAGGAGGAGATATATCAAAATAATACATCTTTTTTTAAAAATGAGAAATACCTAGGAAGTTCAGCTTGTTATAGGATTACTAATTAAATATCGCGATAAAACAGAGTTATGGGAAAAGGATGAAAAGGATACATACCAATGGATAAAAGAAGATACAACAAAAAAAATGTAGGAGTAAAGTAGAGCAAGAAAATTTAGGAGTAAACCGGGACAAGGCCTGGGGGCACTGGCACAAATTATGATCACTTAAAATTCAAAGTCTTTGCTTCAAAGACATGCACAATACATGGTTGACAGGAGAGGTGGCAGTGAGACAGCACATGATCAGAATATCGCTAAAATGTCCACTGTGTAAGAACGCCCCTTTCAGCAAATATCATACTATGACACAATGTGAAAAAATAAAGGATGAAAGACTAATGTTAATAGGGGAAATATGTAAAAAAAAAAAGACAGACATAAAAGAAATAACATTTTATTTTTAGATGGGAAATTTGACAAAAACACTTTAAAAAATTAGAGATTACATTGTTGGAACAACGAGGGCATGTGGGCAAATAATAGTGATAGGGAGATAATTATGAAATAACTTGTCAAGAAATTGGAATCCTGAGGAGAGGAGGAGAAAAATGGGAGGGGGATGGGAGGGAGAGCTTCGGCTGGCTACCCACTAAGGGTGTGATACTGTCAGTGCGCAGGCCAGAGCCTCCAAAACATTCCCCGACCCAGACATGAGTCCCACTAAACCTTAGGATCCAATTTCAAAAATGTAAAATTTCAACTGTTTTAAATCCTAAATTTAATATAAATTTAATAGGAACCCCAACCCAATAAAAATTACATAAAATTTAAATTGTATAATTTTATTTAAACCGGAAAAATCTGAAAATTTCAAAAATTATGTGCGAAGTTTAACCGAGTTTAAAGTTTTTGAAACTTTAAATTTTATTTATTAAAAAAAATTTCTTCCCAAAATTAAACCTATATAGATAATTTTATAATTTACTAAATTATAACAAGGTTTATATAGGAATCCTAACTTATTGTAACTTTCAAATACCATTTGAACTTTCTAAAGAATCCTATGACGCTACATATTGGAAAATTCCAAAATATAATTACCTGAAGTAAGAAAGTACAGGGAATCCACAGGGAATCTATATGGGGAAAGTACAGGGCGATGGCATTATGGGGATGTCACATGGCGCTACGCGAAGTGGACAGGCCTATGAAAGGGTCTTGGAAAAACACCCCATATAGAATATAAACAGACCAAACAAACACAAATACAACAGTACAACCCCACTGACTCCTCTCTTTCTCCAACCATACAGCTCCCGCACTGTATGGTTGACCAACCTACAATCTTGTAGTTATTAAACAATTTTTGGAATTTTCTAAAGAAATAGTTTAAATACTCAAAGGAGGCCTAACTCGATTCGGGAGAAATACAAGGAATAAAGAAGTGTGGACCTTGAATCGAACACGGCCTACCTGTTTCCTTCTTTTTAGCACGTATTGAGAGGAACGACACATATTACCACTCGAATAAAACAATAGAAATATTTTTTTTTCATAACCTAATATATCACACCGTTCCGATCGCCAAAATTCTAAATTGAAAATAAATTAACGGAAAATAACATAAAATATATTGTAATAGATTTTAAATCCAAAGAACTGAACATACAGAAAATATAGCATATACACTATTAGCAGTAATACACATAGCAAACACTGAGACTTAGTAGAACCCTCGCAAAGGTCACAAAAATTACAAGGGAAGGAACTTCGAGCAAGGTGAATAAAACCAGGCTTGGACGAACAACCCTTTAGAAAACACTAGGGAAAAATAAATACCCCATCAAAAACTCAAATTAAATTTTTTTATCAAATTTCGTTAGAAATAGAACATACAACATATCTGAGAGGGTAACATACAAACTTAAAATACTTTTATATTTTTTTTTATTTAAGGGGGCATCTGTCTGGTGCCCTCCCCCCCCCCCCCCGATCTAATGTTAGAATTTTTCCGTGACACATTACAGTGCCAAAATGAAGAGAAAGCTACGATACCTGAATTGTACAAGCTCGTCAACTCAAGATTTTATTTCATCCAACGATTTACTGATTTACATTTTGTAAGGATGTAAAAGTTTGAATAAAAAATGACAAGACAAACGGAACAGTTCACAGAAATATGGAAATATGGTGACTACTGATCACAGTTTTGGAGAGGTATCTTCAAACAGGCACATATACCATTAGGATTTCAATAAAAACTACTATGACGAAGAGAGAGCGTAATTCTACTGTATAACATATCACGACACTTAACGTTTGTTTTTACAATATATTTTCCTTAAGAAAGATTCAAAGAAACACATTCCATTTAGATAATCACAGCCATAGAAAAATATACCATTATTAAATATCACCAGAGTGAACTGAAGATTATGGAAACTAACGATTCCTCCTTTTTTGATAACGTGGATGTAAAGTTCTCACAGAATAGTTTATCCCAATATGCTGTGATGTATTTGACTATAAAACTGACACAATTTCGGTGGGATATCCCAGCGTACGATTGTTCTTGCGTTAGTTTTACTTTTTTTTAAATTATTTTATAAATCGCCTAGCAGTGAAACACGACCTATCTCGACACTGTGTGAAGAGCTACTGAAGTCAATTAGTAGTGAACGCGTTAAGAAAATAAGTCTAGCCAGTTAAATCGTTTATGATGAGTGATGCATTGCTTTGTTCCAAGTTAGTTTGGAAAAATAATGCCTAAGCTCTTGCGTTGTTACCATTGCAGTGCAGACTGACTGGAGTGTGAACTTGCAATCCTGTGTTGTGTATTGTACCATTTCTTCTTACCACAGCATCTACTGAAAGGTCACAGTACTGGTTCACGTTCTGAAACTATCAATATCTTTTTACCTCACTTAAACATTTTGACATACACACTCACATCAGTAGAGTGAGAAGTCTTACTATACTGATTGGCATGGTTTTTTGTTTGTTTTTGTTTTTAAAAATTGTGACTGGGTTTTTTTTATGAAGTAAAGAAACTAAAGTACAGTGAACCTCAAGGATGATGATCCAAGCTGTCTGTCTATTGATGCGTGTATTTACTTAAGAAGAAATATGACCTCTAAAAAAAAACAAATGATATACGGCAAACATTATTAGAATGAACACAACGACAGCTAACTGTAGTAACAAAGGGGGCATTTTCCTTCACGTACGAGTAACTTCAAGTTTCAATCCTCTTTCAAGACAAATTTGTATCTTTTTGTAGGGCTTGAAATAAAAAACTGAACAAACTTAAGCACTTAGCTGTAGATATTTCCTCTTGCGGCAACAGACTATACAGCATAAATAATGTTACAACAATAGAAAGCTTTAAATCTTCTAGCAAAAAGAAATACAAAAAAAAATTGAATTAAAGATTAACGATGACTAACCAACAAAACTGAATATAACAAAGGCAATGACATGTGAAGAAATGCCTCTTACTTTGGAAAGGTAGACGAATGTAACCTGACATGTACCATCAACTTGAAAAACATTATAAACAGAGAGAAACCTGAATTCAAAATTCAGTAATTTTTTCAAAATTATTTCTGTTTCTTTTTTCTTTTTTTTTTTTTTGGGGGGGAAAGGGAAAATACACATCAAAGCTTTGATATTTCTGAAGAAAAAAAACAAACATGAGGGGATATTCTTAACTTTCTTAACCACCTATATATGCTTGGACTTGTCTGTGGGATATCCACAAAACAAGAAGTACAGATTTCTGGTCAGGGCCGCAAGTGTTTGTGTTTTGGAAAATGATAAAAATTAGATGCATAATTTTCTCGTGACACTTATAAAGTGAAGAGTCTGTGCAAATGTAAAAAGCCAAAGTCATATAACTTTTGTATTTTGTACGGCTTGTAATGATTTTCACTTTAGAAAATGTGAAGTATCACAAGTTTTTCTGTACAAACAGAAGTGGAACATAGGGGCTTGCAAGTAAAGAAAAACCCAGAAAGTTGGTGTCATCAAGAGTGCTAGAGACGATACTGTGCATTTAGGACACGTACGTACTCCAGAAAACCATGCTACTCGACTACGATGTCTCATTCTCTCTGTCACTTTTACTTTGTCGTTGAGCACTATGTCTACCAATCCTGATTTAACACACGTTTTCTTCATTTCTTTTTTTATATAAAAACTAAACCCATTTTTTAAAAAAAAACAACCGTTTTACGACAGCAGCTTCATTGTCTCCTGCTCTTACCACTGTTGCTGCACCCACAAAGGTGATATTTCCTAATACCAAAGTATGAGACAGAGCAAGTAAGTTGTGAAGTTTAGTGGATGTTTGTGATAATAACTTGTGATACTTCATGACTCAAGATATCGTGTTTTCCAAGAGTTTGCTGCTATATCCTTCATGACTCCATCATTTTAGCTTATGTGAACTTACGCTAAGAATGTTCATTTTAGCAAGACGAGCGAACAGTGCCTGACAAGTTAATATATATATATATAACATTTACATAGACCTAATAATCTGTAAGAAATAATTGGAAATGGTCTCTCCATTACGTCCAGTTTTAAACTATACGTTTCGATCTGTATCGACAATAAACATTGGTCCTATCAACCCATCTAATAATTGACTGGAGATATTTTGCATGAAACACAAGGAATGGAAATAGTCAGATATTTGTAAGACATAGCTTTTCTGTACCGCCTTTTCCTCCCATAATAAACTATTTGATATTCCCAATGGGAATAATTGGGAAGTATCAAAGATGTATGTGTGTGTGCGTGTGTGTGTATGTGTGTTTTGTTACTTGTACATCATAGAAAGTGTCTTGTGTACCATATTAAGGAACCCATATGTATACTTGTGATTGTTCACAACACATTTGCTACTGACGATATATGTAAGCTTAAGAGGCTTCATTACTTGATCATAAAAGGCCTTAAAATTATAGACTGGATGTGACATTAAAATGGAAAGTTAACAGTAGATTACGTAACCATACTCGATTTCCAATACCAGTATGTCACCTTGACATATTTACAGTTCCGATCTATCACCTTCATTTATCTTGCAAGAATCTCTTATTTGCTGCTGCTGATGATGATAATGTATCAATATTTAAATGATAAGTTTGAAGATGGGTTCCTTAATACGGCACATAAGACACTCCTTAATATCGTACACCAGACACTCCTCAATATGGTACACAAGACGCTCCTTAATATCGTACACAAGACACCCCTTAATATCGCACACAAGACACTCCTTAATATCGTACACAAGACACTCCTTAATATGGTACACAAGACGCTCCTTAATATCTTACACAAGACACTCCTTAATATCGTACACAAGACACTCCTTAATATCGTGCACAAGACACTCCTTAATATCGTACACAAGACACTCCATAATATGGTACACAAGACACTCCTTAATATGTAACACACGACACTTTCCTTAATATGGTACACAAGACACTCCTCAATATCGCACACAAGACGCTCTTTAATATGGTACACAAGACACTCCTTAATATCGTACACAAGACACTCTTTAAAATCGTACACAAGACACTCCTTAATATGGTACACAAAACACTCCTTAATATCGTACACAAGACACTCCTTAATATGGTACACAAGACACTCCTTAATATCGTACACAAGACACTCTTTAATATGGTACACAAGACACCCCTTAATATGGTACACAAGACCCTCCTTAATATCGTACACAAGACACTCCTTAATATGGTACACACGACACTTTCCTTAATATGGTACATAAGACACTCCTTAATATGGTACATAAGACACTCCTTAATATGGTTCACAAGACACTTTCCTTAATATGGTACACAAGACACTCCTTAATATCGTACACAAGACACTCCTTAATATCGTACACATGACACTCCTCAATATCGTACACAAGACACTCTTTAATATGGTACACAAGACACTCCTTAATATGGTACACAAGACGCTCCTTAATATCTTACACAAGACACTCCTTAATATCGTACACAAGACACTCCTTAATATCGTACACAAGACACTCATTAATATCGTACACAAGACACTCCTTAATATGGAACACAAGACACTCCATAATATCGTACACAAGACACTCCTTAGTATGGTACACAAGACACTCCTTAATATCGAGGCACTCCTTAATATCGTACACAAGACACTCCTTAATATCGTACACAAGACACTCTTTAAAATCGTACACAAGACACTCCTTAATATGGTACACAAAACACTCCTTAATATCGTACACAAGACACTCCTTAATATGGTACACAAGACACTCCTTAATATGGTACACAAGACACTCCTTAATATCGTACACAAGACACTCCTTAATATCGTACACAAGACACTCTTTAATATGGTACACAAGACACTCCTTAATATCGTACACAAGACACTCCTTAAAATCGTACACAAGACACTATTTAATATGGTACATAAGACACTCCTTAATATCGTACACAAGACACTCCTTAATATGGTACACAAGACACTATTTAATATGGTACACAAAGCACTCCTTAATATGGTACACAAGACAGTCCTTAATATGGTACACAAGACACTCCTCAATATCGCACACAAGACACTCTTTAATATGGTACACAAGACACTCCTTAATATCGTACACAAGACACTCTTTAAAATCGTACACAAGACACTCCTTAATATGGTACACAAAACACTCCTCAATATCGTACACAAGACACTCCTTAATATGGTACACAAGACACTCCTTAATATCGTACACAAGACACTCTTTAATATGGTACACAAGACACCCCTTAATATGGTACACAAGACCCTCCTTAATATCGTACACAAGACACTCCTTAATATGGTACACAAGACACTTTCCTTAATATGGTACATAAGACACTCCTTCATATGGTACATAAGACACTCCTTAATATGGTTCACAAGACACTTTCCTTAATATGGTACACAAGACACTCCTTAATATCGTACACAAGACACTTCTTAATATCGTACACATGACACTCCTTAATATCGTACACAAGACACTCTTTAATATGGTACACAAGACACTCCTTAATATGGTACACAAGACGCTCCTTAATATCTTACACAAGACACTCCTTAATATCGTACACAAGACACTCATTAATATCGTACACAAGACACTCCTTAATATGGAACACAAGACACTCCATAATATCGTACACAAGACACTCCTTAATATGGTACACAAGACACTCCTTAATATCGAGGCACTCCTTAATATGGTACACAAGACACTCCTTAATATCGTACACAAGACACTCTTTAAAATCGTACACAAGACACTCCTTAATATGGTACACAAAACACTCCTTAATATCGTACACAAGACACTCCTTAATATGGTACACAAGACACTCCTTAATATCGTACACAAGACACTCCTTAATATCGTACACAAGACACTCTTTAATATGGTACACAAGACACTCCTTAATATCGTACACAAGACACTCCTTAAAATCGTACACAAGACACTATTTAATATGGTACATAAGACACTCCTTAATATCGTACACAAGACACTCCTTAATATGGTACACAAGACACTCCTTAATATGGTACACAAGACACTATTTAATATGGTACACAAGACACTCCTTAATATGGTACACAAGACAGTCCTTAATATGGTACACAAGACACTCCTCAATATCGTACACAAGACACTCTTTAATATGGTACACAAGACACTCCTTAATATCGTACACAAGACACTCTTTAAAATCGTACACAAGACACTCCTTAATATGGTACACAAAACACTCCTTAATATCGTACACAAGACACTCCTTAATATGGTACACAAGACACTCCTTAATATCGTACACAAGACACTCCTTAATATCGTACACAAGACACTCCTTAATATCGTACACAAGACACTATTTAATATGGTACACAAGACACTCCTTAATATGGTACAAAAGACACTCCTTAATATGGTACACAAGACACTCATTAGTATCGTACACAAGACACTCCTTCATATCGTACACAAGACACTCCTTCATATCGTACACAATACACTCCTTAATATGGTACACAAAACACTCCTTAATATCGTACACAAGACACTCCTTAATATCGTACACAAGACACTCTTTGATATGGTACACAAGACACTCCTTAATATGGTACACAAGACACTCCTTAATATGGTACACAAGACACTCCTTAATATCGTACACAAGACACTCCTTAATATTGTACACAAGACACTCCTTACTATCGTACACAAGACACTCCTTAATATCGTACACAAGACACTCCTTAATATCGCACACAAGACACTCCTTAATAAGGTACACAATACACTCCTTAATATCGTACACAAGGCACTCCTTAATATCGTACACAAGACACTCCTTAATATCGTACACAAGACACTCTTTAATATGGTACACAAGACACTTCTTAATATCGTACACAAGACATTCCTTAATATCGTACACAAGACACTCCTTAATATGGTACACGTAACACCCCTTACTATCGTACACAAGACACTCCGTGATATCGTACACAAGACACTCCTTAATATCGCACACAAGACACTCCTTAATATGGTACACAAGACACTCCTTGATATCGTACACAAGACACTCTTTAATATGGTACACAAGACACTCTTTAATATGGTACACAAGACACTCCTTAATATCGTACACAAGACTCTCCTTAATATGGTACACAAGACACTCCTTAATATCGTACACAAGACACTCCTTAATATGGTACACAAAACACTCCTTAATATCGTACACAAGACACTCCTTAATGTCGTACACAAGACACTCCTTAATATCGTACACAGGACACTCCTTAATATCGTACACAAGACATTTTCTATGATGTACAAGTAAAAAAGCTTCATCCCTTATTCTCAAATGGCATTAAGATTATATAGCAGAAAGGAAAATATAACAGAAAACTTACTATACTGAGCAATGCCCTTTGTCCTTGTATATATTATCCAAATTGTCCATGATGATATCTAAGTATAGCAAGTTTTATTTCTTAATCGCTAACAGCTTTGAAGTTATAGCGTGAAAACACAGATTCTATGCTCCCTGTTTTTCTATGAAAAGATAGGAGAAAATATAATCAGGTGTAGTAAGAATAACAAGTAATTCATTAATGACATTTGATTATTCAAAGGCAAATTCATACTATGTCATCATATATCCGATTACTTCATCTGGGATTTGATCATGAAGGACTGGCCACAATGTGACAGAAAATTGAAACCGTATTTCCAATCTGGACAAAGCATAAAACAAAGGACTTGAAAAAGTAAATTTTAATTTTATTTTTAATCAAGATCTCTCAATTTCAATGACTCTTTTTCAAAGACCTAGGTGAAAAATCAATGACTTTCAAGGCCCTGAAATTAGATCTTTTTTTTTTTTCCAATGACTTTCAATGATACAGATGATGAATTCTACATGGGCTGCAATAGCCAGGGTCCTAAATCTAAGTACATTTCAATGCATTTTAGTGGGTACATCTTTTATCATTAAATGACATTGTGCACAGACTATTGCTGCTCAGATGACAGGCATGTTCCATATGATATAGTGAATGTCAAGTATTACATGATTATATTCTATTTCTTTATGGCAATATAACAGCCAGTATGAAGACTACATGTAAAACTGGTCTGTGATGGACAAGAGTGCAAGTAAAGTTGTAAATTATCTGTAATCTATGATTTATATACCAGAAAATGGTTTAATACAGTATGTTTTGTATGATCATATGAGAACTGAAAGTACATTATAACAATACAATTTACGACAAAACATCACAAATTAACACTTTTGTCTCTAGCATGAAAGACCATATACACTTTTAAACCTTCACTAATCTTTTGATCACAAGCTTCAGTTTTTTAATGAATTTATTTCTCCAGCATGTATCCTCATGTGCTGCTTTCGATTTCCACTGTCATTAAACATTTTTTCACATACTTTAGACTTAAATGGTTGTTCTCCAGTATGTATCCTCATGTGTATCTTTAGAGTTCCATTACAGCTCAATATTTCACCACACACTTGACACTTTGCTGGCTTTTCTCCAGTATGTATCCTGGAGTGTACCTTTAGACCATCAATCTGTCTGAATGTTTTATCACATACTTCACATCTGAATGGTTTTTCTCTGGTATGTATCCTAGTATGTACCATTAGACATCCACTCTGTCTAAAGGTTTTATCACATTCTTCACATTTGAATGGTTTTTTTCCAGTGTGTATCCTCATGTGCTTCTTCAGACTTCCATCCCAACTAAACCTTACATTACATACCTCACACTTATATGTTTTTTCTCCGGTATGTATGCTTGCGTGTGCTTTCAAATTTCTACGCTGACTAAACAGTTCATCACATACTTCACACTGAAATGGTTTTTCTCCAGTATGTATCCTCACGTGCTGTTTTAAATTTCCAATTTGACTAAACATTTCATCACATACTTTACACTTAAATGGTTTTTCTCCAGTATGTATCCTCACGTGCTGTTTCAGACTGCCACTGACAACAAAGGTTGCATTACATGCTTCACACTTATACGGTTTTTATCCAGTCTGTAACCTCATGTGTGCCTTCAGACTTCCACTCTGACTAAACTGTTCTTCACATCCTTCACACTTAAATGGTTTTTCTCCAGTATGCATCCTCATGTGCAGTTTTAAATTTCCACTCAGACTAAACATTTCATCACATACTTTACACGGGTATGGCTTTTCTCCAGTATGTATCGTCATGTGCCTTTTAAGACCATGATTGCGACTAAATGTTTTATCACATACCTCACACTTAAACATTTTATGACTCAGCTTTTCACTGTTACTAACATTTCATTAGTCATCGATCTTCAAAATGTATGTCTTTCTACAGCATGCATATGTCGACCTTCAATGCACATTATGACAAATTAATAAACATGACATTTGAATGGTTTTGTCTGCTCTATGCATTATCTTGAGAACACTTAGCCTTTCACTCTTAACACAGATTTTATCACAGACCTTTTATTTTAGTCCAATATGTATCCTCGTATTTTCCTTTATCGGTGACAGCTCCGCATCTGAGAAACAAACCTAACATCACTATATACCAACATTCCGCATGCAGATGGTATTGAAGCGTGTAAATATTTTCTTGATAACAATCCTAATAATAGCACACTATCTAGTGAAGATATTTGTAAAATAATAAAACTTATCTTCGAAAATAATTATTTTCAATTCAATAATACGAATTACATACAAATAATGGGTACGTCAATGGGTATTAATATGGCTCCTTCATACTATTCCCTTGCATCGATAAATTATAAAAGAATTTTCTTCAACACGAAAAGTTTAACCCATCTCTTTGGTTCAGATTTTTATACGACATATGTATGATCTGGAACCATTCACCTGAAGAACTGAAAAAATGTATTGATCTCCTAAATCACTTTCACCTGACGAATAAATTTACTTATAGGCCTAAGTAGTGAATAGGGATACCCTAGGGACTAGGGAACGTCCATGTTAAATTAGAGGGTTGTACCCTGGGGGACTATGTAAAATTTAACATTGGAGAAAAAAGTTTGTACCCTAGGGACAATGGAAATTAACATTGGTTAATAGATCGTGGGACTGTCTAGGGACAATGGAATTTAACATGGGGAATAGATCGTGGGACTGTCTAGGGACAATGAGAAATTTAACATGGGGAATAGATTGTGGGACTGTCTAGGGACAATGGGAATTTAATATGGAAAAATCTTGGGACTGTTTAGCCTCAAGGGAAAATGGAACAGGGTCGGGACCCTATTTTAATACGGTCCCGACCTGATGCGTCTATGGAAATGGAACAGGGGAAAATTGAAACAGGGAGGGTCACTATTTTTTAAATAAAAAAAAATAAATAAAAATGGGGAAGGCAATGAAAGTCAAGGTCTTTTCGAGACCTAGGAGTGGCCCTGAAAAGGGCCTTTGGGTTTTTTCTTCTAACTCCTCCACTTCTTCCACCAAGTTCTCACATTTTCCATTATTCCTTACTTCTTCCTCTTTTCAGTTTCTGTTATCTAGTCAGGATGACCCATCTCTCTAAATTTCTGTTGGATCTTCATCCAGTTGTTATTCAATCTTTCAAACTCTAATTTCTTCTTATTATTATCTTCTTCCTTTCTCTCTTTGCTCCATTTTTCTTTTCTTATTCCGTGGAATGGTGTGAACGACGAATACTGTGGGTTCTTATATAATAAGCGCGGACGTGAAGGAAAACATCCCCCCTAAAACCCAAAACTTATATTACCTAGATCATCACTTAAAACGCGCGGACGTGAAGGAAAACATCCCCTACTTTTCTCATTTCATATTATCTACTATCCACATACGTGAAGCAGCAATAAACAAACCCAAAATCTACCATCCACACAGGCAAAGCATTAAAATGAAACCCAAATCTACTATCCACACAAACGTACTTGATTACTTACAAAACCCAATAATCTACTATCCACACAAACTTACGTGAGCGCTTACAAACACAAACACATACACTCACACTAGAAAAAAAGAGTCAGTGTTTATATTCACACTACTCTACATATACACATTGGCAAATCGATTACTATTTCTTTTCTAAAGGTTTGGGTAGCCCTGAAAAGGGCTGTTTGTTTTGAACTCAGGGGCACCTGGTTAATGGTTGCACCTCCCCAGTCTGGCACCGCAAACGCATCTTCTACTCCAATCTCCTTTCACTCTTTTGACTGGGAGCGTAGAGGGAGGATGATTGGCTTCAGCACCCCAATCCTCTGTCTCTGGTATCTTGTAAGTCATCCTCTCTCCTATTTTCTTTTTCTCCTCTTCCCTTTGTCATCTCTCCTCCCCTTCCTTCTTTATCCTTCCCTCTTCGACTATGGCCTCTGCAGCCAGCTCATTCACTATACGCCTGGCATATTCCAGGTGCATCTGGAGTTCTAGAAGTTTTACAATCCGACTGACGACTAGTTTTCAATTTATAGTTAAAGCGCGGACGTGAAGGAAAACATCCCCCTAAAACCCAAAACGTATATTACCTAGATCATCACTTAAAACGCGCGGACGTGAAGGAAAACATCCCCTAAGACAAAACTTATATTACCTAGATCATGACCAAACAACGCGCGGACCTAAAAGAAACACTCACTCACTTTTTTATACTACCCATCACTATTCTAAAAATTTTAATTAATCACTTAAATATACTATCCACATACGCAAAGCAATCAAATCAAAACCAAAATCTACTCTCGACACACGTCAAACAGCAAAAAAAATTATCATTATCTACTGTCCACACAAACGTACTTGATCGCTTACAATCACAAACACATACAATCACACCAGAAAAGAGTCAGTGTTTATATTCACACTACTCTACATACACACATTGGCAAATCGATTGTTATTTTTTTCTAGAGGTATGGGTAGCCCTGAAAAGGGCTGTTTTTTTGTTTGCTATGGCGATCTTTTATATTCTAAGAATGCGACGTCCTCTGACGATAGGCTTTCTGACGATAGGTCTGCTTCTTCGGAAAGAGAAGAAGAATTCTTTGGTGTCGATACGACAGTCGACAAAGCCTCTGTCAGGTTCAGGTTGCTGCTGGTGATGTTGTTGCTGTTGCTGCTCTCTCTGCTGTTTCTGAAGTCTGTACTTCTCTGTCCATTCTTCTTTCTCCCTGTTAATTTCTTCTCTGAAGAGCTCTTCTATCAGGTCTTCAGTGACTTTTAACATTCTCACATTCTCTATCTCTTCTGGCTTCGGTATCAGACTGTGTCTGACCCTATGCAAATTCACGTAGGCTTCGTTTAGCTTAGCTAGTTTGGAGCACATCTTCGTAGGAGGATGAGTCGACAATGGATGGTTAGACTGGAAACTACCCCGGTTTTTAAAGTCAAAGCGCGGACGTGAAGGAAAACATCCCTACACGGTTTACGAGTCGGAACGTTCAATGAGTGTCATGAGAGGGATAGAGAGAAGTCAAAGAGCATGAATCAAGATTCCTATAGCCAAACAAACCACAAAGGCATTTTTTTCTTCAAAACACAACATTTTTTATTTCAAATCAATTAACACTAACAAACAACTATAACATTTTTTAACAATAACCATTTAATATAACATCAAACTTTTTTTTTCAAATCACAAACTTTTTTTTCAACTAACACATTATTTTGGACAGGGCTGACAACGTTGTGAATGAAATTGGGATTTCCACTGTTGGAAGTCATTAGGCCATTGATGGACACTACGTTTCCTAGCTTGAGACAAAAGATAAGCATAATGGTCACAAAACCATCGATCTACTTTCACATCGTTTCTAGAAGAAGAACGAGGATCAAAATGAGTCACTAAATGTTCTAAGGAATAGCCCCGACTGCAATGATGCAGAAAATACACACAATATTGCCCACACACCAAGAAATCTGTGCCTTGTAATTTCACATTATTGAATCGGGTGGTCTGAGCATTTCTTCTCATAAAGTCAATGATATCGTCTTCCAAAGGTGGCAATCCATAGGAATCAAAATATTCCACACATCCTTCTTGAGGAAAGTAGACGGCTACCCAGTGGGTTCCTGGGAGATGACTGTCGTCCGTGTTGATCACATAAGCTTGATGGTCTTGAGGTTTGCGATGAGGGAGTTCATCTTTAGCACAGACGACAGGATTCCAAGAAGCCGTGTACGAACTGTGGTTCAAAAGGTAATAAAGTTCCCAGGTATCCATTTGTGTGTTTTTCTTCTTCTTCACAGGTAATGATAAGTGATCAATTCGATCCTGACTTTTTGCTTGAACATGTCTGACAAGTAAAAGGCGTTTAGCTCCGACTTCTTATTCTGGTCAAAGAGAGATTCGATGCGACGGCACTCCAGAGACGTTAATGGAGGAGAAGAATGTTTATCCAAGCCTTTATACCACTCGTTCAACGCGAATTCTATCTCGATGAGACCCCAAGCATTGTCTAGATATTCGTCCAATTTTTCTTCTTGACTCAACATCAGACATTTGTCGTGTTGAATTTGACTGCGATGATCGTTGTGACATCCATAGCACTCTTCCTTGATCAATTCTTTCATTATATCTGCCAGGAATGTAGCAAAACAGGAGACTAAATGG
Source organism: Sinohyriopsis cumingii (assembly GCA_028554795.2). Classification (NCBI taxonomy): domain Eukaryota; kingdom Metazoa; phylum Mollusca; class Bivalvia; order Unionida; family Unionidae; genus Sinohyriopsis; species Sinohyriopsis cumingii. The sequence continues at coordinate 47,505,812 of CM068824.1, forward strand.
GCTTCTTGTTCTGGCCATCGGGACTTCATCATGATGGCTTCTTCGTCTTGGGATTCTTCTTCTTCCACGGTCTCCTCACATTCCGTGTCCAAAGTTTCTCCACTAGGTAAAGAGGAATAGCAGTCTTCCATGGCTTCTAATAATCTAGAATCACTTCTCTCAAGCTGTTGATTTCTATCGTATTATCAAATTCTGCATACAGGATGAGGTTCAGTGTGTTATCTGCAGGTGTTGGCTTTGAAAACTGAAGTTCCACACGAATCTGACCGGATTTTATAGGGTGGAAATGTCCCTCGTCGCTGCCTTGGTCTGGAGTGAAATCAAAAGCCCACAAAGCATAGCCTCCTGCATAATCATCGTACGTAATCCCGTGACTGGTGTTGGTTCCTAACTGTCGGGTAGCTTCGTACAGGGACAAGTACGATCTCAAGTAATTCATCTTCGTGGGACTAAAGTCAGGTTCGATAGGTCGGGTACACAAGGTCTTGCCATCGCGACTGACTTCAATTTTGGACACGTCGTAATGTTGAAAGTTGAAAGGATTTTCCTGGTAGACTCCGTTGAAGGCTGAATTCTTGACGATACCAAGGATTAAACGTTTGGGTAGCTGTCCTTGGAACAGATGATCTTCGATCATAGATCGCTGTCCAGCAGGAATAGTGAACGTTTTCACTTCCATGCGACGTATCGGATACTTGGCGGTCGTTCTGCTCAACGTGTGACTGACGTCGTTACCCACTTTAGGTAACACTTCCACGCGTCGTACGTAAAGTCGTGCTTCTTGAATGATAGTTTTGTAAGTGGAACTAGCAGCAGCCATCAAATGGAAAGCGGCACTGCTACGATTCAGTCTCAGACGGAAATCCACACCGTTCAGCAAATACTTTTCTTGTAACCACATGTCCAAATGCAATGATCCATCAGTTCTAAACTACGACTTTCATGAATTTTTGTTCGTCGTTCTAAACATCCCGTTGGATTTGCCTCATTCCCAACAAGTGTAAGGCCATCGAACTGAGTCGCTTTGTCAGGTTTCCATACCACGCAAGCATCCAGATGAGTGTTCTTGGCTTCTTTCCGTACGTCAAGAGATTTTCCAGGTACGCTCGGTAAGGGTAAGTATCCATGTTGTTGCTGACCAGTTTGTTATTCAAGTACAAGTCCACTTCGCTGAACAAGGAATGCATGAAATTATTGACGGGAGCTACTGCATCATCATCGCCTATGGGACCGTTGTTCGCTTCGGTACTTTGACTTTCAGGTACAGGTAACTGCTATTCAGATCGATGTAATCTTTGGGCTGACCTTTGATTTCAAACTCGATGGGAGCGGAATCCGTCAAAGAGGACACGGGATGAAATTCCACCCATTGGGATTCTTGCATCGTCATCATAGTGGGTAGCATGGCAAACAGATCCAGTTCCTACTTGGAACAGGCACAAGACTTTCGGTGCATCATTTTTTTCTGTTTCTCAATAATCAAAAACGTCTAAGTCTCGAACGGTTCTTCTTTTCTTTGTCTTTCTAGTTTTAGATGTGTGAAGTCTGGTGAAAGGGTGTTTTCTTCGTCGTCTCTTTCTGCCTTGTCCTTGCTGTGGCTTCAAGGAAATAGGAATGCCTGACTCGGTAGCATGCAGGGCATTTATATGTGTTTCTCGTCGACCCAAAAGGTCTTTACCCGTTTGCAACAAGGCATTTTTGCCTGCCCTCAACAAGGCTTCTTTGGGGTATTGTTTGTCGATGATGACATTTTGGAGAAATTCTTTGCCTTGCGTCAGTGCGGCATCTTTCAAGGGGTGCAATCCGAGTGTCACCTTCGGTTTCAACATCGGGGCCACCGAACGAAAGGCCGATTTTCACATATTTCCTAAACCGTGTCCTCGCTGTCGAGCAACCCCTCGGTACACTGGATACATGACTTAAGAGTCGTGAGAGAACCGTTTTCGAAAATGGAGTTTCACCGTGACTTTTCCTTTGGTGAATGAAATATTTTGTCCCAGATCTCCTTTTATAACAATGTTGACCGTGTCCAAATAAGACTTGCTGACAGGCAAATAATGAGGATGTACAAATGACTACTAATTCTTTTTTTTTTTGTTCTGCTTTCTTCCTCAGCTCCATGTCCCCGCCCAACATGGCAAACAATTCAGGACAAAATAAAAAAGACATGATTTTACCCCCCTCAGGAACTTTCATTAGGAATCGACGAGCTACTTTATGGTATTCCAGGGTGACACTTTTTTTGGCATTCTCCAAAGCTTTCCCATACACGACATTAAACCTGGAGGTTATGGTGCTGACTAAATGTTGACCACTAAAATAATAGCCTGGGGGAATGGACAAGTGATAGTCGGTCCAATTTTGATTTTTTATGTTAGGGGCTGTAAAGTTATATTTGACGTGGGTATCCAACTACAGTTGCAATTGTTCGTCATAAGCTTCCACCGTAAAAATATTTTGACTGGGAAGGACATTGAGGACTTGGGTCGGGTGAATGATTTCCACAGAAGCCACTTCCCAATGGGATTCGTGATCTAACTGGATGGCCTGAGGTAATTTGGCCGTGTAACAGCACTACGTGTTGTTGGGAAACACCTCCATGGAACTGTCACTGGGTAAGGTCAAGTAAAATTGGTTGTTATTGCTCATAATTCCAGAGTTCTGTGGCTGTCCGAGGGGTTACTGGACGTCAGAGGCGTGTCTCCGCCCAAAATTGGGTTGCTGTTGTTGTTGTTGGAGTGGTGACTGACACTGGCACTGGACACAAGGTTCCCGTTGTTCCCGTTGGAAGAGAATTTCAGGGAGGGATTGGGAAGCAGGTAACCGATGCAACTGCTCAATAAAATGGTCCACAATTGTTTGTCTCCTTGTTGCAAACTCAAATTGGCAATGGCTGCCCCGATGACACAATACACCACGAAGATTTGGCAGAAAAAGACGAGTTGCGTTTTAGGCACACGTCCTCCACACCACACCCACAAGGGATGTTTTTGTAAATCTTGCAGAGAAGAACTAGGTGAAGGAGTGGTCGACGTAGCTGCGTCTGTGTGAAAGGGCATGATGGTCACTTCTTTTTATAGTCGATGACTTGCGACGCGTCGATCCAAGATTTAAAACTGGGTGGATATCCTTTCCAACGGACTTGGACTTCTTTCACACGTCGTTTGCCCACTTTACGGGTTCTGCGTTCGAGAATGCTTTCGATGTCGTACACGTCGTCTTCCTTTTTGGTGACACGTTGTAACTCGGGCAAATAAAACATTCCTTTGAGCACTTCTCCGTTCATGTCTTCCAATTTATAGACGGCAGGATGACGACCATGCACTTGTCCAGTGACACGAAACAATTCGGTTGTCCAGTTAGGTAAGTAACCTTTGTCGAAAGTGCGTTTGGTTTTGCCAATGCGCACCCAATCTCCTACGGCCAACACTCCACTTTTCTTGGGGACAGCCCTCGTCGGGGACGTACCAAACAGGCGCTCAAACACCAGCACTTCGTTCTCGGGAGTCACTTCTTGCGGGGCACGTCCGATGCTTCGATGGTAAGATTGGTTGTACGCTTGCACCAGGTGTGGTAAGATGTCGATGTACTTCAGAGTGTGGTGATGCGTAAAATATTTCCACATGCGTTCTTTCAAAGTGCGTTGAAAACGTTCCAAGATGCTGGCTTTGGTTTCAGGATTCTCGGTGGTAAAAAAATGAATGTCACGTTTCTTTAATTCATTTTGGAAAGCTTGGTTCAGAAATTCGGTACCTTTGTCCGTTTGCCATCGAAGAGGGTGACGACCGCTTTGTTTCAACACCCGTTGCAGAGCTCGCACTAACTCACTGCTCGATTTGGAAGTCAAGGGTATGACCCAGGCAAATTTGGAAAAGACGTCGATGACACAAACAAATATTTGTAACCGCAATTGTAGCTGGCCAAATGAGAGACATCGGCTAAATCGGCTTGCCATTGATGATCGATGCCTTCCACTCGGGTGTGACTTCTGGAAAACTTTCGTCAAATGGGTTTGTGTAAAGTGTAGGTAGCTTGTTCTTGTAACCATCGTTGCACTTGAGGTAAACGGAGACTTTTCAGTCGAGTTTTGGCAGCACGATACAAGTTTTGAACTCCTGCGTAACCTGCAGGATGCGAGGGATCGTAGTAAATGCTGGCTAACACTTTTTCCATTTTTTGTTTGTTTGTTAATAAGACACCCACTTTTGGAGGATGCTACTCTTTTCTCTTGGGGTATTTTCTTGGATTGCAATGCTTTTCGTGTGCGACCAGCAATAGGTGTCGAGGAGGAGGATGTCTGAACAGGGGATATCGGTTCTTGTTTCATTTCTGTCTTCACCTTCTTTTCCTCTTCTGATGAAGAAGGGGTGGTCATCATCTTTTTAATCCATCCAATTCTGGAGGTAGGTGGTGTTGTTAACTTGCGTACTTTTTCTGGTGGAGTTTGAAACCCTTCTTCTTCTTCTCCTTTTTCTGTCTTGGTCACTGGTAGTGGTGGTGGTAGTGGTGATGGTGCTGGACTTTTCATCAAGGTCTTAAAATCTTTCAGAGTGGGAAGAACTGTTTTGTCTGAGGCTTTCTGGTGAAAGAGTTGCAGTCGTTGAAAGAGTTGACCGTACTTTTGCGATTTTTCTGTTTCGGACAAATCTTGGCGATCCATCAAGGTTTGCAATTCGTGTCGTAACTGGGACATCTCGCTCAAATTGGGATTGGGAGGTAAATGCGGGGTGCGTTGTTCTTGCCAACGATGGTATTCCATCCATCGTTTGTAAGGCACTAAAGCTAGTTTTCGTCCTTCCATGGGATGTCAGGGGTCGATTCTGAGATCTTGGGACTTCAGAGGGTCTTTTTATCTTGCTCCCATCAGTCCTCCCAACATGGTTCCCAAGACTCCTTTCAGTAATGGGCCTAATAAGAGGGGTAAAATTCCTCCACGTTGGAACAACATCTTCTTCGTTTGTCCGATGAGAATTTTCTTTTGAACCATTTGGCGAAGAACGTGACGATGTTTGCCTAATCATTGTTTCTGGTGTTTGGACAAAGGAATCATACCTTTCAAGACGTTCAAACAACATTCGCACACGGTATCGATGACCTCTTTGGAGGCCGATTGAATGAGTTTTTTTCGTAGGGGTGGAGAAGCTTTGGACAGGACAGATAACATGTCTCCATGTTTGACAAAACGTGGAGGCAGTCCTTTCCTTTTCTTTCGTTGGGGTTGTTTAGAAGAGGGATGTTTTCTGGAGGGTGACATCTTCAGGAGTACCAAAACACTGATACCCCTACTCGGTCACACACCTTTTTTATACTAGAACGCGTCGCCACTGGTTGTCTTTACGTCGTATTAACTTCAGGATAGGCATGACACGCCGTGCAGGGGTACGCAACGGACTAAATCTAGCCAGTTCTTGCTTGGACAAATCCAGTAAACTTTGTAACATGCCCGATCTTTCTTGAACTTTGATTTTGGGAGAAGGTACTTTGTAATCAGCAGCTACTGTCACTACATTGGAGGGTCCTGCCACTGGAGAAGTTCTTGGGGTCATCAACGGTGAAGTTCTTGGTGTGATCAACGTCTCCAAGTACTTTTCAGTTCTTGGTGTCATCAACGGAGAAGTGAATGAACCCGAGGCTACCGGAGACGCAGTCACCGACGTTGCAGGTCGTGGTTTGCGAGTGTAAGGTTGAGTCCTGACCGAAGTGCCTCTCTTGCGACTAGTTTTTTGTGGACTTTTCTTTTTCTGGGGACTTTTTCTCTGCTTCTTTTTCTGGGGACTTTTCTTTTTCCGTGGTGGTGTCTGGTAAGAGGAGGGTCCCGCGACTGGAGAAGTTCTTGGAGAAACGGGTCTCCTTGGGGACCTGGTCTTGACACCGTGGCTCTTTTTCTTCTTGGAGCTTCGTTTGACTTTTTTCTTGGGGAGAACTTTGGGAGCATTAGGATCCCATCTTAAGAGAGAGCGAATGATGATCCCTCCTAGAGTACCGCTCCCTCCAGGTTTCAGAATGATTTGTTTTTTGGTTTGAGTGTTGATGCGGGGATCGGCCAGTTGGGTCAAAGCGACTTTGTTTCGATCAAAAAGCGTTTGGTTTGATGAGGAATCTGAATGATCCCTTGTAGTAATTGACGTGCTGTCACTGTGAACCATCGTAAGACTTCTTTGAGACTAGCTTCTAAGACACGAGCCCGTATTTGTGGATTTTTTTCTCGACTGATGCCATACAAGTTTCGAATCAATTTGACGGGAAGATGCGACTGAAGGGACATCATGTTCAAACTGTGTGAGACAGACGAAAAGTGTCTGAGATTTTTATAGATTTTTTTGTAGGGGTTAAGTCGAGGACGGAGACGTGTACAGGACAGGCCCTCCGTCTTGGCACCAGTGGCGAAACAAGTGGGTACAAAATCGCAAATCATCGGGGGTCGTAGGTTTCAAATCGACGAGTAAATAGGCGTGTGGAGTTTGAGTGGCATCGTCTGAGTTAGCCAAGGCGTTCCTAACTGTTTTCTAAGACTTGCACTTGCAATTTATCTCGAGGGCTTTTAAACAAGACCACGTAATGCGCATTGAGACTGATGGTGCGATGGGCTTTACTTTGTTGAAACAAATTTTGGGTGATGTAAACGACACTGGCATTACGGTGATGCCCTTTGCGCGTGAACCACAGTTTAATTTCTTCTTCGTCTTCTCCTAACGGGTTTGACGGGAGTCAGAGACGATTCCGTCGTCTTCTTTAGGAATGCCTTCCACAAACATGATGGAATCGCCTTGACTTTCTCGCAAGAGGCTGTACGCCGATTGCCACTCTTTGTAACACCACACGATGCGTTGAGGTGGCCGATCGATCAAATGATGTTTATGTTCGATCAAACGTTTGACGAATTCGGTTTTGCCTGAACCGCTAGGTCCAGCAATGAGCATGTTAAAGGGATGGCGAAGATACAAAGCCTCCCAACTTGCACGATCTAAGTGTTAGTCGATGACTTTGACAGTAGAGGAAGAGGGAGCAGAGACAGCAGAGGTATCCATAGTGTTAGGAACGTCACTTGTGACACGAAAAACAGACAAGACAAGAGTTTATATACTTTTTCAGGACACGTTTATTGAATGTTTTAAACATGAACACGAAAGACAAAAATACATAAAAGCCAAAGGCTTAAGTACAACGATAAAAGGCACATGAAAACCATCAACGTGGAATAAACACAAGTGTCTGTACAACAAGTGTCTGTACAACATTTTTGGGGTAATGTTCTGACCAGTTCTATAGGGGGTAAGGTCACCCAAATGTCCTCCCGAAATGGTCTTTCAGGCATGTTCACGACAGTCCTGTCCTGGGTGACGGGTTCTTCTTCTGGCACTGTCACTAACACAGGTTGAAAAGTAACTTTTTTCCTTGAACAACTCTCGTGCATAATAGGCCACTTCTTGGGTCCAAGCCTCAAAACTCCCTTTTTTCCAGTCACGGACATCTGTCCAATGGGGGTGTAAGTCACAAGCTACACACACATCGTCATACACGTCTTCGGTAGCTAAAAGTTGACGAATCTTTTATTCCTGTTGAGGTCGAGAAGTATCCAGATGAAAACGCAAGGCTTTGAGCAAAAGGAGTCTTTCGTGACCATTTAAGGACATTTGGGTGGTAAGTACTGTTCGTAAAGAGTCCACAAGGAATCGGCTGGTAAACGAAATCCCACAAAACAAGTCACTAAGACATACACTATGCGTCGACCCAAATTGAATGGATATAGTTCTTGTAATAATTGATGGTAATGATCCACGGTTTGAATATGGTCACTGAGTTCCTTCCACGGAATCTGTTCAATCACATGTGATAAAAGTCGTGGCATGGCAGCCTGTTTTTATACTCTCTTTGTTTCGGAAACAATACACGTACTTTCTACCCAGAGATCTTCGTTCTCCAGTGGGAAATCTAAATCTTGCATACTGTAACCTAAACTTCAGAGTTCGTTTAGAAGGTTCCTCTTCCGCTAAGTAGATTCCACGTAAAATATGTTGGTAATCCTTTAACTTGTCTTCCTCAATGCGTTGCACTAGGTGAATCTCGAAGTAACCAAAATGATGAACACGTGGATCATCGGTGGCCTGGAAGTATCGAACAAGGTCTGACCATTGAAACAATTTCTGACGAATCAGTTCTCTTATACCATTCAGGTACCAGTGGTTAAAGATCTGGTGAGGTAACGGATGCAACTGTTCTTTACGTTTGACTTTTATTTTGACCAGCTCTGGTAAATGCGTTCTCTCAACTCCACAGGCAAAGCACTAATGTTCTCTTGTAAAGTAGCCATGAATAGGTCATACTAAATCCTCTTTCTGACACAAGAAATGTACCGTTTGCACAGACATGGTTTTAATTCATTGTCGAATCTAAATCGTTTAATCACTAATTTACACATTACAATTCGTTCAGAAGTTTCCTCTTTCACTAAGTTGACATTGTGTAAAAGATGTTGGTAATTCGTTAACTCTTCCTCTGGAATTCGATGCAGTAAGTTTACAATGTAGTAGATAGAATCATCAATAGCAAACCAATCCTTTTTAAAACTAGGGGATCGTTGATCAATGTCTGTCCAATGGAACACTTTCAACTGAATCAGTCCTTGTATAGCATTCAGGTACCAGTGGTTCAAACACCGGTGACGTAACGGATGCAATTGTTCTTTACATTTGACTTGTATTTTGACCAGCTCTCGGTAAATGCGTTCTCTCAACTCCACAGGCAAAGCACGAATATTCTCTTGTAAAGTATCCATTTAAATATATTGTCCTACTAAGGGTAAGTAATGACAACTGGGAGACTATCGAGCATGTTCCAGGTAGGCTGAATCTTGCGGTTCCCAGTAGTGAAGTGACACACCGCAACTGAAGCACTTGACTTTATCCCCTTCGTCCAAGTAGTAAAATCCGGCTCTGGCTAATTCTTCGGGGGTCGGTCCTCCCAGATACTTAGGCCATTTTCCTTTGAACGATTGAAAACGATTTTCAAAGTTGCAGTATTCTGACAAACACACAGGGAACGAATATTTGTTTTTCACAGGTTCATTTCGATGAGGGTTGGGTGACATGGACAGGAGTTTGCTCAGGGCTGGATGACATCCGTAGGGAGGCAGACGTGGAGGTGGACATCCACCTTTAAAACTAAACCCAGTAAAGTGTCCAAGAGGACGAGCGGCATCGCGTTCGCATCCCTCAGGTTTGGCACGCACAGCATCACTTTCCATGATAGGGGTAGTGCGAACAAAGTTCCCATGATGCTTTACGGCATCGCTAAGGTCACAGCGTACAGCATCGTTCCCATCGCGTGGCTCACAATCGCATTCCACTTCAGAAGTCCCACACTTGAAGTGTACCTGTCTGAATTTGTTTTGTGTTTCTCTGAAAGTATTCATCTTGTTCGCTTGGTCTTGGTAGTCAAAATGAACTATCGATCTTGACCATAGACCCTTTTTATACTAGTCGCAATGCAGCCTCAAGCTTGTACATCGTTCCTTTTTTATGTCTTGTTTTGGAAGGTACCGTTTCTAAGGTACCGTCATCATTGTACCGTAATGTCATGGGTGGAAAGGCTATAGAAAGGTAAAGGCAGTGCGGAGACCATCAAGTGTGTTCCAGAATAACTGAATCTTTATAGATACATACATCCGTTCGTAAGTTCAGACCACAACTGAAACACTGTACTTCGTATCCCAATCCAGTCTCAGGTACCAAGTAGACAAATCCTGTTCTAGCTAAAACATGCCAAGTAGGTAATCCTTTCCTATCAGTAGGCCATTTTTGAAACGTGTCCAATCGACGGGCACACTCACAATAGTCAGGCAAGAAGACCGGAAAATGGTAGGGTTTGAACTTGGAGTTCTCACTGGATTTCTCACTCGATTCTTTCTGTGTCATCCTTCTGGTGGGTGGCTATCCTCTTACAACCAATGTTTTATACCGACATGTCCATACGGTAAGGTGAAATGATTGGGAAGCCGCACTCGCTTCTGGTACACGATTTGATAGACTTTTTCCAAGGGTCGACTGACGATGTGGTGGGTGGGTAAACGTATAATTTTGTTGGGCTGATAGGTGGTCACTTTAAAGTGTTCATCTTCTCTAGACTGCAAGACTTCTTTCAATACGTCAAAGTTCACCACTCGACTGGTACGATAATTCAGAATCAATCCTTTCACTTTACACTTCGTGTGCACTTCTCCTTGTTTGTCCCGGTATTCGTAGCCGTAATTTTTGGACCGCCACTGATGAAACTTAGAATCTTGTGGTCGGGGTGCTCGTCTGTCCAGGCTCCTAAACGGTGTCCTTCAATGTCAGGGTGATGTTGACTCGGGTGATCGATGTAAATGCAACTGTCTGTGTCAAAGTACAGGACACGTTCCCCTAACAGTTCTAAAGCTTCGTACAATTTTAAGCGAGCATGAGCTGTCACGTAAGCCGCAATGATGACATTTCTAAAGGGGTCGTCTTGTACAAAGTCCAGATCTTCTTCGTAATTACCCAAGATCAAATTCTCGCGAACGACGTCCACGTGTTTCATGAATTTGGTGTTGTCGTGAAACATCTGGAAATAGCGGGAAGATTCTGTCAAATATTCCGTCTTGGGTAAACACGGTCGTTGTGCCATTTTGCCCCAAAACAATTTAACATCACTTTGGCAAACGATCGCCTGCCTTCGTTTTTCTCGATGTGATCTAAAGTAATGCCTTCTTGTGCCCAGTATTTCTCTTTGAATTGTATTTGGTCTTCGGGAGTGTGACACCAGGAAGGATAGCCACTGGCTTCTTGCTTCAGTTTTAAAAAGGCATCCACGTAGTCTGCGAAAATGCCTTTCTGCGTGGGGTCTCCCTTGTGGTATTGTTGTGTCTTGGGAAAGTGGCAAATTTCGTATACTTCTAACAGTTGGTATCCCATGTCCAGAGCTTTGAACAATTCTACGCTGACCCACGTCCCCGTCAAGGCTCGTTCTTTCTGGGTGTGATGACAAGGCTGATCTTGGTTGCACGTTTCGGCACAATTACGGCACAAAGGAAACATCAGTTTGCCTTGGCAATGGTGAGGTAAGACGGGATGGTATAGGTTCGTGGGAGGCAAAACTTTGCACTTGATCAAGCCTTCGTATTGTCGAATGTTTTTCAGGTCGATGTGTTCGGTGAACAATTGTGGGTGCCTGCAGGAAAGCAACAATGTTTTCAGGCATGAATCGTTGCCGGTAGACTAAGGAACACGCTTTGGCAATGGTGCAAGCTTCTTTCAAAGGATAGACCCCTCCGTGTTCCATGAACAGTTCTCGAAATTTTCCACAGCATCGACGTAAAATGTCCACGTCGGAACGACAATACTTTAGCATTTCTTCCTGAAAGTCGAAGGGGTCCGAGGCGTGAGCCTGGTACCAAGCATAGAAAGCTTCTCGTTGTTCGGTACGCATGTTGTCGCGGTCGTAATAGTGAGCCTCAGGCAAATGGGGTAGAACGGCGTGTTGATTGGCTTCCGTAGTGAAAAAGTGTGGAAAGTACCCTTTAGCCATTTCTGTCATTCCAAACGTTTTAGGCATTCGACTCAAAGGCATGGCCAAGTAACTCATCGAATCTTTAAACTGCACTTGTCCCACTTGCATGAAAATGATTTTGGCTCCGTTCAAAGTGACTTTAGGACGCTCGGTGCCATGTTCCTTATAGTATCTCAAAAGAAACTGTCCATCGTATCCGGAGAAATTGTGAGCCATCACCGTGGCATGGCGATGACAATCTCCGTAACGTTCGATGTCCTCTTGGCTCCACGTCTTGTCGATGGGGTCTAAGACCCATCGAGCAAAATCGGCTAACGTGTTCGGTCCTCGAAATATTTTATCACGTCCTACCGGAATCTTGTTGCAGTGAGGGCAATAACTCACGATAGGTTCTTGAATGCACTTTTCGCACGCTCGATGAGCCACGCAGAAATTAGGAATGTGAATGCCGGTCTCTTGCATGCATTCGAAATCGAAAAAGATGAAATTGCCTTTCTTCTTCTTCTTGTGGTCCTCATCTTTCTCTGGTTGGGGTTGGTATTTTTGCACGTAGCATTGGTGTTCCAAGTCCACGATGTGGTGACAAATGTGACATTTTTTCTTTCCTGAACATACGTGTGCCTTGGTACTGTTGGTACATAGACCTTGTCCACACGTAGGGCACAATCTCAGCAGTTGACAAGCACATTTCTTCTGTGAACCTTGCGTCTTCAATTGTTGTTGGTAACAGGTAGGGCTGACAAACGTGCACAGACAAGCTGGACAATGCACTGGTTCTTGCCTTTCGCTCAGACAGGGTGGAGAGGCCAAACATCCTGAGCATTTCCATCCGCAATGTTTGTGTTGCTCTCGATTATTATAACCATAGTCACATTTCTCACAGTAATAACCGTATCCCAGGAATGAGGTGATACTGGTAATGGTATCGAAATGGTCATCGTGATGATAGAGGTGAATGTATTTTCCATCCTTAAAATCTTGGCCTCGAAACAACAGAGGCCCGCGCACTTCTTGAGGGTGCACTTTCAATGTGTAGCGTGGAGCTAGGACATCTTGCAATTTTTTCATTTTAGGAATGCCACAAGGTTTGTCTTTGGGCAAGTCGGCTTGTTGCAACAGAAGTTCTGCTTCGTTTCGTTGTTTGGCTCGGTTCGATTTTCGAATGTTCTCCCAGGCCCTTTTCCATTCTACCGTGTAGTTCTTGTCGGCATAGATTCGTCCCACCACGATAGCCCTGGCTAAACACATCTGGTCTTGAGGGTTGTTAATTCGGACGAGACTTGTTTTGGTGCTGCGAAGCTGGTCCACCAATAACATCTTTCTGCATCCAGTCCCTTGAGGAGGAGAGACGTGGGTCATGTCCAGTGTGGCTTTTCCATCGGTGATGTCAAACGGGTCATTGGATTCTTGCACGTCTTGAATTTTGTCCATGACTTTGGAAGCGGTCAATTCTGCAGGGCTACTAAACTCAATCCACAGAGTACTTTCTCCCAAAATCAAAGTTCAAGAAAGATCGGGCATGTTACAAAGTTTACTGGATTTGTCCAAACAAGAACTGGCTAGATTTAGTCCGTTGCGTACCCCTGCACGGCGTGTCATGCCTATCCTGAAGTTAATACGACGTAAAGACAACCAGTGGCGACGCGTTCTAGTATAAAAAAGGTGTATGACCGAGTAGGGGTATCAGTGTTTTGGTACTCCTGAAGATGTCCAACGTGGAGGAATTTTACCCCTCTTGTTAGGCCCATTACTGAAAGGAGTCTTGGGAACCATGTTGGGCGGACTGATGGGAGCAAGACAAAAAGACCCTCTGAAGACCCAAGATCTCAGAATCGACCCCTGACATCCCATGGAAGAACGAAAACTAGCTTTAGTGCCTTACAAAACGATGGCAAGAACAACGCACCCCGCATTTACCTCCCAATCCCAATTTGAGCGAGATGTCCCAGTTACAACACGAATTGCAAACCTTGATGGATCGCCAAGATTTGTCCGAAACAGAAAAATCGCAAAAGTACGGTCAACTCTTGCAACGACTGCAACTCTTTCACCAAAAAGCCTCAGACGAAGCAGCTCTTTCCACTCTGAAAGATTTTAAGACCTTGATGAAAAGTCCAGCACCATCACCACTACCACCACCACTACCAGTGACCAAGACAGAAAAAGGAGAAGAAGAAGAAGGGTTTCAAACTCCACCAGAAAAAGTACGCAAGTTAACAACACCACCTACCTCCAGAATTGGATAGATTAAAAAGATGATGACCACCCCTTCTTCATCAGAAGAGGAAAAGAAGGTGAAGACAGAAGTGAAACAAGAATCGATATCCCCTGTTCAGACATCCTACTTCTCGACACCTATTGCTGGTCGCACACGAAAAGCATTGCAATCCAAGAAAATGCCCCAAGAGAAAAAGAGTAGCATCCTCCAAGAGTGGGTGTCTTATTAACAAACAAACAAAAAATGGAAAAGGTGTTAGCCAGCATTTACTACGATCCCTCCCATCCTGCAGGTTACGCAGGAGTTCAAAAATTGTATCGTGCTGCCAAAACTCGACTGAAAAGTCTCCGTTTACCTCAAGTGCAACGATGGTTACAAGAACAAGCTACTTACACTTTACACAAACCCATTCGACGCATGTTTTCCAGAAGTCGCACCCGAGTGGAAGGCATCGATCATCAATGGCAAGCCGATTTAGCCGATGTCTCTCATTTGGCCAGCAACAATTGCGGTTACAAATATTTGTTTTGTGTCATCGACGTCTTTTCCAAATTTGCCTGGGTCCTGCCATTGACTTCCAAATCGAGCAGTGAGTTAGTGCGAGCCCTGCAACGAGTGTTGAAACAAAGCGGTCGTCACCCTCTTCGATGGCAAACGGACAAAGGTACCGAATTTCTGAACCAAACTTTCCAAAAAGAATTAAAGAAACGTGACATTCATTTTTTTACCACCGAGAATCCTGAAACCAAAGCCAGCATCTTGGAACGTTTTCAACGCACTTTGAAAGAACGCATGTGGAAATATTTTACGCATCACCACACTCTGAAATACATCGACATCTTACCGCACCTAGTGCAAGCGTACAACCAATCTTACCATCGAAGCATCGGACGTGCCCCGCAAGACGTGACTCCCGACAATGAAGTGATGGTGTTTGAGCGTCTGTTTGGTACGTCCCCGACGAGGGCTGTCCCCAAGAAAAGTGGAGTGTTGGCCGTAGGAGATTGGGTGCGCATTGGCAAAACCAAATGCACTTTCGACAAAGGTTACTTACCTAACTGGACGACCGAATTGTTTCGTGTCACTGGACGAGTGCATGGTCGTTATCCTGCCGTCTATAAATTGGAAGACATGAACGGAGAAGTGCTCAAAGGAACGTTTAATTTGCACGAGTTACAACGTGTCACCAAAAAAGAAGACGACGTGTACGACATCGAAAGCATTCTCGAACGCAGAACCCGTAAAGTGGGCAAACGACGTGTGAAAGAAGTCCAAGTCCGTTGGAAAGGATATCCACCCAGTTTTAATTCTTGGATCGACGTTTCGCAAGTCATCAACTATAAAAAGAAGTGACCATCATGCCCTTTCACACAGACGCAGCTACGTCGACCACTCCTTCACCTAGTTCTTCTCTGCAAGATTTACAAAAACATCCCTTGTGGGTGTGGTGTTGAGAACGTGTGCCTAAAACGCAAATCGTCTTTTTCTGCCAAATCATCGTGGTGTATTGTGTCATCGGGGCAGCCATTGCCAATTTGAGTTTGCAACAAGGAGACAAACAATTGTGGACCATTTTATTGAGCAGTTGCATCGGTTACCTGCTTCCCAATCCCTCCCTGAAATTCTCCTCGAACGGGAACAACGGGAACCTTGTGTCCAGTGCCAGTTTCAGTCACCAATTCAACAACAACAACCCCATTTTGGGCGGAGACACTCCGCTGACATCCAGTAACCCCTCGGGCAGCCACAGAACTCTGGAATTATGAGTCACCAAAACCAATTCTACTTAACCTTATCCAGTGACAGTTCCATGGAGGTGTTTCCCAACAACACGTTGTGCTGTTACACGGCCAAATTGCCTCAGGCCATCCAATTAGATCACGAAGCCCACTGGAAAGTGGCTTCTGTGGAAATCATTCACCCGACCCAAGTCTTCAATGTCCTTCCCAATCAAGACAAATTTGAGGTGGAAGTTCATGACGATCAATTGCAACTGTACTTGGATACCCATGGCAAATATGACAAGTAAGCACCTATCATAAAAGATCAAAAGTGGACCACCTATCTCTTATCCATTCCCCCAGGCTATTATTTTAGTGGTCAACATTTAGTCAGCACCATAGCTTCCAGGTTTAATGCCGTGTTTTTAAAAGCTTTGGAGAGTGTCAAAAAAGTGTCACCCTGGAATACCATAAAGTAGCTCGTCGCTTCCTGATGAAATTTCCTGAGGGGGGTAAAATCATGTCTTGCTTATTTTGTCCTGAATTGCTTGCCATGTTGGGCGGGGACATGGAGATGAGAAAGATAGTAGAACAAGAACAAAACTGATTAGTAGTCATTTACGACAACGATTCTTTTGCCAAGTATTTTCGTACCCCGGTAGAACTGAACCAAGGACTGAATTTGATCTTTGTGTACTCCGATATGGTGGAGTACAACGTGGTGGGACACACCTCTGTGCCATTACTGCGTGTCATTCCTTTCAAAGTGGATTCTGCCACAGTCGCTGACGAGGAAGGTGGAAACACCTATCGCGTCCATCGCGAATTTGTACATCCTCATTATTTGCCTGTCAGCAAGTCGTATTTGGACACGGTCAACATTGTTATAAAAGGAGATCTGGGACAAAATATTCCATTCACCAAAGGAAAAGTCACGGTGAAACTCCATTTTCGAAAACGGTTCTCTCACGACTCGTAAGTCATGTATCCAGTGTACCGAGGGGTTGCTCGACAGCGAGGACACGGTTTAGGAGATATGTTATAATCGGCCTTTCGTTCGGTGGCTCCGGTGTTAAAACCGATGGTGACACGCGGATTGCACCCCTTGAAAGATGCGGCATTGACTCAAGGCAAAGAATTTCTCCAAAATGTCATCATCGACAAACAAAATCCCAAAGAAGCTTTCTTGAGGGCAGGCAAAAATGTCTTGCTGCGGACGGGTAAAGACATTTTGGGTCGACGAGAAACTCCTATAAATGCCCTGCACGCTTCCGAGTCAGGCATTCCCGCTTCCGTGAAGCCACAGCAAGGACACGGTACAAAGAGACGACGAAGAAAACACCCTTTCACC
The DNA here is from genome assembly GCA_028554795.2 of Sinohyriopsis cumingii. Lineage (NCBI taxonomy): Eukaryota > Metazoa > Mollusca > Bivalvia > Unionida > Unionidae > Sinohyriopsis > Sinohyriopsis cumingii. The sequence continues at coordinate 47,522,628 of CM068824.1, forward strand.
AGACTTCACACATCTAAAACTAGAAAGACAAAGAAAAGAAGAACCGTTCGAGACTTAGACGTTTTTGATTATTGACAAACAGAAAAAAATGATGCACCGAGAGTCTTGTGCCTGTTCCAAGTAGGAACTGGATCTGTTTGCCATGCCACTCACCATGATGACGATGCAAGAATCCCAGTGGGTGGAATTTCATCCCGTCTCCTCTTTGATGGATTCCGCTCCCATCGAGTTTGAAATCAAAGGTCAGCCCGAAGATTACATCGATCTGAATAGCAGTTACCTGTACCTGAAAGACAAAGTAACCGAAGCGAACATCGGTCCCACAGACAACGATGATGTAGTAGCTCCCGTCAATAATTACATGCGTTCCTTGTTTAGCGAAGTGGACTTGTACTTGAATAACAAACTAGTCAGCAGCAGCATGGATACTTACCCTTACCGAGCGTACCTGGAAAATCTCTTGACGTACGGAAAGAAGCCAAGAACACTCATCTGGATGCTTGCGTGGTATGGAAACCTGACAAAGCGACTAAGTGGGAAACGACGTCAGTCACACGTTGAGCAGAACGACCGCCAAGTATCCGATACGAAGAGTGGAAGTGAAAACGTTCACCATTCCCACTGGACAGAGATCTATGATCGAAGATCATCTGTTCCAAGGACAGTTACCCAAACGTTTAATCATTGGTATCGTAAGCAATGCAGCTTTCAACGGAGTCTACCAGGAAAATCCTTTCAACTTTCAACATTACGACCTGGCAAGACCTTGTGTACCCGACCTTTCGAACCTGACTTCAGTCCCACGAAGAATTACTTGAGATCGTACTTGTCCCTGTACGAAGCTACCGGACAGTTAGGAGCCAACACCAGTCACAGTATTACGTACGACGATTATGCAGGAGGCTACGCTTTGTGGGCTTTCGATTTCTCTCCAGACCAAGGCAGCGACGAGGGATATTTCCACCCTATAAAATCCGGTCAGATTCGTGTGGAACTTCAGTTTTCAAAGCCAATACACGCAAACAATACAGTGAACGTCATCCTGTATGCAGAATTCGATAATACCATAGAAATCAACAGTTTAAGAGAAGTCATTCTAGACTATTAGAAACCATGGAAGACTGTTATTCCTCTTTACCTACTGGAGAAACTTTGGAGATGGAATGTGAGGAGACCGTGGAAGAAGAAGAATCCCAAGACGAAGAAGCCATCATGATGAAGTCCCGATGGCCAGAACAAGAAGCCCATTTAGTCTCCTGTTTTGCTACATTCCTGGCAGATATAATGAAAGAATTGATCAAGGAAGAGTGCTATGGATGTCACAACGATCATCGCAGTCAAATTCAACACGACAAATGTCTGATGTTGAGTCAAGAAGAAAAGTTGGACGAATATCTGGACAAAGCTTGGGGTCTCATCGAGATAGAATTCGTGTTGAACGAGTGGTATAAAGGCTTGGATAAACATTCTTCTCCTCCATTAACGTCTCTGGAGTGCCGTCGCATCGAATCTCTCTTTGACCAGAGTAAGAAGTCGGAGCTAAACGACTTTTACTTGTCAGACATGTTCAAGCAAAAAGTCAGGATCGAATTGATCACTTATCATTACCTGTGAAGAAAAAAGAAAACTACACAAATAAATGGATACCTGGGAACTTTATTACCTTTTGAACCACAGTTCGTACACGGCTTCTTGGAATCCTGTCGTCTGTGCTAAAGATGAACTCCCTCATCGCAAACCTCAAGACCATCAAGCTTATGTGATCAACACGGACGACAGTCATCTCCCAGGAACCCACTGGGTAGCCGTCTACTTTCCTCAAGAAGGATGTGTGGAATATTTCGATTCGTATGGATTGCCTCCTTTGGAAGACGATATCATTGACTTTATGACAAGAAATGCTCAGACCACCCGATTCAATAATGTGAAATTACAAGGCACAGATTCCTTGGTGTGTGGACAATATTGTGTGTATTTTCTGCATCATCGCAGTCGGGGCTATTCCTTAGAACATTTAGTGACTCATTTTGATCCTCGTTCTTCTTCTAGAAACGATGTGAAAGTAGATCAATGGTTTTGTGACCATTATGCTTATCTTTTGTCTCAAGCTAGGAAACGTAGTGTCCATCAATGGCCTAATGACTTCCAACAGTGGAAATCCCAATTTCATTCACAACATTGTCAGCTCTGTCCAAAATAATGTGTTAGTTGAAAAAAAATGTTTGTGATTTGAAAAAATGTTTGATGTTATATTGTTTGATTATTGTTAAAAATATTATAGTTACTTGTTAGTGTTAAGTGATTTTGAATAAAAAATGTTGTGTTTTGAAGAAAAAATGTCTTTGTGTTTTGTTTTTACTATAGGAATCTTGATTCATACTCTTTGACTTCTTACTATCCCTCTCATGACACTCATTGAACGTTCCGGCTCGAAAACCGTGTAGGGATGTTTTCCTTCACGTCCGCGCTTTGACTTTAAAAACCGGGGTAGTTTCCAATCTAACCATCCATTGTGACTCATCCTTCTACGAAGATGTGCTCCAAACTAGCTAAGCTAAACGAAGCCTACGTGAATTTGCATAGGGTCAGACACAGTCTGATACCGAAGCCAGAAAAGATCAAGAATGTGAGAATGTTAAAAGTCACTGAAGACCTGATAGAAGAGCTCTTCAGAGAAGAAATTAACAGGGAGAAAGAAGAATGGACAGAGAAGTACAGACTTCAGAAACAGCAGAGAGAGCAGCAACAGCAACAACAAAAGCATCAGCAGCAACCTGAACCTGATAGAGGCTTTGTCGACTGTCGTATCGACACCAAAGAGTTCTTCTCTTTCCGAAGAAGCAGACCTATCGTCAGATAGCCTATAGTCAGAGGACGTCGCATTCTTAGAATATAAAAAATCGCCATAGCAAACAAATAAAAACAGCCCTTTTCAGGGCTACCCATATGTATAGAAAAGAAATAACAATAGATTTGCCAATGTGTGTATGTAGAGTAGTGTGAATATAAACACTGACTCTTTTCTGGTGTGATTGTATGTGTTTGTGATTGTAAGCAATCAAGTACGTTTGTGTGGATAGTAGATAATGATAAATTTTTTTTTGCTGTTTGACGTCTGTGGAGAGTAGATTTTGGTTTTGATTTGATTGCTTTGCGTATGTGGATAGTATAATATTTATTTAAATGGCTTGTAAAAAATTTTAGAATAGTGATGGGTAGTATAAAAAGTGAGTGAGTTTTTCTTTTAGGTCCGCGCGTTGTTTGGTCATGATCTAGGTAATATAAGTTTTGTCTTAGGGGATGTTGTCCTTCACGTCCGCGTGTTTTAAGTGATGATCTAGGTAATATAAGTTTTGGCTTTTAGGGGGATGTTTTCCTTCACGTCCGCGCTTTTAGTATAAATTGAAAACTAATCTTTAGTTGGGCTACCCATCGTCGACCTGTTAACAGCAAGACAATGAATACAAGAATTGTAAAGCTTCTAGAACTCCAGATGCACCTGGAATATGCCAGGCGTATAGTGAATGAGCTGGCTGCAGAGGCCATAGTCGAAGAGGGAAGGATAAAGAAGGAAGAGGAGGAGAGAAGACAAAGGGAAGAGGAGGAAAAGAAAATAGGAGAGAGGATGACTTACAAGATACCAGAGACAGAGGATTGGGGTGCTGAAGCCAATCATCCTCCCTCTGCGCTCCCAGTCAAAAGAAGAGTGAAAGGAGATTGGAGTAGAAGATGTGTGTGTGTGGTGCCAGGCCTGGAAGGTGCCATCATTAACCAAGTGCCCTGGAGTTCAAAACAAACAGCCCTTTTCAGGAAGAAAAGAAATAGTAATCGATTTGCCAGTGTGTGTGTGTGTGTGTGTATGTGTTAGATTAAGTGGGTGTTGATAGTAAAATGTGTGTTTTTTTCCCTTTCCTTCTCTATGGACAGTACAGTGTGTATTTGTATGAGATGGCGTACGTTTATGTGGATAGTAGATATTATGGTGTTTTTTCTTCTCCCCGTGTGTGCATAGTAGATTTTAGGTTTCTGCATACTATATACTAATTTGTCTTCTTCCCGTGTGTGGATAGCATAGTTTTGGGTTTGTTTTCTTCTCCTTCTAGTGTGTGGATAGTAGATATTTGGGTTTGTGGATAGTATATAATATTTTTTTCTTCTTCTCGTGTGTGGATAGTATATTTTGGGGTTTGTGTTTTCCTCTTCCCAAGTGTGAATAGTAGATTTTGGGGTTTGTGGATAGTATATAAGTTTTTTTCTTCATTCTGTGTGTGGATAGAAAGGTGTTGGTTTCTTCTCTTTCTAGTGTGTGGATATTGTGTTTTGTTTTCTTTTCAAATATACGGTCAAGCGTCTCTCATTGGCGACATTCAACATTGAAAAAACCAAGATGGCAAGTAACCACCTTGAGAAAATGAAGAAGCTGCAAGACGCTGTGGATACATTTGGCATTGAAGAAATGCTGGTCAAACGTTATGACGATTTCTTGTCTCTTATAGTCCCCATCGAGTCAAGATGGAAATCAACAATTTGAGAAATATAGAATCTATGTTGGGTTCTGGACCGAGACGTCACCTTACCTGTTCCATTCCTATTGTCCTTATACAACAACGCCACTTTCCCTTGTCCGTATACAGTTCCAATATTCACCATGTTAAATTCCCATTGTCCGGATATCATCCCAGGGTGATCTGAACATTCTTGTCCATATATCGTCCCAGGGAGTCTTGTATTTTCCCATTATCCGTATATCTTCCCACTATACTACTGATTCATCTTTGAGAACTGTCGCGTCCATTTCAAATGAAGGATCAGATATACGTTTAAACATTTTATTATCATTGCTATCGTCTAACAAGTAGACCACTTCCTGCTATCAGACTTGTATTTATATATATTGCTTTTGGGTCTATCCTTCTAAATTGACCCTAAAAAACATCACTGAGTCCATCACCGTAGATCGATATGTATGTTGGTGATCAGGAATTTATCACCGTGACCATGATTGGTCCACGTTGAGCATTATTTATGATTAACATATTTTAGTCGTTGTATTTACTTGCATACCCTCCATCACTGTGATAATCATCAACGATTTCATCAATGAAAGACCGATATACATTAATATCCATGAAACCGCTTGTGAATAATCGTTGACAAGTATCAGCTGCTTCATTAATACTGTCTGGGGAATTATTACTAGCTCCTTTTCCACCAATCATTACTTCTAATCTTTCAACATCGATAAGGGCATTATTGGGGCATGGAGTAATAAGACCACTTCCTCGAGTAACAAGACCACTTCCAGATTCTTCCTCAATACCAGGTGGGCTGAAATCTCCGTGAGTAGTTAATGGGGACGATATACGAACAATGGTTTCACATACATGGGTAAGTCCGTACGGAACAGCATGGACGATACGCGAGTGGATGATTCAGTATTAGTCCACATATTATGAGGAGAACAAGAAAGGGAATGAAATGAAATGCGGTTATCTATAGTGGAAGAGCGGATCGAAACAGATTTAATTTTTTCCACCAATCTAACACGCGTTTAAAAATTCAGTCACAGTGTGGAGTCTGTCTTCCAATCCATAAAGAACTGACTGACGTCACATTACCTATATAGATCCGATAGCGTCTGTGCGCAGTGAATACATGAGACAAAGATTTAAACCATGACGGAAGCTAAGCAGACGATGAATTGGAGAGCACCGGCTGTGGAGACGAGAAGAGATGGCATAGTAGCGCCTACCAAAGTCAACACAGACGTTACCACACGTCGAGGATTTTAAATAGAGACAGAAAGAAGTATTGGAGAAATTTTTACAACAGCAGAAGGAAGCAGAACAAGCTTTTCTCCTTTAACAGCAACCGCGAGAAGATGAGGCAAGAACAAAACGAGAGGGAAAAAAGCGAAGTGAAACAGAACTCCTGTATTCGCAAGCGTGCCTATTCATTGACACACCCTGTGGCATTCGTGAAATGTAAAAATTGCAAGACGTTTTTGATCCACGAGCGGATCTCTGTTCTTTCGAGGTCAATATTTCAAAGACGTAAAAAGACATTCACGTCTATCATCACGATGAACATTTCGGTGTCATTACCAGTATAACCAGATTATTATTGTGGGAATTGTGACTATGGCTATAACAATCGAGAGCAACAAAAGAACTGTGGATCAAAATGTGAGGGACGCTTGGCCTCCATACCCTGTCTGGACAGAGGACAACCACGAGTGCATTGCCCTGCTTGTCAGAGTACTTTTGTCAGCCTTGCCTGTTACCAACAACATTTAAAGGCGCAAGGTTCACAACAGAAAAGTCCTTGTCGACAGCTGAGATTGTACCCTACTTGTGGATATGGCATACGTACCAATAATGCCAAGGCACACGTATATTCAGGAAAGAAATGATGCCACATTTGTCACCAAATCATGGACTTGGTACACGAATGCTACATTAAAAAATACCATCTCAAACAAGAGGAGGACTCTGACCAGAAGAAAGAGAATTTCATCTGTTTTTATTTCGAATCAATGCAAGAGAGCGGCATTCACATTCCAAACTTACATATGGCTCATCGAGCGTGCGAGAAGTGTATCCAAGAGCCTATCTTTAGACATTGCTCTCACTGCATTATGATCCCTGGAGGACGTAAAAAGCCTTTCGGGGACCGAACACGTTTGCTGATTTTGCCCGGATGGATCTTAGACTCCATTGACGATATATGAAGCCAAGAGGACATCGAACGTTACGGAGATTCTCGTCGCCATGCCATGGTGATGGTTCACGATTTCTCGGTATAGGATGGATAGTTTCTTTGAGATAATATGCATAACGAAGTACCAAACGTCCTAAAGTGACTTTGAATGAAGGCGAAATTATTTCCATCCAAGTGGGCTCAGTGCATTTTAAAGATTCGATGGGTTACTTGGACATGCTTTTGAGCCGAATTCCTAAAAGGTTTGGAATTACAGAAATGGCCATAGGCTATTTTCCGCACTTTTTCAATATCGAAGCCAATCAACATGCCTTTCTACTCAATTTGCCTCAGTATCACTGCTACGACCCCGACAACATGCGCAACGAACTTCGAGAAGCTTTCTACGCTTGGTACCACACTCATGCCTCCGACCCTTCGACTTTCAGGAAGAAATGTTAAAGTATTGTCGTTCCGTCGTGGACATTTTACGGCGTTGCTGTGGAAATCGATCGATCCTTTGAAAGAAGCTTGCACCATTACCGTAGCGTGTTCCTTAGTGCACCTCCAACGATTCATGCCCGAAAACACCCTGGCTGTCGTCAGCCCTCAAACTACGAACTTTGTCAAACGTCAATACTTGGTCAAAGCCCTACCCTGGCTACATTACTTGTGCCACAAGGAAGAAAAATGGATTCAGCATGCCCGCAACAGAGAAGGCGAAAAGACGATAGAAACGTAATCGGTTTATGGGTGGGACTTAGAAAACCCCAAGATTGTGCACAAGTTTAACGGATGCTTATTTCACGGATGACTCCTCTGCTACCCTGAACGTGACCCTAAAAATCAGTTTTCTCAACGGAACATAGAAAACTTGAAACAGGCCACCTGTCAGCGGCGCTTGAAGTTAGAACAGCAAGGATATCAAGTGGTAGAATGTGGGAACACGAGTACGATCACCGTTTCAGAAATGATCCCGAGTTTAAACGCATCGTGAAAGTTACAAGCTGGTGGACCCACTGAACTCGAGGAACAGTTTGTACGGATGGACGGACGAATGGCACCTGTTTGCTGAATCAAGTTGACGATGAGAAAGGAGAAAAAATCAAACACTTAGATGTGCGTTTGCTGTATCCTTCCACGTCCAAATGATGTAGCTTTCCTTCAGGGCAAACGCAATTGCTTACGGAACACATCGATCTGGACAATATTCAACAATACGAAGGTTGATCAGGTGCAAAGTCTTGCCTCCCACTGGCTTGTACCATCCCCTTTTACCTCACAATTGACAAGGAAAACGGATGTTTCCCTTGTGACAACATGTGCCGAATCGTGTAATCAAGACAACGAGAAAGAAAGTGCCTTGACGGGAACGTTGGTCAGCATGGAATTGTTTAAAGCTCTGGACCTGGGATACCAAATTTTAGAAGTGTACGAAATTTACCACTTTCTCAAGACAAAACAATACCACAAGGGTGACCAAACTCAGAAAGTCATTTTCACTTAGTACGCGGATGCCTTTTTGAAACTTAAACAAGAAGTCAGCGGCAATACTTCATGGCGCCACTCTTCCGGAGACCAAGACAAAGAGAAAGACTGGGAGCAGGAAGGAATTATTTTAGACCACGTGGAGAAAAACGAAGGAAGGCGATCGTTTGCCAAAGTGATGTTGAATTGCTTATGGGGTAAAATGGCATAACGACCGCGTTTACCCAAGACTGAGTATTTTACAGAACCTTCCCGTTACTTCCAGATGATTTGCAACAAAACCAAATACATGAAACACGTGGACATCCTTCGTAAATACTTGATCCTGATCAATTACTTGAAGAACTGGACTTTGTAAAAGCCGACGAATTTGGAAACATCATCATTGCGCTTACGTGAGAGCCCATGCTCGCTTAAAATTGTACGAATTTTAGAACTGCTAGGAGATCGCGTCCTGTACTTTGACACGGACAGTTGCATCTACATTGATCGCCTGGGTCAACTCATCCTGACATCGAAGGAGACCGTTTATGGTCGTGGTCACACGAGCATCCCGACAACAAGATTCTAAGTTTTGCTTGTGGCGGCCCCCAAATTTACGGCTACGAATACAGGGACCCACAAGGAAAAGTGTACACGAAGTGTAAAGTAAAAGGTTTGATTCTCAATTACCGCACCAGTCGAGTAGTGAACTTTGGCGTACTGAAAGAAGCTTTGCAGTCTCAACAGGATGGAAACTTTAAAGCGACCACCCACGAACCGTGCAAGATTATAGGTTTACTCAAACAACAAATCGTCAGTCAACTTGGAAAAAGTGTATCAACTCATGGACCAGAAACGAGTGCGACTCCCCAACCATTTCACTTTGCCTTACGGACACGTGGATATTGGTCAACATATGAAAAGGGAAAACGTACAAGACCGATAATTCATTGTAACTACCAAGACCAATAGAGAAAGATGAATACTTGTAAACATACATCATTCAAGTTCGGTGATTCTCAAGTGGAGTGCGATGCTGTGCCTTGCGATGAGAGCGATGCAGTACACTGCGACCTCAGCGATGCAGTACCACATCATGCTAACCTTGCTATGACTTCTATTATTACCATTACTACCATACCTACCATGGAAACTGATGATGTGCTTGTCAGACCTGACGGAATCGAAAATGATGCCACTCGTTATCGTAGACTCTTTACTGGTTTTCATAGTGTATGTCATTCTCGACGTGAAACCATGCAGATACCACCCTACCTATGTCATCCAAAAAAGGAGCCAACACCTGCGCATTTCACTGTACATTCATCAAAATGAGCCCGTGAAAGACTAATATTAGTTCCCTGTTCGTTTGCCTGAAAACTGCAACTTTGAAAGTCGATTCCAAACCTTCCAAGGAAAATGGCCTATATATCTAGGAGGACCAACCCCCGACGCGTTAGTGAAGTACGATCATCTCTGTGCAGAAAGTACACTAATTGTCTCCGACAAAAACGGGTACAAAAACGGGCTACTATGCCACGACCTTTACCAGTGGTGATACAACATTTTCCGTAAGGGAAAAGCAATGAGAGTATTCAAACGGTGCATGATTACCAACACTTATTACGAAATCTGTGTCCCATCAATTGGGGTCGACGTATGGCATATGTCTTAGTGACTCGCTTTCTGTGATTTCTTTTACCAGTCGATTCCTTGTGGACTTACCACCAAATGAAACATGAAAGTAGTCCCTTTAAATGTCCACGAGAGACTCATTTTGTTAAAGCCTTGCGTTTTCGTCGGGATACTTTTCGACCTCTACGTGTGCCTAAAACGCAAATCGTCTTTTTCTGCCAAATCTTTGTGGCGTATTGTGTCGTCGATGCGGACAATGCCAGTTTGAGTTTGCAACAAGGATACAAACAGTTATGGACTATTTTACTGAGCAGCTGTATCGGTTGCCTTCTTCCCCATCCTTACCTGAAATACTAACCAAACGGGAACAACGGGAATCTTGCGTCTAACGTCAGTGACCCTTCCAACATTCACCACCACAGCAATCGTCTTTTAGACACTCCTCTCACTTCCAGTGACCCCTCAGACAGCAGAATTCTGAAATTATGAACAACAACAAGCACTTTTACTTAACCTTACCCAGTGACAGTTCCAATGAGGTATTTGTCAATAACATTTTCTGTTGTTACAGGGCCAAATTACCTCAGACCATCCAATTAGATCACGAAGCCCATTGGGAAGTTTCTTTGGTGGAAATGAATTATCCTACACTAATCGAAAATATCACTGAAAAGCGAAACACTTTCCAAGTCGAAATCCTGAACGTCCAAATGTGAGATGAATAAAATCGGGTTTTCAGGAAATACAAAGTCAGCAAGCAATCCATCGAGCATCTACACGTAGCTAATTCCGTCAGGTTATTATTCAAGCGGTGAATATTTGGTGGACACAGTTGCTGACAGGTTCCATGTAGCATTTGGCAAAGCCCCGAACAGAGCCAAGAAAAGTGTTAAGATTGAGTACCATCAAGTGGCTCGTCGCCTACAGTAAAATGGATTTTTACAGGGCTTTTGGAAACCCGGTAGAACTGAACGAGAGTCTTGCGCTTGATCCAAGTCGAAACTGTATATGTTTGCCATTCCACCTACCATGATGACGATGCAAGAATCCCAATGGGTGGAATGTCATCCCGTTTTCTCGGTCAAGGACTCGGGATCAGCTCCCATCGAGTTTGAAATCAAAGTACAGCCGGAAGATTATATTGATCTGGATAGCAGTTACTTGTACTTGAAAGTGAAAGTGATCGACACATCGACGGACGGTCCCGATATAAAGGACGAAGATAAAGCAGCTCCCTTCACAAATTTCATGCATCCTTTGTTCAGGGAGGGGATCTGTACTTCTGTAACAAACTGGTCAGTAGCTGCATGGACACTAGAGAACTATCACATCCAAGTTCTCTTGGCTCAGAGTGCGGAGACGAAGCAAATAAACGGTTACTTGTCAGACATTTTCAAACAAAATGTCAGGATTGAATTGATAACTTATCATTATCTGTGAAGAAAAAAACCCAGGAAAAACCAACAAAAGAAAACAAAAATGGATACCTGGAAACTTTTTTACCTTTTAACCACAGTTCGTTCACTGCTTCTTGGAATCCTGTCCTGTATGCTAAAGATGAACTTCTTCATGGCAAACCTCAAGACCATCAAACTTAGGTCATCAACACGGTCATCTCCCAGGAACCCACTGGGTAGCCTTCTACGTTCCTAAAGAAGGTTGTGTGGAGTATTTTGATTCGTATGGATTGCCACCTTTGGAAGACATCATCGACTTTACGAGAAGAAATGCCTAGACGAAACGATTCAATAATGTGAAATTACAAAGCATATTTTCCATGGTGTGTCCATGATATTGTGTGTATTTTTTTCATCAACGCAGTCTTGGATATTCTTTAGAACATTTAGTGACTTATTTTGATCTTCACTCTTCTAGAAACGATGACAAAGTAGATCGATGGTTTTGTGACCATTATGGTTATAACATGCCCTTAGCTAGGAAACGTAGTGTACATCAATGGCTCAATGACTTCCATTAGTGGAAGTCTAGCTTCAGTTCACAACGTTGTTAATCTTGTCAAAACTAGTTTGGTATTTGAAAAATGTTTGTTTGAAAAATGTTTTATGATTAATTGTTGTTTGTTTGTTGTTTGAGTATGATTGTGATTTGGATTTTTAATGTAGCTTTAACAATGTTTCAGTCATATCGCTACTATGTCTGCAATGTGGGAGTTTATAGTGATATCTAGCACTGGGGCATCATGCCGCAGACATGTAGCATGATATCCCACCCAATCACATTATCCTGACACCAGGCCAACCAGTTCTAATACTAACCTCTTAATGCTGAACGCCAAGCGAGGCAGTTGTTAGTACCATTTTTATATGTCTTTGGTATGAGTCGGCCGTGGATCGAACCCACGACCTCCCGCATCCAAGGCGGACGCTCTACCCACAAGGCCACCGGAACGGTGTGTGTTTGTTGTTTGAGTAAAAATGTTGTTTTGAAAAATTGTGTCTGTCTTTTGTTTTCAATTTTTATGATGATACATGCACTTTGACTTCTCTCTATCCCTGTCTCTCAAATCAAACTATCATAGCGTTTCGACTCTAAATATTGTACGGATGTTTTCTATCCCGTCCGCGCTTGAACTATATAATTCGAAATAATCTCCAGTCTGCCCATCTATTGTTGACTCATCTTCCTATGAAGATGTGTTCAAAACTAGCTAAGCTGAACGACGCTTAAGTGAATTTACGTTGTGTCAGGCAAAGCATGATACCCACCAGAAGAGATAGAGAATGTCAGAATGTTAAAAGTGACCGAATACCTGATAGAAGAGCTCTTCACAGAGAAAATCAAGAAGAAGAAAGAATAATGGACAGAGAAGTAGAAACGTCATAAGCAGTAAGAGAAGAGAGAGCAAAGCCTCAGCAGCAGCAACAGCAGGAACCAATCAGAGGTTTTGTGGACTGCGATGTAGACACCAAAGAGTTCTAAACCTCTTTCCGAAGTAACAGACCTTACCCTGTGGGAAAACCTGTCTCCAGACGAGGCCGCAATCTTAGATTATAAAAGATGCAATCTTAGACGATTAAAGATTACCGAAACTCCCCGTGCAATGCTCTAGAAAAGAGATGCCAGTTCAATTGCCAATTTCATGTTAGTAAGTTAACAAGAAATATAATTGTGTCCATAAGCACTTCATTTCTTTGTTTTTTGTGAAAAGAAATTAGAAGTTTGTCTATAAGCACTTCGTTTCCGTAGCTTGTCAATAAAATTTGAATGTGTTTGTGCTTGTGTTAGTGTTTGTAAGTAAAAAGTGAGTGAGTGTTTCTTTTAGGTCCGAACGTACCATGTTTGTTTTGGGTGACGATATGAGTCTTGTAAGTTTTGGTAACAGGGATGTTTTCCTTCAGGTCAGTGCTTAGCAAATATAAAGCAAAAGCGCTCGTCAGTCTAGCTACCCAGCGTTCGTTCGTTACGATTCAAGGTAAGTAGAATCAGCAAATGCATCTGGAGTATGCCAGGTGCCACCTGGATGAGCATGCCATGGAGGAAAGTGCCAAGCTTGAGGAAGAGGAGGAGAAGAAAAAGAAAGAAGCGGAGAAGGAAAAGAAAGAAATTATCCTGCCTCACTTGATACTAAGACAGAGCTGTGAAGTTAAGCCCATAGTGAGGAAATCTCCACAGCCACTTTCAGCGCCACATCTACAACCAGCACATAGACCCGTGCTACTACTAATAGAGAACTGGGACCAATAATTGGGGAGGCAAGTGCGGGAGACTCAGCGTCCGCAAGTTAAGGAGGCAGCATCCACGTGTGCAGAACAGGAGAAGGAGGGAAGTCTTCACTAACCCTCAAAGTGAAGACTGGAAGAGTGAAGCCAGTAAACCTCCCTCTGCGCTTCCAACCACAACTGTGAATTGGGAGCAAGATTTTAGCCGCCCTTGTATCTGTGGTGCCCAACCTGGGAGATGTCACCATTAACAGGGTGCATCTGAAGTTCTTTTTTAAAGCTCTTTTCAGGGCTACTTCAGTACTCAAGAAAAGAGATTCTTCAAGTAGCCAATTTGTGGGAATGTGGAGTAGTGGGATTATAAACACTCACTCCTTCCCTAACGTGTGCATGTGTGAGTGTGTGTGTATGTGAGTGCACCTACGTTTGTGTGCATGTGGGTATGAGTGTTTGTGTGCGTGAGCGTAAGTTGAGTGGATAGTAGATATTGTGGTTTAGTTCCTTTATCCGTGTATGGATAGGGGCCCCGAGTGGCCGAGTGGTCTAAAGCTCTGTCCGTTACGGATCACTGCCATCTCACCTCTGTCTGCATGGGTTCGAGTCTAGGATTCGGCCAATGTGGGTATGTGAGAAAGCTTGCCAGTAGCTTCTCGAGGGTCGGTGGTTCTTTCCGGGGATTTCCCGGATTCTTCCTCCACCATTAATACTGGCCGCCATGTATAGCCTATCGTGTGCTGGAAAATGGCGTTAAACTCTACAACAACAACAACAACGTGTATGGATAGTACATATTGAGGATTTTGATAGTATATTTTGGGGATTGTATGAGTTAGCGTACGTTCGTGAGGATAGTATACTTGGGGTTTGTTTTTTTTGCTCCTTCCCCTGTGTGGATAGTAGATATTGAGGTTTTTGATAGCATATTTTTAGGTTTTTATGAGTTGGTGTACGTTTGTGTGGATAGTATATTTTGGTTTATTTTTGCTCCTTCCCATGTCTGGATAGTATATTTTGGGATTTGTGAATAGTATAGTTGGGATTGTAATCGTCCTCATACGCTTGTGTGGATAGTATATATTGTGTTTTTTCTCCTTCCCGTGTGTGGAAAGTATATTTTGGGATTTGTGAATAGTATATTTTGGGTTTGTAAGCGTTTGCGTGCGTTTGTGTGGATAGTATATTTGGGGTTTGTTTTTTGCTCCTTCCCGTGTGTGGATAGTATATTTTTGGATTTGTGAATAGTATATTTTCGGTTTGTAAGCGTTCGCGTACGTTTGTGTGGATAGTAGATAATAGGTGAAGTTATTGTAAGGGATGTTTTCCTTTGTTTCAAATATATAAAGCATAGCGATCGTCAGTCTGGCTACCACATGGTTAACATAGAAAGATGAATTTATTTAATGATTTAATAGACAATTGGTACTGGATGGTGGATGGAGCCTATGTGGTGGAAAGGCTTGTAGATGAATGGAGGTATCCAAGTAGTCTAGACTTTGTGACCAGTCTGAAAGTAGCGAAAGATCTAGTGAAAGGCATGATAGAGGATGAAGTGGAGAAATTAAGAGGCATTATTCATTTTCAGTATGTCAGAGTTGGAACAGTGAAGGAGGCAATTGATGGTGTGATGAAAATCAGGTTTGAGAACAGATAGAGAATTCGACAGAGTGGTCCTTTGTGAAGTGGGGCTGATGTGAAGAAGATGAAAGATAGCTGGGCAAAGGAGAAAAAGGACAAAGAAAACATAAAGGAATAAGAAAACCTAAGAAAAAAGAGGACTTTGAAAGACTGAATCAAAACTGGATCAATCTTTAAGAAACATTTAGATCCATGGGACATCCTGAGTGGATGCTAGAGAAGGAAAAGAAGGGAGTAACAGAGAAAGTGCGAAGATGGTGGAAGAAGTGGAGTAAATGAAAGAAGAAGAACCCAAAGGTCCTTTTCAGGGCCACTCATATGCCTCGAAAAGCTTTCCTTTCTTGCCTAAAATGTTTTTAGTCGGTTATATAATTGTTTGTGTGATAAATTGATGTTCATCCATCAATGTCTGTATGTTATATATGTCTATGTCCCGCCAAACCTTCAAGGTTTTTTTCTCGTGTTTGTCCCAATTTAGGTAAGCCCTTTACTAAATTGTTACCAATCTTCAATACCGTGACGTCACCTTACCTGTTCATTTTCTATTGTCCCTATACATCAACCCTACTTTCACTTGTCCATATACAGTCACAATAATCTTTCTTCAGTATATGCCTTGTCTGTATAACGTCCTAGGGGTCTTGTAATGCTAATTTCCATTGTCCGTATACATCTTGTCCACATATCGTCCCCGGCTGAATTGTAATGATAATTCCCATTGTCTGTTAATCGTCAACATTAACTACCTCCAGGTAAGGACTTTCTTCTAATGTATTCGATTCGTCTCATAAATTTTCCAAATTTATTCTTATATTTTTTAGTGATTTTGGATATACCACGGGATTCTCGAAATATAAAAGGAATCCAATTCTTTTCTGAAACACTGGTGGTGTTTGGATCTAATAATCTATCACGATCTGGATATCCTGTTGCGGATTCCTTTACAGTGTCATCATGAAGTTGTCTACGACCGTCTTCGGTAAATCGGGTTCGTAGTTTTCGTTTTTTGCTTTGGTTTTGGAGTAACAAGATCTCTTACATCACCGACCTCCTTATGGACTTTCTCATTACTCTAAAATACTTGTATTTTTTCTTGTAATTGTGGTTGAACAGCAGCTATTTCACCTGGAAGTTATTGTAGAATCTTGTTTTGTTTTTTAAATTCTGTCTGCTATTTTTTCAGTTGCTTTAGCGGTTTGCTCCAACGTTGGAAGATGACCTTTGGTAGCCTTCGTATCCGGTTTAAATAATTGTTCTGCACCTTCTACGAATTCTACCTGAGACCCCTGACGCGCTTGTAATTGTTGCTTGATAGCACCACGGACTGGAATACATTTTTTAATTGCCTCTAATCGCTCTCGAGCAAATCTAGCTGTGTAAGTTTCCATTATTGATATAATAATGATTTAATTACTTACACAATACAGCAGCAGGAAGGGTGCGACGAACAATGAGTGTCCGAAAGATAAACAAAACACAGATACAAATTTGAAAACACGATCGACAAAGATGAAGTAACAAAATGAACTAACCCAATTAAAGAAAGTCTCGGTCAGTTAGAGGTTTCAGTTTTCGTTTCTTGACCTTGTTTTTTTTTCTCTTCATTCGTTTGTATAATGTTTTATTTTCAAAGAAGACTTGCTCCAAAGTGGCCTGTTCACCCTCCTTGATGCTCATATACATTTTAAAAATTTTCACAGACCATCAAATCTGTATTTGCTACTTCAGTATGGTTATGTTGATCTTACATAAGGCCATAGCAATCGGTTTGTTGGATAAATAGTGTATAGTTTCACATTTATATATGGTCAAGAACTTTCCTGATTTTAGTCCTCGCTTAATTACGATGACCAAAGTACATCTCTACTCCAGCTCATTTTCACTCTGCCAGACTTGATGATCTTAAATTGTCATAAGAGCACCTGAACTACGACAGTTAAGATTGTTTATCGTTTTACAAGTTTGACCTAAATACGCAAGAAACACTCATGAACATCAAGCATATCAACAAGACCTGTTCAAATTCCTCTGATTGGACCGTGGATGATCTAATCATTTCTCAGTGACACGTTGGGTTCACCCAAGACTGTGCTGCATCATTTGGCTGGCTCTAATCACATCCACTAGGTACCTACCGTTCCAATTCGAACATCACTGCTGCTTGAGTGCAATGATCCAGTATCGACTTCACTAACTGGTGTTATTAATAACTCTCTCATATCAGGGGAATTCCCATCATTTTTCGAAACTGCCATTGTAAAGCCTCTGCTGAAGAAACCAACACTAGACCATAACGATTTAAAGAACTACCGCCCAGTTTCTAATCTCCCATTCATATAAAAAAATCATAGAAAAGTTTGTTCTATCCCAGCTTGTATTTCATCTGAATTCAAACAGTCTTTTTAGTAATGTACAATCTGCATATCGCCCTTGCCACATTACTGAAACTACTCTTCTAAAAGTAGTTAATGACATTCTCTCTGCTTTGGATAGCGGAAAGATTACAGTCCTCACCCCCCTTGATTTGCCTGCAGCATTTGACACAATAGACCATGATATATTACTTCACCGTCTCCAGCAAGTATTTGGCATTCATGATACAGCCATACTGTGGTTCAAGTCCTACTTGGTCAACAGGACACAAATTGTGTCTGCAAATGATCTATGTTGTGGTGTTCCACAGGGGTCTGTTCTTGGACCTGTTCTCTTCATTCTGTACACTCAGCCGCTCTCAAGTGATCATCATCCAGTGTCTCACCAATTGTTCGCTGATGACACCCAAATATACAAATCTAGCCACCCAACTGAAGTTGATGCTACCATCCAAGGTGTAGAGAGGTGCATTTCTGATGTGAAATCATGGTTGACATGTAACAAGCTGCAGATGAATGATGATAAAACTGAGGCCATTCTGATCACAACACAAAGACTTTCTCATTCACATGCTTTACCTCAAACAATAAATATCAGCAACACTAACATTAAATTCACCCAATCAGTACAAAACCTAGGTGTTACTCTGGACAGTACTCTCACATTGCACCAACATGTCATGAATATAGGCAAGGCTGCATAACTTGATCTGGGACGCATCAGTTCCATTCGCAAATATCTTTCAGTTCATGCCACTAAAAAACTTGTGTGTTCATTAGTCCTTTCAAGACTGGATAATTGGAATTCAATTCTGTCTGGCTCATCTCAATATCTACTCCAGAAACTTCAAAAAGTTCAAAACACAGCTGCTCTGATCATACTTAGAGTAACACGATTAGAGCACACCTCTCCGCTGCTCTGTACCCTACACAGGCTATCCATTCGATCCATAATCAATCACAAAATTTGTTCTCTGTGCTACGTTACGGACTCTAGTCCAACAT
Organism: Sinohyriopsis cumingii; assembly: GCA_028554795.2. Classification (NCBI taxonomy): domain Eukaryota; kingdom Metazoa; phylum Mollusca; class Bivalvia; order Unionida; family Unionidae; genus Sinohyriopsis; species Sinohyriopsis cumingii. The sequence goes on from CM068824.1 coordinate 47,541,124, forward strand.
ACCTATCCGACCTCACCCATGTGTACACACCAGCAAGATACGTACGCTCCTCTTCTGACAATCGTATACTCATTATTCCCACTATGAAAACAAAGTCATATGGACAACGGTCTTCTGCATACCAGGGCCCAGCAACGTGAAATGAATTGGCCACTGAACTTAGACACAAAGACACAGTGATCCCATTCAAGAGTGCTCTCGAAGCTGACTTATTTCGACTGCAAGAACAAACTTAAAGACCTAATAATGTTTCCTACCTTAAATATTCTCATCATGTTTTTTATGTTTTCTAATTTCATGGTGCTTGTTTTTGTAATCATATCATTATATGTCTTTTATCTTATAGGTGATGTCTAATGTTGTAAAGCGCTTAGAGCTTCTAAAGATTAGGCGTTATACAAAGTCCTCATTATTATTATTATTATTATTATCATCATTATTAGACAAATTTTTTGGCGAGCTAAAGCACTTGTACAATTAAAATATACCTAAGGGCATCCTAAGGCAAACTTTGGGTTGGAAAGAACTGCTGGCTTCAAAAGAGTTATACATAATTAGCAAATCTGTGTCCAATTTCATGCACCAAACTGACACTCTGACACTATGATAAACGAAGATCTGATTGTGACATTAGAGTATGATTGCCAGAATCGACAGTGTAATGATATTGCTCACAGTAATATATTAATGCATTGGTCCTGAGTTTAGTGTATATTTAGCACATTGCATCTAGAACACCTAAAGAAGGATTATCGAAATGTTTTTATATTTCATTTCACTGCAAGCTCCTACTGTAAATCAAGAAAGTCGGCCTGATATTATGTTATATTTTGTGTTTAAATGGTAGTAACGAATTAAGTGTGAGACACCCATACGCAGAATATCATATATATCGTGAAACTATAATTTAACTTACTTTCAGTTGCAAGAAAACTATTGTTTATTACTTGCTGAGTGCAAAATGAATCATTGTTCTCTTTTCGTTGTCCCGTGTCCTGACCCCAATTTCGAGTGTTTTCTTCCTCAAGTCTGTTTATCTGATCTACTTCTAGGGACACGTATTGGAAGTAGAATAACATCTTTCATTCCTGAAACTTGAATACTTACGTCGGTATCGGTTTTTCAGTGGCACGCTTCGATAAAAATGGCGTCCGAGATTTGCCAGAGCTATTTCAGACAGTTGCAATCCAATTCTGAATCCTTCTATACGGAGAATATTCGTTGGTTTCTCATCCCCGCGGTAAGTAACTACAGCAATACATATATCATTTATATTAGTGAAAAAGAAAAATGCTTAGTTGAGAATTATATGGTTGTACGTGATGATAACAGTTTACTTATCTAAGGAACAGTCAACATGCATTGGGTTGGGTGGGGGTGAGACAGAGAAAGAGAGGGTGATAGTGTGATTGCATAATTTTACCGTTTCTATACCCTTAGTTTTGTATATTAAATGAAACCCCACATTTGTTGTGTATATGCGTAAAAATTAAAAATCATAATTCACACCCAAATTATAATCCCATCCATCCCGGTAAATATTGACCACTCTACAAATATCAGAATTTATCTTGAATATATAGTCTATAACATATATCGATCGTAATTAGATCTAAAGTTGCATCAGAAGAAGAAGGAGACAGACGGACAGACGGACACAGGGTTGTGCAGTAAAAATAATTAACATTATCATGCAGAAATATTGTGCGTTAGTGTATCTCGTATGTTTCAGTGAGGGTCCTAAATAATGCATATTTATTTATTTATTTATGTATTTTTTTATAATATTTTTTATTTGTTTTTCATTCACTCATCAACGTCTCATACTAACTATTATGTTAGGTAGTTACAAAATCGCTATTGTCAGAGTCCACAAGCACGCAAATTGTATTAAAGGATAAACTGGTACGGAATAAGCTACATGAAGACAGGAAACAGGCAACAGGAAACGAATGAGAGTACAGTAGTGAAAATTCCAAGATCGTGTAAAGAAAACAGCAAGAGCGATTAACATATAGCTGCTCGATATAAGAAATCCATGGACAGCATATCCAGCCCATGATTAAAATACCTTTATACGTTTTGACGTTGAAGTCAGAGGTGTTAACTAGTGTGTCGCAAAATAAATTTATTTTTGCCTCATTATGAGAAATCTCGCATTTGGACAGAATCCATCAAATGATCTGAAAAAAGAAAGTAAATAAAAACACAATAACCTGACCTTTAACACACATATAAAATGAAATGTTCCTGTTTACTACAAAACTAAATATTATGAGATGCGTACTCGGGATTGCGTAAGGAGCTGTATTAATGCTGGCGTTCCCATTTATTAGTATTAGATTCAATGCTGCATTGTTGTCCTTGCGATGTTACACGTACACATTTTTCCTGTCACATTACAAAATAATGACTCAGCATTCCGCATCACGCGTGAATGGCCTAAAAATAGTCAACCCTGTTACGTTCTGCAGTCGCACAGATGCGATGACTTTTCTAAGTAACCAATAATACGTATTCCATTATCGAAGTACATCAAATCTACTCAAAGTGAAAGACTCATTGGATATATTCTAATTTGTGTATTAAGCAGAATACAGTTCAGATTCTATTTAAAGAAATGCATTTATCTTAATGATCATACAGCCATTGACCCCGAAATCTGATCCAGATCTATCAGACATGAAAAATTTGCTTTCTGCTCAGAACATACGAAGATTTAAAAAGCAAAATAATTTTAAGCTGATTTGACGAACATATTCGCGGATGGCTCAACATTAGTATGTGCGAAATGAAACAGTAGAGCATTTTGAGTTAAGGGAATCTATACTGATTAAAATTATTGGAATATAAACATAGACCATAAAGCGATAAATAACAGAAGCAACGAATTCTAAACGGCCCTTATCTGAAAAATCATTTTTACAATCAACTCTTTATTTCAAAGCATTCCTAAAGATATAAATACATCAAATCTGAAAGACAACGATTTTCGTTGTAGAAAAGAAACAAAACAATGATTTTCAGCACTGAATACAATTTCGTTGTTTTCACAGATGTCTAAGATTTGAAAAAAATTAGTTTGTGCTGAGATTCTACTCCGACAAGTATTCTTTGTGCTTAAGAACTAAAACTAACTCTCTCTCTCTCTCTCTCTCTCTCTCTCTCTCTCTATATATATATATATATATATATATATATATATATATATATATATATATATGACTTGAGTACTGACAAAAACATCAACGGTACACAACTGTAATAAAAGTTATCTATTTTAAATTTACATTTGTTCATAAGGGTAGAGTTAACAATAACGGGAGTTAGGAAGGACATTGGCATAATATGTGTCAAGACAGCTGAGTTCATTAGCTTGCCACTGTTTGGTCGATATCCTTTTTCCGTGTTAAATGCCACTCTTCCGTTATGGTCTTATATCCCAATTAATTGATCTGATTGTCCAGTAAGAATATTGCATTAATTGATATCAATTGTACGTCAAGGTCAGGATTTATTAGACAGAAATATGGGTCTCATTTGCAGTGTTTGGCTTTGAAATAGTAATTCGTAATTTCATTAGTTGGGATTAGCAATTAACACTTGAAAGTTTAACAAAATAGTCATGTACCCATGGAACACTAATTGGGCCTAATTATTTTGTGATCCAGGTTCCCTTCGCCTTTGTATGGTCTTTCCTGGAGAAGAGAAAGTCTTTTAAGACCAACATTTTTGGAGGCAGACCGGCCCTATACAGGTAATTATTATTTTGCTAAACTTGAAGTTGAAGCATGGGATTAAATAAGACATGTACGCAAAAGATATTTTTACTTGAATGGAATGTTCAAATCACAAGGTATTCGATATGTACCGGTATGATCTTGCTATTTTCCATCCTCGTTTGTCACTGATGCCAACCTGATATTCGAATTAGATTGGAATGTTTATGATCATAATTCACAATCCTTTCTTTTCTTCAAAATACGTTTTATAAAAACGTCAGGTCGTTCAGTTTTTTAGCACTTTAATACAAATCTTCAGAAGACGATTTGTGGTCCTTATGATCAACAGTCATCTTTGCTTTTTACAGCTAAATTGGCATGTTTTACACCGGTATATATTTCACAAGACGTGGGATAATATGATCAAGTAGAATACAATTGCACGCATAAATATATTAGAATAGGATTATTCCTAAACACATTGTGGTATTAGTATTTATTAGAATTATCTCCAACGTAGTCACAACCCGTTTCCAATGCATTCATATTATCCTGCTGATGATTCCAATTAACCTTCCCATAAAATCTCGTAATAGCATTAACTAAGATGATTAGAATAAAATTTACAATCTATTACCTGGAAAATAGATAAGCAATGTGCATCATATACAAGCAAAGGCCACCCTACCATTTACCCATCCCCCGTACTAAATATCAATAAAGTATTATTATCTTTGATCTCATACGCCTCAACCAATGTTACATAAAAGCTGAAACTTTGAAAGTATATTTCCTATAGTTAAAGCAAAATGCAGTAATCGACCCTGATTAGAATATTGCCTTGGGGTGATGAGGAGGTTTACGTGAGTCGATGGTTCACAGAGTTATGCTGGGTAGGACTTAAGGTCTGAGTAAAGATCTGAAAATTATTGGTAACAGTGGATAACATTGTTGAACGTTATGTATCAACAGGTATAAAAATGAGAAACTGAAGACAGATTTCAATTCATCTTTACACGTAGAAAGGTTACGCGACTTCAGGCATGATCTTGTTTAGTTATTGAATGCCAATCAGCCGCGTCTATTAACAAAGTAAATTTAAATGCAGACTGTGGAACGGCTGTTGAGTAATAAAACAATAACGGTGAGAGAGTGTTACTTATTTGTTCACCGAATAATATGATCACTCGAGGAATAACCTTTACCCTATTATAATCTATGCCTCTGAAAACATGAAGGAAACCAAAATGAAACTTATAAGCCAGGCGTCAATGGAAACTTCTGGGTATCTCTCAGGAATCCAGCGTAAAGAGACGGTCTGATATAAATAGTGACAACCTAGAAGTATTATAAATCAAGCTAGCATTCAAAGACAGAAACTGACATCAAGATGTTTTTACACGTGGACAGCTTCAAAGAGTCGATAGTGTATAGGAAACAGACCGACAAGACATGTCTGTGTACATTTAAAGGAAAAGAGTATTTTCTCGAAAAGAAACGCCACCAGACAAATTCAGGAAGGTTATTTTCTAGAACCTGTACAATGACTGCAGCAAGAACTTGTAGAAAGATACTTGAAATTACACAAAAATATACATGAGCACCTTTATAGAATGTGGACGAAGCTTGATCCAGTAAATGTCAATAGAGTATAGCATTAAACATCACTATACAAAACAACACAAATATAAAATCAACCTAATGTTTATCACACCTACATTATTTTGTTCATGGTGTGCATCTTGGCTGATGTAAGCGTCTAGAGTAGTAGCTTTCAGCTAATATCACTGGCTGGCTCATTGTGTAAGCCTTTCCTGCTAATGCATATACTTTACATAGTCAATACTCCCGACGTTTCGGATTTTATGTTGGCAAACAAGAAACACAGACACCGTGTAAATCAACACTGGGGAGATTTATACAGACTGCATCAGACAGAGGAAAATCTCCGCCATGTACGAAGAAATCAAGAAGACCTCATCCCCGCAATTACCTAAGTCGGCTCCTGGAAGGCACGGGATGGCGAGATGATCACTGAAAGAAAAAAACATCATCACGCTAAACCTGAATACAGGCATCGGTGCGGTCGTCAAAAAACCAACGCAGCATGTTGAGGATTGAAGGGGTTTGCAAGGCTCATTTTGAAGAGACAACACCAACTCCGTGGACAAATGATTCCTGGGATGTAGTGTGACATTAACTGCAAGACAAATACAAGCAGAAGCCACTCTGCATTGCGTTTTACTACTTCACTACGGTCAGCAATGCGGGACTCTTTAAGATACATGCAAAGATAGGGTGTCCTCCGAAACTCAGTAGCCGTATATGTTCACTTCATGATAACCTTCGCGGCACGGTATAATTTGACCACTGCGCATCTGATCGCTTCGAGATCAATTGCCGAGCCAAAGATGCCTATTTCATGAAACCTGCATTCAACTCGGACATTGAATGGCTCTACCTGTATAAACGTAATAGGAATGATTTTATCACTGACATTGACGAATGGGAAACACTGGCAGGCAACAAATACGGCTGTGACACATACTTTGCGTTGCAATGAAAGATCATGACAAACAGGAGCCGTACCATCTTCACAGCTAACACCATGGCACAGAAGGGTGCGTCGGGACCTTTCAGAAACCAGAGAGAATGAAGCAGAAACAAATAACATCAAGATAAAACTATTTAATTAGCAAGCTATTTAACATTAATTTACAGTTCTATAAAATATCAAATGAGTACTGTATTTAATATTGCTACACAAGACAATAAATAACAAATAAAAAATGCATTTAGCATTGCTTTAAATGACGACTTAGAAAACTAATATGCCCTTCAAGAAAACAAACTATTATCTACATAAGTTTGGAGGATGAATAACAGAAGAGTTAGAAATATCAAATTAAGAGTCTGCTTAGAGAATAATCGATTCCTATGCAGGAAATTCAGGGAAAAAACACAATCATTTACATCAGTTCTCCTATACAAGAGAGATAAGATCGAAAGAATTGGTATCAATTTGAATAGATTGGCGGAATTGAATACTTTTTAAAGGTTCCCAGCTTTAAGTATTGCTTGTCACTCTTGTACCATGACATCGAAAGTATAAAATACCCAAAAAAAACAGTCCTTCCACCTTGTATTCACTCTGTATTCACGAGTATTAACGATTCAGTATCATGACATAATTGGAAGATATGATTTTCATTTTTTGAAAAGTCATTGTCATCATCAAACTGTTAACACAAATTTTAAGTGTACACGTAGTGATTCGTCAGGTCCTGGCTCACAAGTTGTTTCTTTGTCAATTAATGATGTACCTCTGCTTTGCCCAGAGGAAACAGACTGTATCGTGTAAATAACACTTGAGAGGTAGAACATATCATTAAGTTTGTCAATGCACAGTTGACAAGAAGTCAACTGTGGGGGATTATATTGATATCCTATCTCACACCGAGAATGTGTACATGAGAAAACCTTCTAATTTTATGGAAAAGCAGAACAGTTGAGGTTTAGATTAGTTTTTCGGAAAGCAAGGAAACAACATTACAAAATCAGCTTAGTTCATAGAAGTATATAACTGGTGGAGAAGGGAGGATAATGTTTTTATCTCTTAATTTGTGTTGATAGGATAATAAATCTTCTTGATGGCGGAGTAAGAGATCGATGGGGAACAAGTTTCATCCTGGGCGCTATGACAACACTTGTCTACTATCTCACACTTAGAACTCTTGTGTCCACGGATTTCCCACTTTGGGCGACAGGTACCGCATGCCACCTTCCCATCATTTCTTCTCATTCCTTTCTCAAATACACGCTAGTAAGTGTATTATGACACACAGACGCAGCGTGTGAGTAGCCTGTACTGTATTTGTAATTGTTGTTTGAACTTTCGTTTCTGCTTCTCCTCTTCCTCCTCCTTCTTTTTCTTCTTCTTCTTCTTCTTCTTCTTCTTATATAATTTTTATTATTATTAGTATTAGTAGTAGTAGTAGTAGTAGTAATATTAGTATTATTAAATTTTAGCAGAATACAGGGTGCACATAAATTCCACACATGTTTTAGAAGCTTATGTTCGAATGCGTTCGCATGCCATATTCTGAATCAGAGAATGAAATGTTTCAAAAGCATGTAGAGACCAATGCAAAAAGTATTTCGCATTCTGAATCGATTACATGCATACGAGTTGTAAGTGGGTACTGAGAGTGAAATACTTGTGCTATGATAATCACATTTTAGTTATACACCAGCATTTAAAATATAACAGAGGTGTAGTGGAGCAGGTGATGGTGCTAGATACATATTTAGGCAAACAAAACATATTTGCATGTACGCTAAATTTGACGATAAGGCGTACTATTCAAGTATATCAAATACTGTTCAAGTCTTACTTAAGTACCTTTAGAGAAAAATGAAAATCAGCATTCATGTGCAACAAGATCAATCAGGGTATGCATCCTCAAAATCTTCTTCTTTTTTTCTTCATCATCATCTTCTTCTCTTTTTTCTTCTTCTTCTTCTTTTTCTTCTTCTTCTTCTTCTTCTTTTCTTATTCTTATTCTTATTATTATTATTATTATTATCATTATTATTATTATTATTATTATTATTATTATTATTATTATTATTATTAATGTCATTGACTTTTGAATAATAACGTGTGACATAGTATCTGCATTTCAACTGCGTGTCACTCTTTCCTTTGCGCTCTAAAATTTACGCTTAGAGACAAGTAGTGAAGTGGGATACTATACGGACAATGGGAAAATGCATTACGGAACACCACCACCACCCCCGGGAACGTATGCGGACAATGGGAATTTAACATGTGAAATTTAACATAGGAATATATAGGGACAATGGATAGGGACCTTCAACGGACAAGGGAAATTTAACATGGGGAATATTGGGACTGTTGACGGACAAGGGAAAGTGGAGTTTGTATAGCGTCTGATGTCACGGTAGAGGAGATTGGTAACAATGTTGCAACTTGGGGAGGTGACGTCACAGTACTGAGCAAAGAGCGGGTGTACAGAGATAACGCAGACAATAGACAAACACTTATAGAACATTTTTAAAAAAAGTGAGGGAAAAAAAGCAATTTTTTTCAAGGCATATGAGTGGCCCTGAAAAGGGCTTTTGTGTTAAGGTTAACATTATTCCGTTAACATAGTGGGCACTGCAAAGGTCTTCTTCTTTTCCTCAAACTTTCTCTGACTTCTGGTCCGTAAATGAGAACCCTCTTCAAACAGCCTTGTCCGTCCACATAAATTCTTCTTTTCCAAACGCTTGTATCCGTGATCCTGACAATGGCCCATGTTGATTTTACATACATGGGTAAGTCCCTACGGAACAGCATTGAAGATACGAGGTTAGACGATTCTGCGTTGGTCCACATCTTGTGACGAGAACAGGTGAAGGGAATGTGGTGAACTGCAGTTTTTTATAGGGGAAGGGAGCATCGAAACGGATTGAGTTAATTCAATCAAAATTAACACGGAGTCAGTCTTCCAAACCAAAGAGAACAGTCTGTGACGTGACATTCCCTATATAGATGCTCTAGCGTCTGAGCTCAGTCAATCCATGCGACACAGTTTTCAATCATGACGGAAACTAAGAAGACGATGAATTGGGGTGCACCGGCTGTGGAGACGAGAAGCGATGGAATGGCAGCGGCTACCCAAGTCAACACAGGCCTACTTCCAGAAGAGGCTGATTTTAATTGGGCTTTTGTCGATTTTCTTTCTTCTTAACAAGAATTTGTTCTGGTATCAGTACCTTCGCCACCTTCTCCTTCTTCACCACAAGTAGAGGACTTGAAACAGAGACAGAAAGAAGAATTGGAGAAATTTTTACAGCAGCAAAAGGAAGCAGAACAAGCTTTCTTCTTCAATAAGAGCGAGAAGAAGAGGCGAGAAGGAAACGATAGGAAGAAGAAGCAGAAAAGAAACAAGGTCTAACAGAGAAAGAGAACAGTGAAAGTCAAACGGTCACGGTACTCTTAGACATATTAGCAGAGTTAAGATGTCTGAAACAAATGTATCAGACTTCTTTATTACGAACGAAGAGAAAAAGACCTTCCCGAGCTATACAACCCAACCCTGTGACAACACCTGCCGTACCACCCCTAGTGATTTCTACCAAATTATCAACAGGAGGCAGTCCAGAAGTAGGCCTTGATCGTGGCAAAGGCTTAAAGTAGTTAAAGCTGATTTCGTCTCATTCCTGAGTTTGTTTCTTAAGAAACAAATGCCCAAAGGCCCTTAACAGGGCCACCCACCTCTCTCGAAAAAAGATACTACTTCAATTGCCAATTTCAATTAAAACTCGAAAACCCTTTTTGTTATCCAACATGTACGTGTGTGAATGTTTGAGTAAGTGCGTGAATGTAGGTCCTTATTCTAAAAATCAAAACCAAGAGACACTTACGTTTTTATGCCTGGTCTATTCTCGTACAAATTTTACAATCCAATTCACAGTACAACGTTACACTTTAAAAAGTTCATAGGCTTCTTCTGTATGTTCACTCTCTCTGTTTTTAAATTTCTTTACTTTCACAGGTTTTTCCTCCACTTCTTCCTCACTTTCTCCTCGTCTTCTTTTCTTCTCATGTTTCTCTTTCATAACGTGTGTAGGTTCTTCCTTGGGGTTGGGTACTTCTTCTTCCTGTTCTGAACCCCTCTCTTCTTTTTGCTCCTGTTGTTTCTCAGGCAATCTGAAGACCATTGTCCATTTTCTTAACAATGATAACATGTATCTTGACTTTTGTCTTTTCTAGCACCTGTTTTGCTTTTTTGACGGTCTGGACACTCTGTAGACCAATGCCTTTTCTTCTTACAGATATAGCAAGTATCTTGACTTTTATCTCGAAAGGAGGGTGAGTAGTCCATCGGCTTGTCTGAAGAAACTTTTCTTATGATACCTCTCAAAGCTCTGATCAAAAGTTCGATCAGTGTAGGCTCTTCCATCGTTCTGCTGGGTTTGAGAGTGAACATTTGAAAACGCAAGGTTCACAGCAGAAAAGTGCTTGTCAGCTCCTGATGTTGTGTCCTACTTGTGGACAAGGCATATTTACCTTTGATACCAAGTCACACGTATGTTCAGGAAAGGAACGATGTCACAGTTGTCACCAAATCGTGGAATTTGAACACCAATGCTACATCCAAAAATACCAATCGCAACAAGGGAAAGGTGACCAGAAGAAAGGGAATTTAATCTTTTTCGATTTCGAATGCATGCAAGAGACTGGCATTCACATTCCTAATTTCTGCATGGCTCATCGAGAGTGCGAGAAATGCATCCAAGGGCCCATCTTTAGTCATTGCCCTCACTGCAGCAAGATTCCTGGAATACGTGAAAAAATCTTACGGGGACCGAACACGCTAGCCGTATTCGCCCAATCGATCTTAGACGCCATCGACGAAACGTGGAGCCAAGAGGACATCGAACGTTACGGAGATTGTCATCGCCATGCCACAGTAATGGCTCACAATTTTTCGGGATATGATGGACAGTTTCTTTTGTGATACTATACAGAACAAGGCACCGAACGTCCTAAAGTGACTTTAAACGGAGCCAAAATCATTTCTATGCAAGTGGGACAAGTACGGTTTACAAATTCGATTAGTTACTTGGTCGAATGCCTAAAATGTTTGAAATGACATAAATGGCCAAAGGTTATTTTCCTCACTTTCTCAATACGGAAGCCAATCAACATGCCGTTCTACGCCATGTGCCTGAGGCTTAAGATTACGACCCCGACAACATGAGTATCGAACAACGAGAAGCTTTCTACGCTTGGTACCAGACTCACGTCTCGGACCCCTTCGACTTTCAGGAAGAAATGGCAAAGTATTGTCGTTCCGACGTGGACATTTTACGACGTTGCTGTGGATAATTTCGAGAACTGGTCATGGAACACGGAGGTGTCTATTCTTTGAAAGCAGCTTCACGATTGCCAAAGCACGTTCCTAAGTGTACCGTCAACGAGTCATGCTCGAAAACACCCTGGCTAGCATCAGTTATCAATCAACCAACCATCGGAACGTATTCGGTACATGCCTGGGACTTAGAAAACCCGAATATCGTGTACGAGTTTAACGGCTGCTTATTTCACGGATGTCCCGTCTGTTACCCTCAACGTGGTACTAAAAATCAGTTTTTACAACGAACCATGGAAGACTTGTACCAGGCTACTTGTCAGCGACGCTTGAAGTTACAACAGCAAGGATACCAAGTGGTGGAAATGTGGGAACACGGATACGATCACCGTTTGAAAACCGATCCCGAGATTAAACGCATCGTAGAACGTTACAAGCTGCTTAACCCACTGAACCTGATGGATAGTTTGTACGGAGGACGGACGAATGCCACCTGTTTGCTGTATCACGCTGACGAAGAGAAAGGAGAAGAAAGGAGAAGAAATCAAACACTTGGACGTGTATTCGCTGTATCCTTACGTGTGCAAATATTGTCGCTTTCCTACTGGGCAACAGCAATTGCTGACGGAACACATTGACCTGGACCACATTCGACAATACGAAGGCTACATCAAGTGCAAAGTTTTGCCTCACACCGACTTGTACCATCCCGTCTTACCTCACCATTGCCAAGGCAAACTGATGTTTCCCTTTTGCCGTACTTGTGCCGAAACGTTCAACCTACACCAGCCTTGTCAGCACACCTAGGAAGAACGCGCCTTGACGGGAACCTGGGTCAGCGTGGAAATGTTCAAGGCACTGAACATGGGAAACCAACTGTTAGAAGTATTACGAAATTTACCACTTTCCCAAGACAAAGAAGTACCACAAGGGTGACCAAACTCAGAAAGGCATTTTCGCAAACTACGTGGATGCCTTTTTGAAACTGAAACAAGAAGTCAGCGGCTATCATTCCTGGTGTCACACTCCTAAAGACCAAAAGACATTCGAAAGAAATACTGGGAACAAGAAGGCATCACTTTAGACCACATCGAGAAAAACGAAGGAAGACGATCGTTAGCGAAAGTGATGTTGAATTGCTTGTGGGGCAAAACGGCACAACGACCGTGTTTACCTAAGATTGATTATTTGACATAACCTTCCCGGTACTTCGTGATGATTCACGACAAAACCAAATACATAAAACACGTGGACGTTGTTCGTTATGATTTGATCTTAGTCAATTACGAAGAAGATCTGAACTTTGTAGAAGCCGACGAATTTGGAAATGTCATCATTGTGGCTTACGTGACAACCCATGCTCGCTTAAAATTGTACGAAGCTTTAGAACTGTTAGGTGACCGTGTCCTGTACTTTTGGCACGGACAGTTGCATCTATATGGATCGCCTGGTTCAGCGTAACCCTTACATCGAAGGAGACCATTTAGGAGCCTGGACAGACGAACACCCGGACGAGAAGATTTTAGTTTTGTTAGTCGCGGTCCTAAAAATTACGGCTACGAATACCGAAAAAAACAAGGAGAAGCAGCAGGGAGGGCGAACAGACCACTTTGTAGGAGCGTCCAAAACCGAAAATAAACCCTTTTATCTGTGATATTATATCTTAAGCAAATATATTTGAAACAAAAATATTAACCAACTCGAGGAAGCCTCGAATTGGTTAAATAAATTGTTTTTTATAATTTTATCTGATGATATCATTGTTGATAGCGATCACATTACAAAAATCGACTCAACTTGAGGTCGCACCCCTCCTGTTGCTGTAAAATTATCCAAATATTTTATCGAGACCTACAGGATATCGGGATCTAGGATCATATAAATTTATTGTTATAAATCCATGCGGAATAGCTTGCGCTCGTGAAAAGAAGTTTCTAAATTTAATTATATCCATATCTCCGCTACACCAAGTTTGATGACTATTGCGCAACGTATGTGTGTCTACGCCATTAAACACAACTAAAATATTGCAATTGTCATTTTTGGTATTTGTGTATACCGTTGTGTTACATATATCACATCAGTGTTTTTATGTCTACCTCGAGAAAATATTCTAGCCGGATTTGATTGTTTGTCCAGCATCACATCATCGCATACAACCAAATTGTTAATAAATCCATCTAGATCATCTACAGATAGTGCTTCATCAATATCGGTTATAAACTCGATAATATCGTTATCTTTGTCCAGTAATCGCGCGTTTTCATTAAAATCTTTAAGCACATCGTAGCATCTCTGACCATCAGCTGATGGTGGTACCAAATACAACTTATCCCATTTTAGCCATCTCATTATAAGATTACACAATTGTGTCTTACCCGATCCAGATGGTCTTATTATTATCATTTTGATGGAATTTGGTAACGCAGGATGGTGTTTGACAGGTTCTCGTTTTCGAGTCGCTGAGAAATCAATTATATCCATATTATATAAAATACATGGATCTATATTGTTTACGCTGTAAAACTAAAACCCGAACTAGTGATCTATCCACGGTTACAACAAAAAATGCGAGAACAGCATATGGTGGAAGATGTGCAGTATGTAACAGAAAAAAGTTTTCTTTTTTACCTATTAAAGATGGTGGTGATATTGCTAAATTAATGCCAAAGTTCCCAGGAACTCCGTGGGTTAAATACTCAGGAGAAAAACATCTACCAGGATATAATTATTGTGGTTCTGGTACTCGACTTGATATCAGACTTGACAATCAGGATCAACCAAAACCAGGTGAGTATCCAATAAACGCTATTAATAAAGCGTGTCATGTTTATGATGTAGCGTATAAAACTGAAAATCTGCAAGACAGACATATCGCAGATGTGAAATTAATTCATTCATTAAATTCTATAAAAAAAATAAAAACGTAAGAGAATCATTAGCTAATTGGTTAGTAAGATCCGCACTGAAAGGTAAATTAGCGCTATATGTTGGTAATTAATTATAAATGGAAATCACTTATTATTCCCCAAGAGGATACTGGAAAGGTAACTCAGCAATTAGCAAACTCGCTTGTGCAGCAAAAGTCACACGTGTTACTCCTAAAAAAATGGTTATCCAAACAGGCAATATGCCAAATTTACCTACCACCACCAAAACAAATTCAGTACGCGTATGTCGATGTCAGCGTCCCTAAAGAAGTTAATCAAGCTCATATTCTGTTTTTCCACATGATACTGTACATAGAAAAACGTACAAATACGCGCTAACTGTTGTTGATGTTGCAAGTAGATATAAAGAAAAAGAACCATTATTGGCAAAGACATCTGCTGAAGTAGCTTCTTCGTTTAAACGAATTTATCAACGTGGACTGTTGCAATGGCCACAGCTGCTACAGGTTGATCTTGTCAAAGAATTGCTTGGTCCAGTATCATCGCTGATGAAGCAACATAATGTCACCATCAGACGAGGACACACTGCAATTCATCGTGATCAGGCAATTGTTGAACGATTTAATCGAACACTTGCCCAGCGGTTATTTGGATATCAATACGCGAAGGAATTTATTCAAGACAAGAGATCTCGTGAATGGGTTGCAAGATTACCAAATGTTATAACTGCGTTAAATAATGAAGTAACTCGAACGAGCAACATGAAACCTATTAATGCAATAACAAAAAAATAAATATACCAAAACAACGACGTGATTTTTCAGCCCATCCAGTATTAGATAATACCACTGTAAGGTATTTATATGAACCCGTTGAAATCGAAGATGGTAAAATAAGAGCGATTGATCCTATTTGGAGTGTTATCACACATAAGATATCTAACATAACAAGATCCTCGGGTAGACCCGCAATCTACAGATTAGATTCAATTGCTCCTCAACGTGGATTTAAACGTGAACAACTACAAGTAATTCCCGAGGATACTCAATTACCGCCCAGATCACTTAACTAGCACCCCTACGTCGATTACATTCAAGACAGGTAAACATGATATTTTCACGTGTATGACCGCGACTGTTATCTTTTATATCTATGGTAAATTGTCTTGGATTATTATTTGAATAACTCCATAACATTACACTGTTACAACTTGTACATTGATTATTCTGCTGTTGTTTCAACGTGCTGATAAATTCAACGTCGAGATCAAAATCGCGTTTATTTTTTTATCAGATTGTTTATAACCAGCTAATTTTTTTCTTATTATATCATTGTCAATATCATCACTAATCACTGACTCGTCCAAGACAATTCTTCGCAACTGAGATATTCTTCTAACTCGAGACACTGCGAGATAAACTAGGTTTGACCACTCGATACGATCATCTATAATCCAAACAACTGTATCGGTAAATCATGATCCTTGGAATGTATTTCTCGCCCATCCTTAAAGATGTATATGCATCACCGCTGTATCTAAAAAAGCTATGATAAGTACACGATTGTACTCCTCGTTGTTTCATCTCTCTCGCGAGTCTATTTGTAGGCGTTAAAACAATCATACCTGATTTCTGAAACAGTTTGATCGCTCGAGTGGTTTTACCAGAACTCCAGGTCCGTTTAGATAAACTGTTTTATTTCTAGTTATTGGATCGTACATCGTTGGTGCAGACGATAGCTTTAATATTTGATGCTTTTTACAATAAATATCTTTAACTTCAACATCAGCTGATTCGGAATAATCAAGTATATTTTCTTTTTTTATTCTCCACGAACCCCATGATGCACAAGTAGCGATATGTAGTTGTTTTAGCAATTCTGAATATGTCATATTGATATAAAACGAATCCGTAGCGACTCTGACAGCAAACTCAGAAACCTTATTTATCATGGATAATAAATTTATCGAAACGTACGCTAACATTGATGATCTAAAATGAGTATATTGAGGTGACTCACCGTCCATATAGCTCACAATTGTACCTAGCTTATTTCCATTTGGCAAGAAAGCTATTTCTCGACTTATTAATGTGTTTTTATTCGCTGTATCAGTGATTATAAATCTAACTCAGCATCATCCATGATCAATCTTGTACAATGTCGTCTATGATCATATGCTCTTCCTTGGGTGAACTTGCCAATTATTTTTCTGCCAAGATCTTTTGCGATTTTATTCTCGTAATCGGTTATATCGGGATTTTCATCATCAGAATATTTCTTTTGTTGTGGTAACCAAACTTCGGTTTGTTACCGGTATGGTATAATTGCTTCACATACAATCAACGATATTAATATCGCACAATCAAGCATATACCGTAATAGTGCTATTGGTGCCCACATTTTTTCTGGAAAATGTTTTCCAAACCAGGTATAACAAATCGCATGGAGATCTTTAGACATTTCAAATGACTCGATACAAGTAAATCCAGTTAAGTCAAAATCCGGTAATGGTCCATTTATCGATACTCGCGTCATCTCGTGCGTCGGATGACCGAATCGCTCAAAGTACACAGAACAAGCGTTATGATCAATAATTTCAACTGAAGCTCCTCTTGATTTATATTTCGAATTATATAAAATCTCCCCTGTTATAGTTTTTACTGTTATTGGGAACTTTAGTTTTTTTTCCAACTTAGCAACATCATTTATTGTAGCTCCAGTATCCTTCACTAAATCAGCGCAGTTGTTTATTTTTTTTTTAAATTCGTCAGACCGTTTCCGCGCATCGTGTTTGTAAAATGCTCAGATACTCGCTCGGCTACACAATTTATTTTTCAAAATTTCATCTGCGCCAGTTTATTAATGCTGGATTTTTCATTTATCACATAGATTCCATAAATAACCGCTGTCACAGGATATGCTCGTTCATAATACGGTTGTCAATACTAGTCAGCGCTCCTGGTTTGGATTTTTACTTAATATAAAGATTTTTTATTACCAATGACAGGATCATATTTGTCACGGATGATCCAATTATCTGTTTCTGTTAACACAACAAAATTTATTCTGATAAGATAGCTTCTATCATCGAGCTATTTAATAATAGCTGCCGCTCGTTTCTCATTCATCGTAGCGTCGATGATATCTTTGTCGCGTATAATCTTGAACGTTGACCATACATGAGATGCGCCATCTGCGTGAAATTCTTTCTTGGCGTCGTGAATTTTATTGATCAGACTTTTATTTTTCTTATCAACTAGATCTTTTATTGGTAATTCAGAAGATATCCTGTCGAGGTTGACTTTACTTGTTTTCCAAGGCTTGATTCTGGATAATCTCTCAAACTCATCCATATTATATTTCAGACAAGTATTTAAATAAAAAAAATATTATATATACAATGTCTTAACAGAACAAGTGCAAATGGTTGATGATCGGATCATTGACTCCCTGCAATAAACCCTACAGGGAGGAATTCTGCGGGATTCACTTGCAGTCCGTTCGTAGAGGTTGTTTAGGACCAATAATATGTCTGCGATGTGGTGTTGGAGTACGAGATAAAACAGAGTTATGTGCCAATGGCGATGGTAAAAAATATCGCGAAC